>OW119932.1:998840-1451340 GCA_933210815.1 Meta bourneti
TTGAACTTTTTTTCAGAATTTAGCGTCGATAGGGAAACCTTTTAGCTTTCAGAAACCGGTTCGATCTCCCCTATAGCTCAACTGGGGGAGGAGATATCGCAATCTTTAGGGGAAGACAGGACTAGCACTTTTACCATGGTACCAGTGTGAACTAGGTACATGGGCATACATTTTGAACTTTTTTTCAGAATTTAGCGTCGATAGGGAAACCTTTTAGCTTTCAGAAACCGGTTCGATCTCCCCTATAGCTCAACTGGGGGAGGAGATATCGCAATCTTTAGGGGAAGACAGGACTAGCACTTTTACCATGGTACCAGTGTGAACTAGGTACATGGGCATACATTTTGAACTTTTTTTCAGAATTTAGCGTCGATAGGGAAACCTTTTAGCTTTCAGAAACCGGTTCGATCTCCCCTATAGCTCAACTGGGGGAGGAGATATCGCAATCTTTAGGGGAAGACAGGACTAGCACTTTTACCATGGTACCAGTGTGAACTAGGTACATGGGCATACATTTTGAACTTTTTTTCAGAATTTAGCGTCGATAGGGAAACCTTTTAGCTTTCAGAAACCGGTTCGATCTCCCCTATAGCTCAACTGGGGGAGGAGATATCGCAATCTTTAGGGGAAGACAGGACTAGCACTTTTACCATGGTACCAGTGTGAACTAGGTACATGGGCATACATTTTGAACTTTTTTTCAGAATTTAGCGTCGATAGGGAAACCTTTTAGCTTTCAGAAACCGGTTCGATCTCCCCTATAGCTCAACTGGGGGAGGAGATATCGCAATCTTTAGGGGAAGACAGGACTAGCACTTTTACCATGGTACCAGTGTGAACTAGGTACATGGGCATACATTTTGAACTTTTTTTCAGAATTTAGCGTCGATAGGGAAACCTTTTAGCTTTCAGAAACCGGTTCGATCTCCCCTATAGCTCAACTGGGGGAGGAGATATCGCAATCTTTAGGGGAAGACAGGACTAGCACTTTTACCATGGTACCAGTGTGAACTAGGTACATGGGCATACATTTTGAACTTTTTTTCAGAATTTAGCGTCGATAGGGAAACCTTTTAGCTTTCAGAAACCGGTTCGATCTCCCCTATAGCTCAACTGGGGGAGGAGATATCGCAATCTTTAGGGGAAGACAGGACTAGCACTTTTACCATGGTACCAGTGTGAACTAGGTACATGGGCATACATTTTGAACTTTTTTTCAGAATTTAGCGTCGATAGGGAAACCTTTTAGCTTTCAGAAACCGGTTCGATCTCCCCTATAGCTCAACTGGGGGAGGAGATATCGCAATCTTTAGGGGAAGACAGGACTAGCACTTTTACCATGGTACCAGTGTGAACTAGGTACATGGGCATACATTTTGAACTTTTTTTCAGAATTTAGCGTCGATAGGGAAACCTTTTAGCTTTCAGAAACCGGTTCGATCTCCCCTATAGCTCAACTGGGGGAGGAGATATCGCAATCTTTAGGGGAAGACAGGACTAGCACTTTTACCATGGTACCAGTGTGAACTAGGTACATGGGCATACATTTTGAACTTTTTTTCAGAATTTAGCGTCGATAGGGAAACCTTTTAGCTTTCAGAAACCGGTTCGATCTCCCCTATAGCTCAACTGGGGGAGGAGATATCGCAATCTTTAGGGGAAGACAGGACTAGCACTTTTACCATGGTACCAGTGTGAACTAGGTACATGGGCATACATTTTGAACTTTTTTTCAGAATTTAGCGTCGATAGGGAAACCTTTTAGCTTTCAGAAACCGGTTCGATCTCCCCTATAGCTCAACTGGGGGAGGAGATATCGCAATCTTTAGGGGAAGACAGGACTAGCACTTTTACCATGGTACCAGTGTGAACTAGGTACATGGGCATACATTTTGAACTTTTTTTCAGAATTTAGCGTCGATAGGGAAACCTTTTAGCTTTCAGAAACCGGTTCGATCTCCCCTATAGCTCAACTGGGGGAGGAGATATCGCAATCTTTAGGGGAAGACAGGACTAGCACTTTTACCATGGTACCAGTGTGAACTAGGTACATGGGCATACATTTTGAACTTTTTTTCAGAATTTAGCGTCGATAGGGAAACCTTTTAGCTTTCAGAAACCGGTTCGATCTCCCCTATAGCTCAACTGGGGGAGGAGATATCGCAATCTTTAGGGGAAGACAGGACTAGCACTTTTACCATGGTACCAGTGTGAACTAGGTACATGGGCATACATTTTGAACTTTTTTTCAGAATTTAGCGTCGATAGGGAAACCTTTTAGCTTTCAGAAACCGGTTCGATCTCCCCTATAGCTCAACTGGGGGAGGAGATATCGCAATCTTTAGGGGAAGACAGGACTAGCACTTTTACCATGGTACCAGTGTGAACTAGGTACATGGGCATACATTTTGAACTTTTTTTCAGAATTTAGCGTCGATAGGGAAACCTTTTAGCTTTCAGAAACCGGTTCGATCTCCCCTATAGCTCAACTGGGGGAGGAGATATCGCAATCTTTAGGGGAAGACAGGACTAGCACTTTTACCATGGTACCAGTGTGAACTAGGTACATGGGCATACATTTTGAACTTTTTTTCAGAATTTAGCGTCGATAGGGAAACCTTTTAGCTTTCAGAAACCGGTTCGATCTCCCCTATAGCTCAACTGGGGGAGGAGATATCGCAATCTTTAGGGGAAGACAGGACTAGCACTTTTACCATGGTACCAGTGTGAACTAGGTACATGGGCATACATTTTGAACTTTTTTTCAGAATTTAGCGTCGATAGGGAAACCTTTTAGCTTTCAGAAACCGGTTCGATCTCCCCTATAGCTCAACTGGGGGAGGAGATATCGCAATCTTTAGGGGAAGACAGGACTAGCACTTTTACCATGGTACCAGTGTGAACTAGGTACATGGGCATACATTTTGAACTTTTTTTCAGAATTTAGCGTCGATAGGGAAACCTTTTAGCTTTCAGAAACCGGTTCGATCTCCCCTATAGCTCAACTGGGGGAGGAGATATCGCAATCTTTAGGGGAAGACAGGACTAGCACTTTTACCATGGTACCAGTGTGAACTAGGTACATGGGCATACATTTTGAACTTTTTTTCAGAATTTAGCGTCGATAGGGAAACCTTTTAGCTTTCAGAAACCGGTTCGATCTCCCCTATAGCTCAACTGGGGGAGGAGATATCGCAATCTTTAGGGGAAGACAGGACTAGCACTTTTACCATGGTACCAGTGTGAACTAGGTACATGGGCATACATTTTGAACTTTTTTTCAGAATTTAGCGTCGATAGGGAAACCTTTTAGCTTTCAGAAACCGGTTCGATCTCCCCTATAGCTCAACTGGGGGAGGAGATATCGCAATCTTTAGGGGAAGACAGGACTAGCACTTTTACCATGGTACCAGTGTGAACTAGGTACATGGGCATACATTTTGAACTTTTTTTCAGAATTTAGCGTCGATAGGGAAACCTTTTAGCTTTCAGAAACCGGTTCGATCTCCCCTATAGCTCAACTGGGGGAGGAGATATCGCAATCTTTAGGGGAAGACAGGACTAGCACTTTTACCATGGTACCAGTGTGAACTAGGTACATGGGCATACATTTTGAACTTTTTTTCAGAATTTAGCGTCGATAGGGAAACCTTTTAGCTTTCAGAAACCGGTTCGATCTCCCCTATAGCTCAACTGGGGGAGGAGATATCGCAATCTTTAGGGGAAGACAGGACTAGCACTTTTACCATGGTACCAGTGTGAACTAGGTACATGGGCATACATTTTGAACTTTTTTTCAGAATTTAGCGTCGATAGGGAAACCTTTTAGCTTTCAGAAACCGGTTCGATCTCCCCTATAGCTCAACTGGGGGAGGAGATATCGCAATCTTTAGGGGAAGACAGGACTAGCACTTTTACCATGGTACCAGTGTGAACTAGGTACATGGGCATACATTTTGAACTTTTTTTCAGAATTTAGCGTCGATAGGGAAACCTTTTAGCTTTCAGAAACCGGTTCGATCTCCCCTATAGCTCAACTGGGGGAGGAGATATCGCAATCTTTAGGGGAAGACAGGACTAGCACTTTTACCATGGTACCAGTGTGAACTAGGTACATGGGCATACATTTTGAACTTTTTTTCAGAATTTAGCGTCGATAGGGAAACCTTTTAGCTTTCAGAAACCGGTTCGATCTCCCCTATAGCTCAACTGGGGGAGGAGATATCGCAATCTTTAGGGGAAGACAGGACTAGCACTTTTACCATGGTACCAGTGTGAACTAGGTACATGGGCATACATTTTGAACTTTTTTTCAGAATTTAGCGTCGATAGGGAAACCTTTTAGCTTTCAGAAACCGGTTCGATCTCCCCTATAGCTCAACTGGGGGAGGAGATATCGCAATCTTTAGGGGAAGACAGGACTAGCACTTTTACCATGGTACCAGTGTGAACTAGGTACATGGGCATACATTTTGAACTTTTTTTCAGAATTTAGCGTCGATAGGGAAACCTTTTAGCTTTCAGAAACCGGTTCGATCTCCCCTATAGCTCAACTGGGGGAGGAGATATCGCAATCTTTAGGGGAAGACAGGACTAGCACTTTTACCATGGTACCAGTGTGAACTAGGTACATGGGCATACATTTTGAACTTTTTTTCAGAATTTAGCGTCGATAGGGAAACCTTTTAGCTTTCAGAAACCGGTTCGATCTCCCCTATAGCTCAACTGGGGGAGGAGATATCGCAATCTTTAGGGGAAGACAGGACTAGCACTTTTACCATGGTACCAGTGTGAACTAGGTACATGGGCATACATTTTGAACTTTTTTTCAGAATTTAGCGTCGATAGGGAAACCTTTTAGCTTTCAGAAACCGGTTCGATCTCCCCTATAGCTCAACTGGGGGAGGAGATATCGCAATCTTTAGGGGAAGACAGGACTAGCACTTTTACCATGGTACCAGTGTGAACTAGGTACATGGGCATACATTTTGAACTTTTTTTCAGAATTTAGCGTCGATAGGGAAACCTTTTAGCTTTCAGAAACCGGTTCGATCTCCCCTATAGCTCAACTGGGGGAGGAGATATCGCAATCTTTAGGGGAAGACAGGACTAGCACTTTTACCATGGTACCAGTGTGAACTAGGTACATGGGCATACATTTTGAACTTTTTTTCAGAATTTAGCGTCGATAGGGAAACCTTTTAGCTTTCAGAAACCGGTTCGATCTCCCCTATAGCTCAACTGGGGGAGGAGATATCGCAATCTTTAGGGGAAGACAGGACTAGCACTTTTACCATGGTACCAGTGTGAACTAGGTACATGGGCATACATTTTGAACTTTTTTTCAGAATTTAGCGTCGATAGGGAAACCTTTTAGCTTTCAGAAACCGGTTCGATCTCCCCTATAGCTCAACTGGGGGAGGAGATATCGCAATCTTTAGGGGAAGACAGGACTAGCACTTTTACCATGGTACCAGTGTGAACTAGGTACATGGGCATACATTTTGAACTTTTTTTCAGAATTTAGCGTCGATAGGGAAACCTTTTAGCTTTCAGAAACCGGTTCGATCTCCCCTATAGCTCAACTGGGGGAGGAGATATCGCAATCTTTAGGGGAAGACAGGACTAGCACTTTTACCATGGTACCAGTGTGAACTAGGTACATGGGCATACATTTTGAACTTTTTTTCAGAATTTAGCGTCGATAGGGAAACCTTTTAGCTTTCAGAAACCGGTTCGATCTCCCCTATAGCTCAACTGGGGGAGGAGATATCGCAATCTTTAGGGGAAGACAGGACTAGCACTTTTACCATGGTACCAGTGTGAACTAGGTACATGGGCATACATTTTGAACTTTTTTTCAGAATTTAGCGTCGATAGGGAAACCTTTTAGCTTTCAGAAACCGGTTCGATCTCCCCTATAGCTCAACTGGGGGAGGAGATATCGCAATCTTTAGGGGAAGACAGGACTAGCACTTTTACCATGGTACCAGTGTGAACTAGGTACATGGGCATACATTTTGAACTTTTTTTCAGAATTTAGCGTCGATAGGGAAACCTTTTAGCTTTCAGAAACCGGTTCGATCTCCCCTATAGCTCAACTGGGGGAGGAGATATCGCAATCTTTAGTGGAAGACAGGACTAGCACTTTTACCATGGTACCAGTGTGAACTAGGTACATGGGCATACATTTTGAACTTTTTTTCAGAATTTAGCGTCGATAGGGAAACCTTTTAGCTTTCAGAAACCGGTTCGATCTCCCCTATAGCTCAACTGGGGGAGGAGATATCGCAATCTTTAGGGGAAGACAGGACTAGCACTTTTACCATGGTACCAGTGTGAACTAGGTACATGGGCATACATTTTGAACTTTTTTTCAGAATTTAGCGTCGATAGGGAAACCTTTTAGCTTTCAGAAACCGGTTCGATCTCCCCTATAGCTCAACTGGGGGAGGAGATATCGCAATCTTTAGGGGAAGACAGGACTAGCACTTTTACCATGGTACCAGTGTGAACTAGGTACATGGGCATACATTTTGAACTTTTTTTCAGAATTTAGCGTCGATAGGGAAACCTTTTAGCTTTCAGAAACCGGTTCGATCTCCCCTATAGCTCAACTGGGGGAGGAGATATCGCAATCTTTAGGGGAAGACAGGACTAGCACTTTTACCATGGTACCAGTGTGAACTAGGTACATGGGCATACATTTTGAACTTTTTTTCAGAATTTAGCGTCGATAGGGAAACCTTTTAGCTTTCAGAAACCGGTTCGATCTCCCCTATAGCTCAACTGGGGGAGGAGATATCGCAATCTTTAGGGGAAGACAGGACTAGCACTTTTACCATGGTACCAGTGTGAACTAGGTACATGGGCATACATTTTGAACTTTTTTTCAGAATTTAGCGTCGATAGGGAAACCTTTTAGCTTTCAGAAACCGGTTCGATCTCCCCTATAGCTCAACTGGGGGAGGAGATATCGCAATCTTTAGGGGAAGACAGGACTAGCACTTTTACCATGGTACCAGTGTGAACTAGGTACATGGGCATACATTTTGAACTTTTTTTCAGAATTTAGCGTCGATAGGGAAACCTTTTAGCTTTCAGAAACCGGTTCGATCTCCCCTATAGCTCAACTGGGGGAGGAGATATCGCAATCTTTAGGGGAAGACAGGACTAGCACTTTTACCATGGTACCAGTGTGAACTAGGTACATGGGCATACATTTTGAACTTTTTTTCAGAATTTAGCGTCGATAGGGAAACCTTTTAGCTTTCAGAAACCGGTTCGATCTCCCCTATAGCTCAACTGGGGGAGGAGATATCGCAATCTTTAGGGGAAGACAGGACTAGCACTTTTACCATGGTACCAGTGTGAACTAGGTACATGGGCATACATTTTGAACTTTTTTTCAGAATTTAGCGTCGATAGGGAAACCTTTTAGCTTTCAGAAACCGGTTCGATCTCCCCTATAGCTCAACTGGGGGAGGAGATATCGCAATCTTTAGGGGAAGACAGGACTAGCACTTTTACCATGGTACCAGTGTGAACTAGGTACATGGGCATACATTTTGAACTTTTTTTCAGAATTTAGCGTCGATAGGGAAACCTTTTAGCTTTCAGAAACCGGTTCGATCTCCCCTATAGCTCAACTGGGGGAGGAGATATCGCAATCTTTAGGGGAAGACAGGACTAGCACTTTTACCATGGTACCAGTGTGAACTAGGTACATGGGCATACATTTTGAACTTTTTTTCAGAATTTAGCGTCGATAGGGAAACCTTTTAGCTTTCAGAAACCGGTTCGATCTCCCCTATAGCTCAACTGGGGGAGGAGATATCGCAATCTTTAGGGGAAGACAGGACTAGCACTTTTACCATGGTACCAGTGTGAACTAGGTACATGGGCATACATTTTGAACTTTTTTTCAGAATTTAGCGTCGATAGGGAAACCTTTTAGCTTTCAGAAACCGGTTCGATCTCCCCTATAGCTCAACTGGGGGAGGAGAATATCGCAATCTTTAGGGGAAGACAGGACTAGCACTTTTACCATGGTACCAGTGTGAACTAGGTACATGGGCATACATTTTGAACTTTTTTTCAGAATTTAGCGTCGATAGGGAAACCTTTTAGCTTTCAGAAACCGGTTCGATCTCCCCTATAGCTCAACTGGGGGAGGAGATATCGCAATCTTTAGGGGAAGACAGGACTAGCACTTTTACCATGGTACCAGTGTGAACTAGGTACATGGGCATACATTTTGAACTTTTTTTCAGAATTTAGCGTCGATAGGGAAACCTTTTAGCTTTCAGAAACCGGTTCGATCTCCCCTATAGCTCAACTGGGGGAGGAGATATCGCAATCTTTAGGGGAAGACAGGACTAGCACTTTTACCATGGTACCAGTGTGAACTAGGTACATGGGCATACATTTTGAACTTTTTTTCAGAATTTAGCGTCGATAGGGAAACCTTTTAGCTTTCAGAAACCGGTTCGATCTCCCCTATAGCTCAACTGGGGGAGGAGATATCGCAATCTTTAGGGGAAGACAGGACTAGCACTTTTACCATGGTACCAGTGTGAACTAGGTACATGGGCATACATTTTGAACTTTTTTTCAGAATTTAGCGTCGATAGGGAAACCTTTTAGCTTTCAGAAACCGGTTCGATCTCCCCTATAGCTCAACTGGGGGAGGAGATATCGCAATCTTTAGGGGAAGACAGGACTAGCACTTTTACCATGGTACCAGTGTGAACTAGGTACATGGGCATACATTTTGAACTTTTTTTCAGAATTTAGCGTCGATAGGGAAACCTTTTAGCTTTCAGAAACCGGTTCGATCTCCCCTATAGCTCAACTGGGGGAGGAGATATCGCAATCTTTAGGGGAAGACAGGACTAGCACTTTTACCATGGTACCAGTGTGAACTAGGTACATGGGCATACATTTTGAACTTTTTTTCAGAATTTAGCGTCGATAGGGAAACCTTTTAGCTTTCAGAAACCGGTTCGATCTCCCCTATAGCTCAACTGGGGGAGGAGATATCGCAATCTTTAGGGGAAGACAGGACTAGCACTTTTACCATGGTACCAGTGTGAACTAGGTACATGGGCATACATTTTGAACTTTTTTTCAGAATTTAGCGTCGATAGGGAAACCTTTTAGCTTTCAGAAACCGGTTCGATCTCCCCTATAGCTCAACTGGGGGAGGAGATATCGCAATCTTTAGGGGAAGACAGGACTAGCACTTTTACCATGGTACCAGTGTGAACTAGGTACATGGGCATACATTTTGAACTTTTTTTCAGAATTTAGCGTCGATAGGGAAACCTTTTAGCTTTCAGAAACCGGTTCGATCTCCCCTATAGCTCAACTGGGGGAGGAGATATCGCAATCTTTAGGGGAAGACAGGACTAGCACTTTTACCATGGTACCAGTGTGAACTAGGTACATGGGCATACATTTTGAACTTTTTTTCAGAATTTAGCGTCGATAGGGAAACCTTTTAGCTTTCAGAAACCGGTTCGATCTCCCCTATAGCTCAACTGGGGGAGGAGATATCGCAATCTTTAGGGGAAGACAGGACTAGCACTTTTACCATGGTACCAGTGTGAACTAGGTACATGGGCATACATTTTGAACTTTTTTTCAGAATTTAGCGTCGATAGGGAAACCTTTTAGCTTTCAGAAACCGGTTCGATCTCCCCTATAGCTCAACTGGGGGAGGAGATATCGCAATCTTTAGGGGAAGACAGGACTAGCACTTTTACCATGGTACCAGTGTGAACTAGGTACATGGGCATACATTTTGAACTTTTTTTCAGAATTTAGCGTCGATAGGGAAACCTTTTAGCTTTCAGAAACCGGTTCGATCTCCCCTATAGCTCAACTGGGGGAGGAGATATCGCAATCTTTAGGGGAAGACAGGACTAGCACTTTTACCATGGTACCAGTGTGAACTAGGTACATGGGCATACATTTTGAACTTTTTTTCAGAATTTAGCGTCGATAGGGAAACCTTTTAGCTTTCAGAAACCGGTTCGATCTCCCCTATAGCTCAACTGGGGGAGGAGATATCGCAATCTTTAGGGGAAGACAGGACTAGCACTTTTACCATGGTACCAGTGTGAACTAGGTACATGGGCATACATTTTGAACTTTTTTTCAGAATTTAGCGTCGATAGGGAAACCTTTTAGCTTTCAGAAACCGGTTCGATCTCCCCTATAGCTCAACTGGGGGAGGAGATATCGCAATCTTTAGGGGAAGACAGGACTAGCACTTTTACCATGGTACCAGTGTGAACTAGGTACATGGGCATACATTTTGAACTTTTTTTCAGAATTTAGCGTCGATAGGGAAACCTTTTAGCTTTCAGAAACCGGTTCGATCTCCCCTATAGCTCAACTGGGGGAGGAGATATCGCAATCTTTAGGGGTAGACAGGACTAGCACTTTTACCATGGTACCAGTGTGAACTAGGTACATGGGCATACATTTTGAACTTTTTTTCAGAATTTAGCGTCGATAGGGAAACCTTTTAGCTTTCAGAAACCGGTTCGATCTCCCCTATAGCTCAACTGGGGGAGGAGATATCGCAATCTTTAGGGGAAGACAGGACTAGCACTTTTACCATGGTACCAGTGTGAACTAGGTACATGGGCATACATTTTGAACTTTTTTTCAGAATTTAGCGTCGATAGGGAAACCTTTTAGCTTTCAGAAACCGGTTCGATCTCCCCTATAGCTCAACTGGGGGAGGAGATATCGCAATCTTTAGGGGAAGACAGGACTAGCACTTTTACCATGGTACCAGTGTGAACTAGGTACATGGGCATACATTTTGAACTTTTTTTCAGAATTTAGCGTCGATAGGGAAACCTTTTAGCTTTCAGAAACCGGTTCGATCTCCCCTATAGCTCAACTGGGGGAGGAGATATCGCAATCTTTAGGGGAAGACAGGACTAGCACTTTTACCATGGTACCAGTGTGAACTAGGTACATGGGCATACATTTTGAACTTTTTTTCAGAATTTAGCGTCGATAGGGAAACCTTTTAGCTTTCAGAAACCGGTTCGATCTCCCCTATAGCTCAACTGGGGGAGGAGATATCGCAATCTTTAGGGGAAGACAGGACTAGCACTTTTACCATGGTACCAGTGTGAACTAGGTACATGGGCATACATTTTGAACTTTTTTTCAGAATTTAGCGTCGATAGGGAAACCTTTTAGCTTTCAGAAACCGGTTCGATCTCCCCTATAGCTCAACTGGGGGAGGAGATATCGCAATCTTTAGGGGAAGACAGGACTAGCACTTTTACCATGGTACCAGTGTGAACTAGGTACATGGGCATACATTTTGAACTTTTTTTCAGAATTTAGCGTCGATAGGGAAACCTTTTAGCTTTCAGAAACCGGTTCGATCTCCCCTATAGCTCAACTGGGGGAGGAGATATCGCAATCTTTAGGGGAAGACAGGACTAGCACTTTTACCATGGTACCAGTGTGAACTAGGTACATGGGCATACATTTTGAACTTTTTTTCAGAATTTAGCGTCGATAGGGAAACCTTTTAGCTTTCAGAAACCGGTTCGATCTCCCCTATAGCTCAACTGGGGGAGGAGATATCGCAATCTTTAGGGGAAGACAGGACTAGCACTTTTACCATGGTACCAGTGTGAACTAGGTACATGGGCATACATTTTGAACTTTTTTTCAGAATTTAGCGTCGATAGGGAAACCTTTTAGCTTTCAGAAACCGGTTCGATCTCCCCTATAGCTCAACTGGGGGAGGAGATATCGCAATCTTTAGGGGAAGACAGGACTAGCACTTTTACCATGGTACCAGTGTGAACTAGGTACATGGGCATACATTTTGAACTTTTTTTCAGAATTTAGCGTCGATAGGGAAACCTTTTAGCTTTCAGAAACCGGTTCGATCTCCCCTATAGCTCAACTGGGGGAGGAGATATCGCAATCTTTAGGGGAAGACAGGACTAGCACTTTTACCATGGTACCAGTGTGAACTAGGTACATGGGCATACATTTTGAACTTTTTTTCAGAATTTAGCGTCGATAGGGAAACCTTTTAGCTTTCAGAAACCGGTTCGATCTCCCCTATAGCTCAACTGGGGGAGGAGATATCGCAATCTTTAGGGGAAGACAGGACTAGCACTTTTACCATGGTACCAGTGTGAACTAGGTACATGGGCATACATTTTGAACTTTTTTTCAGAATTTAGCGTCGATAGGGAAACCTTTTAGCTTTCAGAAACCGGTTCGATCTCCCCTATAGCTCAACTGGGGGAGGAGATATCGCAATCTTTAGGGGAAGACAGGACTAGCACTTTTACCATGGTACCAGTGTGAACTAGGTACATGGGCATACATTTTGAACTTTTTTTCAGAATTTAGCGTCGATAGGGAAACCTTTTAGCTTTCAGAAACCGGTTCGATCTCCCCTATAGCTCAACTGGGGGAGGAGATATCGCAATCTTTAGGGGAAGACAGGACTAGCACTTTTACCATGGTACCAGTGTGAACTAGGTACATGGGCATACATTTTGAACTTTTTTTCAGAATTTAGCGTCGATAGGGAAACCTTTTAGCTTTCAGAAACCGGTTCGATCTCCCCTATAGCTCAACTGGGGGAGGAGATATCGCAATCTTTAGGGGAAGACAGGACTAGCACTTTTACCATGGTACCAGTGTGAACTAGGTACATGGGCATACATTTTGAACTTTTTTTCAGAATTTAGCGTCGATAGGGAAACCTTTTAGCTTTCAGAAACCGGTTCGATCTCCCCTATAGCTCAACTGGGGGAGGAGATATCGCAATCTTTAGGGGAAGACAGGACTAGCACTTTTACCATGGTACCAGTGTGAACTAGGTACATGGGCATACATTTTGAACTTTTTTTCAGAATTTAGCGTCGATAGGGAAACCTTTTAGCTTTCAGAAACCGGTTCGATCTCCCCTATAGCTCAACTGGGGGAGGAGATATCGCAATCTTTAGGGGAAGACAGGACTAGCACTTTTACCATGGTACCAGTGTGAACTAGGTACATGGGCATACATTTTGAACTTTTTTTCAGAATTTAGCGTCGATAGGGAAACCTTTTAGCTTTCAGAAACCGGTTCGATCTCCCCTATAGCTCAACTGGGGGAGGAGATATCGCAATCTTTAGGGGAAGACAGGACTAGCACTTTTACCATGGTACCAGTGTGAACTAGGTACATGGGCATACATTTTGAACTTTTTTTCAGAATTTAGCGTCGATAGGGAAACCTTTTAGCTTTCAGAAACCGGTTCGATCTCCCCTATAGCTCAACTGGGGGAGGAGATATCGCAATCTTTAGGGGAAGACAGGACTAGCACTTTTACCATGGTACCAGTGTGAACTAGGTACATGGGCATACATTTTGAACTTTTTTTCAGAATTTAGCGTCGATAGGGAAACCTTTTAGCTTTCAGAAACCGGTTCGATCTCCCCTATAGCTCAACTGGGGGAGGAGATATCGCAATCTTTAGGGGAAGACAGGACTAGCACTTTTACCATGGTACCAGTGTGAACTAGGTACATGGGCATACATTTTGAACTTTTTTTCAGAATTTAGCGTCGATAGGGAAACCTTTTAGCTTTCAGAAACCGGTTCGATCTCCCCTATAGCTCAACTGGGGGAGGAGATATCGCAATCTTTAGGGGAAGACAGGACTAGCACTTTTACCATGGTACCAGTGTGAACTAGGTACATGGGCATACATTTTGAACTTTTTTTCAGAATTTAGCGTCGATAGGGAAACCTTTTAGCTTTCAGAAACCGGTTCGATCTCCCCTATAGCTCAACTGGGGGAGGAGATATCGCAATCTTTAGGGGAAGACAGGACTAGCACTTTTACCATGGTACCAGTGTGAACTAGGTACATGGGCATACATTTTGAACTTTTTTTCAGAATTTAGCGTCGATAGGGAAACCTTTTAGCTTTCAGAAACCGGTTCGATCTCCCCTATAGCTCAACTGGGGGAGGAGATATCGCAATCTTTAGGGGAAGACAGGACTAGCACTTTTACCATGGTACCAGTGTGAACTAGGTACATGGGCATACATTTTGAACTTTTTTTCAGAATTTAGCGTCGATAGGGAAACCTTTTAGCTTTCAGAAACCGGTTCGATCTCCCCTATAGCTCAACTGGGGGAGGAGATATCGCAATCTTTAGGGGAAGACAGGACTAGCACTTTTACCATGGTACCAGTGTGAACTAGGTACATGGGCATACATTTTGAACTTTTTTTCAGAATTTAGCGTCGATAGGGAAACCTTTTAGCTTTCAGAAACCGGTTCGATCTCCCCTATAGCTCAACTGGGGGAGGAGATATCGCAATCTTTAGGGGAAGACAGGACTAGCACTTTTACCATGGTACCAGTGTGAACTAGGTACATGGGCATACATTTTGAACTTTTTTTCAGAATTTAGCGTCGATAGGGAAACCTTTTAGCTTTCAGAAACCGGTTCGATCTCCCCTATAGCTCAACTGGGGGAGGAGATATCGCAATCTTTAGGGGAAGACAGGACTAGCACTTTTACCATGGTACCAGTGTGAACTAGGTACATGGGCATACATTTTGAACTTTTTTTCAGAATTTAGCGTCGATAGGGAAACCTTTTAGCTTTCAGAAACCGGTTCGATCTCCCCTATAGCTCAACTGGGGGAGGAGATATCGCAATCTTTAGGGGAAGACAGGACTAGCACTTTTACCATGGTACCAGTGTGAACTAGGTACATGGGCATACATTTTGAACTTTTTTTCAGAATTTAGCGTCGATAGGGAAACCTTTTAGCTTTCAGAAACCGGTTCGATCTCCCCTATAGCTCAACTGGGGGAGGAGATATCGCAATCTTTAGGGGAAGACAGGACTAGCACTTTTACCATGGTACCAGTGTGAACTAGGTACATGGGCATACATTTTGAACTTTTTTTCAGAATTTAGCGTCGATAGGGAAACCTTTTAGCTTTCAGAAACCGGTTCGATCTCCCCTATAGCTCAACTGGGGGAGGAGATATCGCAATCTTTAGGGGAAGACAGGACTAGCACTTTTACCATGGTACCAGTGTGAACTAGGTACATGGGCATACATTTTGAACTTTTTTTCAGAATTTAGCGTCGATAGGGAAACCTTTTAGCTTTCAGAAACCGGTTCGATCTCCCCTATAGCTCAACTGGGGGAGGAGATATCGCAATCTTTAGGGGAAGACAGGACTAGCACTTTTACCATGGTACCAGTGTGAACTAGGTACATGGGCATACATTTTGAACTTTTTTTCAGAATTTAGCGTCGATAGGGAAACCTTTTAGCTTTCAGAAACCGGTTCGATCTCCCCTATAGCTCAACTGGGGGAGGAGATATCGCAATCTTTAGGGGAAGACAGGACTAGCACTTTTACCATGGTACCAGTGTGAACTAGGTACATGGGCATACATTTTGAACTTTTTTTCAGAATTTAGCGTCGATAGGGAAACCTTTTAGCTTTCAGAAACCGGTTCGATCTCCCCTATAGCTCAACTGGGGGAGGAGATATCGCAATCTTTAGGGGAAGACAGGACTAGCACTTTTACCATGGTACCAGTGTGAACTAGGTACATGGGCATACATTTTGAACTTTTTTTCAGAATTTAGCGTCGATAGGGAAACCTTTTAGCTTTCAGAAACCGGTTCGATCTCCCCTATAGCTCAACTGGGGGAGGAGATATCGCAATCTTTAGGGGAAGACAGGACTAGCACTTTTACCATGGTACCAGTGTGAACTAGGTACATGGGCATACATTTTGAACTTTTTTTCAGAATTTAGCGTCGATAGGGAAACCTTTTAGCTTTCAGAAACCGGTTCGATCTCCCCTATAGCTCAACTGGGGGAGGAGATATCGCAATCTTTAGGGGAAGACAGGACTAGCACTTTTACCATGGTACCAGTGTGAACTAGGTACATGGGCATACATTTTGAACTTTTTTTCAGAATTTAGCGTCGATAGGGAAACCTTTTAGCTTTCAGAAACCGGTTCGATCTCCCCTATAGCTCAACTGGGGGAGGAGATATCGCAATCTTTAGGGGAAGACAGGACTAGCACTTTTACCATGGTACCAGTGTGAACTAGGTACATGGGCATACATTTTGAACTTTTTTTCAGAATTTAGCGTCGATAGGGAAACCTTTTAGCTTTCAGAAACCGGTTCGATCTCCCCTATAGCTCAACTGGGGGAGGAGATATCGCAATCTTTAGGGGAAGACAGGACTAGCACTTTTACCATGGTACCAGTGTGAACTAGGTACATGGGCATACATTTTGAACTTTTTTTCAGAATTTAGCGTCGATAGGGAAACCTTTTAGCTTTCAGAAACCGGTTCGATCTCCCCTATAGCTCAACTGGGGGAGGAGATATCGCAATCTTTAGGGGAAGACAGGACTAGCACTTTTACCATGGTACCAGTGTGAACTAGGTACATGGGCATACATTTTGAACTTTTTTTCAGAATTTAGCGTCGATAGGGAAACCTTTTAGCTTTCAGAAACCGGTTCGATCTCCCCTATAGCTCAACTGGGGGAGGAGATATCGCAATCTTTAGGGGAAGACAGGACTAGCACTTTTACCATGGTACCAGTGTGAACTAGGTACATGGGCATACATTTTGAACTTTTTTTCAGAATTTAGCGTCGATAGGGAAACCTTTTAGCTTTCAGAAACCGGTTCGATCTCCCCTATAGCTCAACTGGGGGAGGAGATATCGCAATCTTTAGGGGAAGACAGGACTAGCACTTCCAGCCTATAATTACAACAAAATTGTACTATTCTAAAATAGAAAGTGTGAAAGAGCAGTAGGAAGAGGTAAAGTTGTGTTGTGTAAAAGTTCCTGTTTTGGTTTTCGGGCGCAGTGACGCGAAGCGTCACCGCCCGAAAACCAAAACAGGAACTTCTGCACAACACCAACCATGTGTTAAAATAGAAACTAAAATTAAAAAAATTCCGCGCCTGCGGCGCGGAAAAAGGTGTCCAAAGAATTTAAGCGGGGTAGCGCGCGGGTTCCGGACTCAAGTTTTTGAAAGAGGTTTGCGTTTAGTTTTCTTCCCGTTACGCATATTTCACGTAATACCTCCAAATACTTTGTTTAAATACATAAACACAATACTTTCCTTCTTAATCTTAAGACCATATAACAGAATATCATCTTAATCCTATTCTAAACTACATGAATTACGCAGTCTTTCTGGTGTGAAATTTTTATAAATAATAATTATATTACCCTACTAGCAGTACCTACACGGCATTGCACGTGACATCATTCTTGTGATGTCACTTCATTATAAAAAATTAAACAAATAAATCATTAAAAATTAGTCACACGACTGAGAACATACAAATGTCGCCTCATTCCTTCAACATCACTTATTCTTACAATGTTCTTTCATTTTAAGATGTAAAAATTCTCCGATCTTCAAATTCTTGCGAAACACTTCAAAACGGTTGCATATATTTTTTATAAAACTAGAATTACTGTTGCGTAAGTCTGTCAATCGTCAAGTTCTATAATCAAATCTGTGTGTTTGTACCAGTATCCTAAATTATTTATTCAAAACATTTTAAGGCAATGATTTTTCTCTGCCGTAGAAGAATCGAACCTCTTAATATAAAAATTGTGCTTAGGGCTGATAGAAAAAGCAATATCAATATATTATAAAATAACACTGCACATGGCAAACGAACACGAGTTTTCGTTTAGTTGCAAATTATCGTCTGTCCCAAATATTCGGAACTACTTTATATTTCGCAAGGAAGACGATCTTTAGGATTGGTTAAAGCTGATAAGAAAGTTCCAGTTGTAAATCCTTTGACAGATTCGGATACCACATATGCAATTTTTATCAATAGAGAAGCAGATGAAACTAACGATCAGTCTGATGGAGAAGAATCGGAAGGGTGTCATTAAACTCATGTATAACATTAAGTAAACAATTAATTTTCGCACTTAAAAGAGTTGTATGTCTACGCAGGAAATGTAACAAGTTTTTAGAATTAAAGACATAAGAGAACTTAAAGTAGTTGAAATTGACAGATGTTTAGTCATTCATAAGGTGAACATCATACATTACATTAAATATGTTCTACTTAAACTGCTTTAAATGTATGTCGAAAACATTGCATTTGTACCATCGTATTATATTTTGTAATTCGTAAAATGTTATTAAATATTTAGTTTATTTTACAGAGCGCTTATTTATTTGTATTTATAAGACGAGACTCGCAAATGTTTGTTAAAGTGGCCTGTTACGTGTAAATATCTTTACGCAACGCCTCTTAGGCAATTTTTGGATAGCATCAGAAATCCGGCACTCATCTGGTCTCGTTGACGCCGGATTTTTGAGGTTTTACTGCATTTCGGTTCTAAGCAAGATATTCTAAATGGGTACTGGAGGTGGTGTCGTATGTCCCTCGTTTCCGTGCCGTTGGGTTGAGCTGAAAGTTTCGAATTTATGGCTGTCTCATCAGCTATGACTGCATCGATGTGAGGATGAAATGGAATCAAAGGGAGCTGAAAGAGGGTGTCTAGAAATGTATCCTCTGGGATCAGTCTGAGATAAGGAATGATTGATTTCATCTTGACACCTGTTAGAAAGAAGGCGGAAAGGAACTTGGCCGACAGATATATTTGGAAGCAGAAACAGAATATTCTGGAAGCAAGATCGTTTAATTCGATCGTAAAAGAAATGGGCAAAACTGTAAAACTCATAACAGAGTAACTTTTATTGCTAATTCATAATAACAGTTGTTCTCGAGTTAATAAGGTTTTTTAACAGTTAATTTAAGTTTTTTTAACTGTTAGAAAGTGACGTAAACTTTTTATCTATCTTCTTTTCTTGTTCAAGAAGGGCGATCGATTGCCCTTTTTTCTTGTCATAGTGATGGGAGTATTCAAATACAAAGTTAGTCGTGTACAAGATACTTGAAAGTAATTGTTGTTGCGATTATTTTCCAAAGTATTCGGATATCAAAGTACTCGCATACAAAAGTTATCGGATACCAAAGTATTTAGGAGCAAATATTCGGATACCAAAGTATTTGGTAAGTTGATTTGGGGTTTTATGGCGCAAGGGCCATATTTGGCCATGCTATGCCAGATACAAGACATGCAATATCAAGTAATAGACAGACAATGAAAGTTTTTACTGACACAGAAGAGAAAAAAAACACCCAGGGAGGAATGCACCTGAACTTGCCCCGCCTACAACTCAAAGGTTGCTAGCGCAGTGGACATACCCACTGAGCCACGACGGCACCCCGAAGTATTTGGATACCAAAGTATTCTGATTCAAGTGTCCCGATACCAAAGTATTCGAGTGTTGTGTTGCTCCAGTACGACATTAATTAAAATACCTACCTACCAAAGTACTCGGATGCCAAAGTATTCTGATTCAAGTATTCTGTAGGTAGGTATTTTAATTAACATCTATAACGTCAAACTATAAAAGTGGAAACCTCAGCGATAAATTTATTACTATAGACTATGGAACTCCCCAGGTTAGTTCATCCTTCAACATGCCTCCTCAGTGGGCCTACAGGATCAGGGAAAACTGTTTTCGTAAACTTTTACAACGAATGATGACCAACGACATTTTACTGGAATTTGAAGTCTGCATTTTGCTTGGAATAGTTTTGAAAATGTGAATGAAATCTAGTTACGTGTATTACATTTAAATATTTCAGCTTATTTCTGAATAATTTAGATCACGAGGTTTCATTGCATCAAGGGGCGGAAAGTCATGTATGAAAGTCATCGACTGATTTTACAAGGGAACAACTAAATTTTATTGTTTTCATTGTTAATCTTTGAATACCGATTGTAGATATGAGAGAAAATATATTTTTTTTGCGCCTGTGAGCATAGTTGTGTCCAGTAAAAGCCTGGTTGGATGCTTTACGTTTTTTGCAAATTAGAAGGACAAAATTCAGAACTTCAAAATAAGGGAACAAGTGAATCATGTTTTTCATGGAAATCATCCCAGTTAGGTGGAGAGGTAATGAAATTTTTTGAATGAATTGGGGCCCCTTGATATGTGCTCTTATTGCACGTTTTCTTCCGGACTTCTATTTGTGAAACCTTTGTATACACGGGGACTGCTACACGTTAAATCTCTCGTGGCCTCAATGGCGTGGTGTAGAAGTTTGGAGAGTGGGGAACCACAGCTCAGATGTTTATCTCATTATCAGACCGTGGTTCAAAATTACGAGGCGTTGTCCTTGGATCTTTCCCTTCGGGATTGATCCCGTATCGCAGGGAGCCCATCCCCCTCAAGCCGCCCCCCTCAAATTCAGTTAACCATATAACCTTTATTGGAATCTCAAATTTCCAACTGAATCCACACAAAGCTCTACTATAGTATAGTAAAAACATGTTTTTTTATAGATAATCAGTTAGAGATAAATAAAATTAAGATAAATTTGGATGAGATGAATAAATCCAGAACAGCTAGGAAAATGAACAGTTTATATTTATAACAGCAATTTCATGTATAAACAATGATATTACTTACACTTTGCAAATGAAAATAACTATAGTATAGTAAAAACAGTTGTTTTGAAAGATTCTGAATGTTATATGAAAAAAACAAATATTTTACCTTGACTTTTTGTGTACGAATAATTTTATATTCATAAAAAAACTCTAAAATTAAGTGAATGGAAGAATATAATAAAAAATATTGAACACATCAATGAAGATCAATAATTCAATAATCAGATATTGAAAAAACGAACTAAATATGTAAAAACTAATGATATGAGTATTATCGTAATGTTTACATGAGTTGCGTAAGTATTCATAAAACCTTAAAAACTAAATTGTTTTAGAGTAGTGACAAAAACAGCTATCTTATGCGGAGGGAAGAGAAAACATTCGAACACTCTAGGTTGAAAAAAAAACTAGTATGACCAGAAAATAAATTCTTTGAGCACAGGGATTTATGTATACTAGTTATAAGATTTTAACAGAAGCTTTTTCTCTGCACTTGATATGGCAAACTTTTCGATAATTTCTTCATTTGTGATTTTCTTGAGATGATAGTATCAATAAGCTTGGCAAGCAATGGTCCCCTAAGTTGCTTCTTAACCTGTTCTTTACAATCTTTAAACGGCTCATCGTCCTTTCCGCTGAGCAACTTGTGACAGGTAACGATAAAAGGATACGAGACAGCATGGTGAGTTGAGGAAATGCTGATATATACTGCAGGCATCTGTAAAGCCTAATAAAACCTCTTTTTACCCACTGATCAACAGACAAAAGCAACTCATCATGGTCTGAATCTTCTTCCTGAAACATCAGATTCCCTGTCTGGTGTCATATTTTTACACTTTTCTTTCTCTAGAAGCAGGTCGGAAATGTCAATTTCTGAGTGAGTAACCTTATACATATTTGCAAAAGTTTCTAGTTCCTCTATTATTTGGTCACTTTCAAGATCGTAAAACCCACACAAGTCTTTCATTGATGAAGAATCAGACAATAATTTATGCCCCTGCTTTTCTTTTACTGTTTCAATTTTCAAAATTCCTTCATGTGAAAACACTGCCATTTGTGAGATTATACTAGAAAGAGAACTGTCAGAGAATCTGTCATTGAGTTGTTTAATAAGTGAATCTAGTATGTGAAAATGAACCACTTTGATCCTCTTAAGTTATTATTTCATCGACAGCCATTTCATCCATAAACCTCTTACGTTTTCTGCTGTGGGGTTGCGAAATATTATTCACATCAGCAAAGGCAAGAATTGAATCATTCACTGTATTCCACTCCGCTCACTTCGCATTTTTACAAGTTTAGCTTTGGTTTCAGCAACAATTTTTGACACACTGCTATAATCAATTATTTTTATTGTAGAACAATTGTGATTAGTGACAACACTTTGAAAATAGCTGAGGCAACATGTATTGAGCAAATGTTTTCAAAATCGGTCATTTGTTTCCACAGGCCAGTTGCCAGTGCCTTTGAGTCATTAACAGCTTTTTTGTCAATGGATAAACTATGCAACGTCTCCTGTATTGTGTGTTGTTTTAGGTGACAATTGTGCATCATTTCTGCTTGACCATCTAGTAGTTTGCACTCTTTTCAGTCTCCTTATTTTGGTTGGACCCTTGTCCAAGTTTGTAGTAAATAGATCATGCCTTGTATGACCTGACATGAAGACATATAATTCCTTTAAAAGAGAAAATATATTTTTCATCTGGGGGCATACGTTCATAGATTTTTCCACAATTAAAGCAAATCTGTGTGAAGAACACCATATATAGAGCGCTTTGGACATTCTATCTGGATTAGCCCTTTTACACCATTGAATTTTCCTCTCATATTACCAGCCCCATCCATACTTTGACCAACAATTCCACTTGGATCAAGACCAAGTAAATTCAGGCATTTCATTATTCCTTTAAAAAGATTTTGGACTGGTATCTCCACTAGTAAAAACTTTAATGAGCCGCTCTTCAGGTTTGACATTTTTCGTTGGGGGCACCATGCGGGTCAATATGTCGATATAACGAACCACTAATGTTGAACATTCTTTTTTACTAATGTCTTGAGTTGAGTCTAGAATAATAGAATAAATGTAGGTCGTTTTTATACTATCTATGATTTTTGAAGCAACGATGTCACTCATTTTGTTAATTACATCATATACGTTTCGATAACCCAAGAAATTAGAACCCCAGCTTTCCTTTTTGAGTTCTAGCTTTATAAATTTTTTAAAGGTATACCCTAGCATTAGTACTATATTTACTCAATAGCCTGAACAGACCTGAGTTTTCCTTTTGCTACATCCTTTTCACGAAATCTAAGCATTTCTTCACTTAAATATCGACAACAATCGATGACAACAAACAGCACCTCTCGATTGGGATGGACTAACTGATCTGATTATTCAGCTAAACGTGAATCAATCCTCTTCTGAGAGATCCACTGGATCCTTGCAATTTGTGCTGATAAGTGGGTTTTAGATTTTTCATGGAGAACGATATCCCAGTCCCCCTATGCTCTGTCCATCCTCTATAGCCAGTTGTTCCCCATATTGGCTGTTCGCGTGGGAGGGAAAACAGTACATGGCAAGCAAAATACGGCATCTTTTTCTTGGCCATATAGCAGCAATTTTCTAACTTTTACACTTTTATTTGGTAAAACTCCATTCTTCCATGGTGGGTTGAATTTTCTTTCACCTGTTGAAGGAAAAGTGACAAAAGACAAATCTTGATTTTCCAAATACATTGCTTTATTTATTTCCTCAGCTGACAGTTTGATTTTGGCATATGATGCTGGATCTCTTGGGTTTTTCAATCTATCATCAGGAGAATCTTCAGTTGTTAGAGTTTCCTCTTGTTGAATGGAAACTGAAGGTCTTTCAGCAGATGGATTGCTACATGATTCTACCTCTCCGTGTCCTAATTCAGTTTCATCAACAACTTCTTCCTGACTTACATTTTCATCAAGGTTATCAAAATCTACGTCTTTGGTCATACTTGAAGAGGGTTGTGTTTCTAAGTCTTCAATGACGTTTTCAGGAATCAAACAGCACTGAACTAAAATTTCTTTCCTTCCCCGAGACAGACTACACAAAACGTACACGTCTAGACGGCTACCTGCATTCAACTGGTGACTTAACTTTATCTTGTCTATGGGATTACTAGCGATCCACATGACGTAATGGTGACGGACAGAAAACCCTCAAGGTGACAGATGTTTATGAATGGGCAGGGTAATGGGCAGTACCAACTAAGCGTTGCTCAATAAAAAATTATGGAATAACTTCCTATAGTGCAATTGTTATCATAGCAGGAAACAGTAGTCTTTTAAACAAATTCAGAGATAGTCTAATTACTTACGAAAAAATATATATACTATATACGTATATAACAGTAAAAAGGTTTCTTAAATGATTTTTTGCCCGAAAAATTTCCACCCTGAAAATTCCAAAAAAACACCCTGAAAAAATCCCCCCCCACAAATTCTGATGGCGCAACTTGCGCCATAATCCCCCCCTGTGGGCACCCCTGCCGTATCGTCGCCAATAGCCCGTTGTGTTTCTCCAGTGTGACGTCAATTATCTACATACCTCGACATCAAGATATTGCCGATTTTTTGATGATGACGAGATCAAGATTTCTACCGATGGTGAGATAACTCGTCCATCAAGATGTGGTCGGTTCTGCTAATAACCTTATCGAGACGGTCAACAGGAGTGTTAATTATTCACTTTTAAAAAGTATATTTTAGAACATACTAAAAACAAGCTGTCAAAAGGTATTTTATGAATTCATTTTTTAAAGTTATTCTTTTCCTTGCGTAACATTAAAAAAGTGAGAGTTAAAATGAATTTAGCAGTCGGTTGCTAGAAATCTTTTTGATTTCCAATGAACAAACCTTCGTGAACAACCATTGACAAGCAAAATCCAAATATTCATTTTTAATACTATACGATCGTATGGAAGAGCGCAAAAAATTACTAAAAATCTCCTGTTTTCCAAATATGCGCCGTTACTTTTTTCTGCTCGCCCCATTTATCTGCACGGCACTGCTGTGTCCTTTTTGTGTCTACTTTAAGCTGAAGGTCGGTCTTAAATTAGCCCTCGTGTCATGACCGACACCATCAAACGCAAACTCATCTGTTTATTCTACGTTCTTTTGCATTAGCCAGAATATCAGCCTCCACATTCATTATCCGAATCGCCAACCAACACTTTTCGTTCCTCCATTTGAATAATTGCTGATAAAAGCCATCTGCATGCAATAACATCTATACAACTTTAGTCTAAACATCCACCGACTTCTACAGCACTTTCCATATGTACCATTTCCTGGTACATATGGCTCTTTCGCCGAATGGAGGTGGGGTGGGTCGAGAATAAACACTGCTTCATCCTTTTGAATGCAGCTGGATTGCGGACAGAAAAATGCAACTGAATTCTGAGGAGACAGCTTGGATTTAAGAATTTCTTGGTCAGGTTCATCTTTTCACAATTTAAATTTGTAAGAGCCATTCCTTTTTGTTAACGGGATAATTGTTTCAAGGTTGGATAATTGAAACGGGGCAGAAAAATCCAACCTAGTTTCTATGAGGCTTAGATTCCAAAAGAGCTTGTCTTTGATTCTGAGGTTCATCTTTTCACAAATTGAATTTGAAAGACGCATTCTCCTTCTAGTAAAAAGGGGATAATTTTTTCAAGGTTTCCAAGTTGAATTAACCCGACGAGTAGAGTTTCATCTAGAGACTGTTGAGATACCTTTCTCCCACTCAGAGACTTTCGCGCGTACCCGAGATTACGACAACCCGTCGCATCCCCTTGGCAGAGGCATCGAATTCGTGAAAGTGCTTTGTATATAAACCCTCATCTAATCAAGAAATTGTTGTGAATAAAATTAATGTTTATTATTTAATCTAGACTTTCTCTGTAGATTTGAATCTACCACGCTACCAAGAGAATCGTTACAGTGCTAACCCTTAAAAAATGATTGGGCGAATCAGGATTTGGAATAGAAATTTTTAAATAATTTACTTTACAAATATAAATGTGATGGTTTTATTTTCAAGCAAATATATTTTTCATAAAACTTTTTTATAAACAAATTCAAATTCTCTAAAATATAGCTATCGTTGTACTTTTCTGCGATATAAAAATTTCTTTCAAGTACTAATCATACACTGGAAATTAAAAGATTGAAGTTCTGAATGAAATTATCGTGGTATAAATTGCTACTCGGTATCTGGCAGCACCAGAATTAATGTTTACTTTTTTTATAAAACTTTGTAGAACTTTCTAGAAAGTTGGGGAAACGGAAACTTAATTGGACTCATGGTGGAGAACATTCCAGCACCCACTCGATTCTTAGCTGGTCGTATTTAAAGGAAGCTAACTCGGTAGGTCTTCCAGTTTATCATCTTTCAGTGAATTTGACAGTTTTAATTCGCTCTTTTAGTTGATTGTATAAGTGTTTCCTACTTTATTCGACAGTGATAGTGTACATTTTGGATTTATATTTCTAAACTGATGTAAGTACTTCATAATTTTGAATTTGTTTCTTCGTTATTTTTAGCTTTTTATTGTATTCTATAATAGATTTCATTGTTCAGGGAGAGTGTGCCTTTTGCTTAATTTATGAAATACCTTTTTGTATTCATTTACAGATTTCTTTGCTGTAGCAATGTCTCCAAGGAAGCGGAAGGCGATCGGCCAAGTACAGTCAACGGCTAAGATGATGAAAGATAAGCGTAGTCAAGAAACTTCCGAGGAGAGGAATAGAAGACTTGCGATTGCGAGAGAGAGAGAGCTACTATATTTAGAGCAACAGAGATGGCACAGCAGCGTGAAGTCCGACTACAGGATAAGAGAGATAGTGTCAAACGATCACGGACTGCACACCATTTTAGCTTAGCATTGGAAGGATTCCACACGATTCGCATAAAGACTAGTCGCTGCATGCAAGAGTTACCATTGGGAAAATTGAAATGGTGTGTAGTTACTGCCAAGCCAAATAGTTTAAATCAGAGTCTACTGGTATTTTCTTCAAAAATGGAAAAATTATTCTCTGCCAACTGGAACCATCACCACAAGAACTTTTGACATACACATCAGGAGATAAGTCAGAGTCGAAGCATTTTCTTAGTAACATCAGAAAATACAACTCATGTTTCCAAATGACATCATTCGGTGTCACATCAGTTGTTAGACAGCCCAGATTTCCGTCGACATTCAAGGTGCAAGGGCATATTTACCATAGAGCGGGATCGTTGCTTCCGCTGACAGATCAACCACCAAAATTTCTACAACTATATTTTATTCAAAACGAACAAATGGAAACTGATCAGAGGTGCGCCTACATCTCGGGAACAAGACATCAGATTGTGTTAAACTTACAGAGGATATTTCATGAGCACAATAATCTTATTAAAACGTTTGAAACAGCATTGGAACGTATGCCAACAGATGAATATAAAGTAGTCATAAGAGCAGACCGAAGACCAGCAGGTGAACACGAGCGGCGCTTTAACTCTCCTAAAGCAGATCAAGTCGCGGTGGTTATATCAGGCGATGAATTCCATCAACGGGATATCGTTATTCAACGACGAGGTGAATCATTGCAGCGCATTTCGGAAACACATCGATCTTATGATGCTCTGGAGTACCCAGTGATATTCCCCCATATGGTGAAGATGGATATCATTTTAATCTGAGGCAGATCAACCCAAGAACAGGTGAAACAACGAGCAAGAAAGTTTCAGTGATGGATTTATATGCGTACAGATTAATGGTTCGAGATACTGAGCAGTACCACGTATTGAACTGCAGGCAATTGTTTCATCAGTTCATCGTCGATATGTACACAAAAGTCGAGAGTGAGCGTATCCTTTACATTCGTCTAAATCAACGTAAACTGAGAGTTAACGAATATATTCACCTGAGAGATGCTGTGGGAAATGACGGGAACGTGGAAAACCTCGGTGCCTTGGTCATCCTACCAGCTACATTTACAGGAGTCCCAGACACATGCGCGAATACACGCAAGATGCTATGACGTACGGGAGACCAGACTTATTTATCACCTTCACCTGCAATCCGACTTGGACGGAGATCAAGGAGGTTCTTACCAACGGTCAATTACCCAGTGAGCGCCACGACTTGATTGCTAGAGTATTTAAACAGAAGCAGTTGAAACTGATTGACGTTTTAACAAAGGGCCATGTATTTGGAATACCGAGATGCTGGATGTATACGATTTAATTATTATTTTATTTCTATGAGGAGTTTTATATTTTTACATGAATATTATGAATATTTGATTGATAAAAAAAGAATATTTAAAATATTTCATTATTCATAATTTACATTTTGTAATGGAACACGAAAAACTTCAACTCATTAATCATAAAAGCGTAATTTTGTTATTTTAGATTTGGCAAACCAGAATTAATGTTTTATTATTTTATAAATTTGATTTCGAATCCCGAGTTTGTCTATTTGAGTTAACACAGCGAAATGTTGCAGTCATATTTGAGCATTACTAAATTTCATAAATCATTATCGTCTTTATCAATATTTTCAAATTTCTTTTTTTGAATTGCTCTATTTCAGAATACACTCAGGCAGTCAAAATTCGACACTGTACATCATTCGTTTTTTAGAATTCTGCATTTTTTCGTCGGAATTTCGTTTCAGTTCGTATTTATGTCTCGATCTTTTACATATTGCAATATATTCAGGAATTAAATGCATATATTTGCGTCCGAAGTATATAGTAGAAGCTATGAAAAAGTTAAAACGTATTTTCCGTACAACTTAAATGATTGCATTTTTCTGTGAAAGAAAAGTGATTATTCTAATTCACTTTTCAAGCAACATTTAACCATTTCAACCCGCGCAACGCCGGGTAATTCAGCTAGTCCTGTATAAAACTGTATGGATTTTATCAAAATCAAAATTTGGAATCGATTCCGCGGGCGAAGCATTTGGCCATGACGTAATGTTTCAGATTCGGGCGTTGCAAGAAATGTAAAAAACATCAAGTTATCGAGATAGGAGGCGTGAAGCCAATCACAGCGAGCTTATTGTTTTAATCACTTAATGCATGGTTGGAATTGCGGTTCTTGGATAAAATCCATGTTTTAATCCTGAATTTCGAATTCACTGATCCACGAATTAACTCGGGGCTTGTGATTATGCGGAAGTTAGTTTCTGTCACAAATCTAAATTTGAGTGCCCTCGTTAAATGAGTGGCCCTGGGACAATACTCATTCGGTCCCCATCTCTGAGACTTGCTCTCATACACACTTCTCTAATTCAGCACATTGGAAAAGACAGTCCCCAAAATTCCTTAGACAACCTAGTCCGCTGTTTCCATCGAAGATGACGGCACTCTCTGACTGCAAGTTCTCACCTGGTGAACTGAGTGTTGTCTGAACTGGATGAAGAAAGTTTACCTATCTTGATCATTTTGGTCCTAACCTTCAAGTGTTTCGACGAGATATCTCGTCCTAGATCGGGTCGATTTTGTTAAAGACGAGGTATCTCGTCGAGGAAATATTGCTTTTACCGCAAAACGAATCATGATCCTAGTTAGAAAACAGATTGTCCCTTTCCCAGAACTGGTGACAAATTGGAATAGTTTTTTTGCACAAGAGCAGTTTTCGACGCGAAATTAAACCACCAGTAGGTAGGTATTTTAATTAACGTCGCACTGAAGCAACACAACGGGCTATTGGCGACGGACAAGCATCAAACCCGAAAGGAAAGATCCGAGGACACCAGTTACTTTTGAACCACGGTCAGATGACGAGGTCACACCTGAATTGGCACATCACTCACCAAAGTCCCACGCCAAAGTGAGGACATTTGAGGCCACGATAGAGTTAACATGCACCAGACCCCTTTGTACACGACTGTCTTTGGTTGGATGGGCCACTGTAGCCCGGTTGGAAGAGTAACGGCCTAGCTATCCGAGGGTTGCGAATTCGAATTCCTCCCTGTGTGTTTCTCTCTTCTGTCAGTAAAGCTTTCACTGTGTGTGTCAGTTACTTGATATTGCATTTCTTGTGTTAATTATTTGATATTGTATAGTGTCTGGCACAGTATGGCCAAATATAGCCCTTGCGCCATAAAACCCCAAACCGACCCGGAACGTCTCCAAAACCTTTTGTGTTTGTTGCTCGAGTGCGACGTTAAGTACCTACCTATCTTTGGTTGGATTCGAAATCGCAACCCTTCGGTTGCCAGTTCGTTACTCTTCCAACCGGGCTACCGAGGATCGAATAATACAAAGGATTCACTCAAATTCAGCTTACCTTTTAGACCTTCATGTTGCTTCGATTTCCTCGTGATAATCTATCCTTTGAAGATATGATTATATGCATTCACAGTCGATTATTTCTTCTCCACCCTCACTTAAGTATGAGTTGATTGTCGATCGTTTTTTTTGCAGAATAGGTGACGTTTCAGTTTCATACTCGAACTGTTCAGAAGTTTCATAGGTGGTACAGATCAGTACATAAAAGTTCAATATTAGTTGTCGAGATCAAGAAGTTCGGTAATTGTAGATCGGATATAGTTTGGACCGAATTTTCATCTCCTTAAACTTAAACAGGTTCAATGAGTCAATTGTCTTGATAAGCAGCACTTGCAGTACGTGGATAAATTGTCTCTTCGCAATCAACATTCTAGACACGCATCAGCAAGCCTTGATTCTCAAACCCTTTAGACCACCGAAGGATCCTTTGTGCCGCAGCTCTAGCCCTAAGAGATTTGCACTTGGTATAAGCACATTCAATAGCGATGTCTAAATCAGTGAGACACTTCCAAGCTTGTAAACTTCAAGTTAATATACAAGACAAGTTATATCAAAATTCAAATTAAATTCTAATTCAGAACTCCTTTTCAAAAAGCTCCACTCGTAAGTAATACAAGATTTAAATTTCGATGCACTATGGATTATTATGTAGAAAGAATCACAAATGTGAAGACACACTTCAGGTTTACTTTTAAATGCAAATACTTCGAGGTGTAACATTTCTGCTGGAATCAGAAAAATGTCCATCACATGTCCAGTACGATTTCTGAAATGTTCCATGCCGCCATGTTCCCAAATGTACAGGGCCGTGGAAACCCAGTTGGAAGAGTGACTAGCAATCAGAGGCTTGCGAGTTCCAATCGAGCCAAAGACCGTCGTGTGGAAATGGGGCTGATGCACGTTAAATCCGTCCTGGCTCAAATTTCCTCACGTTGGCGTGGTTTGGAAGTTTGGAGCTCAGGTATTGCTTCGTCATCTCACCATGGTTCAAAATTACGTGGTGTTGTCCTCGGTAAGGGTAATTAATTAACGTCGTACTAGAGCAACACAACGGGCTATTGATGACGGCTGTTCTCGGATCTTTCCCTTTGGGATTGATCACGGATCGTCATTGCTAACTAGCGAGTTGCAGGAGATTCGAAACTCAATCCAACTAAAGACCGTCGTGTATATGGAAACAGGTGCGCGTTAAATCTGTCGGCGCCTCAAATGTCCTCACGTTGTAGGTGGTTTGGAAGTTTGGAGAGCGGTGAGCCAGGTTGGTTTTTTATGGGGTTTTATGGCGCAAGAGTCATATTTGGCCATGATGCGCCAGACACAAGACATACAACATCAAGTAATACACAGACACAATGAAAGCTTTACTGACACAGAAGAGAGAAATACACCCAGGGAGGAATGCACCTGACAGGAATCGAACCTGTGCCGACTACAGCTCAAAAGTTGCTAGTGCAGTGGACATACCCACTCAGCAACGGCGGCTCCGAGGGGTGGGTCAGATCAGGTGTCGTTCCAGTCATCTAACCGTGGTTAAAAATGACGAGGCGTTATCCTTCCCTTCGGGATTCATCCTGGACCGTCGCGAATAGCCCGTTGTGTTGCTCCAGTGCGACGTCACCTACCGACTCTGAGTTTGCTGATCGCGTCAGCAACCAGCGAACTGTTGGAGGTTCCGTTTCTGTCATGTGTCAAGCTCTCTTCTGTGTCAGTAAAACTTTCTTTCTGTGTCTGTAACTTGACGATGATAAGGGTATCCTCAAGATCAAGAACCAAGTGCAAATTGACAAGTTAGTCTGGAGAGTCTGGGAATTGAACCTGGAACTCATTTTACTGTACCGATTCAGCTAGGTTGTCACAATCAGTGGGCTGTTCTATGAAGCCAACACACCAGTTCTCGTCTGATCACCTAAGTTCGGCATCTAAGGGCGCATTCAGTATCTGGGAGGGTGACCACCTGGCAACACCGAATGCCGTTCGCGTCTTCTAATTTCCTCGTCATCTGACCGTGGTTCAAAATTACGTGTTGTCCACGAATCTTTCCCTTCGGGCGTTGATCCCGGAACATCACCAATAGCCCGTTGTGTTGCTCCAGTGTGACGCTAATTAAAATACCTACTTACCCAATTATAAGAATGGTCTTTTGACTTCATTGTATCGCCTTCATACACAATTTGCTATTTCTTTTCGCTGTCAAAATGGTAGGATGTGTCGAGGAGATAAAGCGTAGGTTTGAAGTGAAAACACGGGCCTGATGTTGGATTGTGGAATGATTGAAGTTGGAATGATTGTTTAATGTGAATATTCAACAATGAACTAACAATTGGAACACTGATAGCTGCGTTTGATAGTAATATGGAAGGATAAGTATTATTGATTAGACAGATGATTGCACCGTAGTTGGGTAGCTTTCGAATGAAAATCAAACAATTTGATAGGTAGGGTGAATCTTTGTCGCACCGACCGTAACAACACAGTGGGCTATTAGCGACAGTCAGGGATCCATCCCAAAGGGAAAGATCCGATGACACCTCATCATTTGGTAACACGGTTAGATGACGAGGTTAACACCTAATCTGGCACTCTACATTCCAAACATCCACGCCACGCTAAGGTGTGGACATTTGAGACTACGACAGATTTAACGTACACCAGCCCCTACGTATACGAGAGTCTTGGGTTGGATCGTGCTTCGAACGCAAATTGACTTCTTCCAAACAGGCTGCCATGGCTCTTCAGAGAATGTTTGGGATCGTCGTGGCTCTGTGGGTATGCCCACTGCGCTAGCAACCTTCGAATTGTAGGTGGCGCAGTTTCGATTCCTGTTAGGTGCATTCCTCCCTCTTCTGTGTTAGTAAAACTTTCATTGTGTGTATTTGTCTATTACTTGATATTGGATGTCTCGTGTCTGGCGCATCATAGCCAAATATGGCCCTTGCGCCAAAAACCTCGAAACAAACAATCAAAGAATATTGAAATGAAATTAATGAGATGGACTCGATTGTATTGAGGAATTTTAATGTATGTAAAGCAGATATAAGTTTTGGCAAAAGTACTTTACTAGCTTTGTGGGTAGGTATTTTAATTAACGTCACACTCTCTGGTGCAACACAACTGGCTATTGGTGACGTCCGGGATCGATCCCAAAGGGAAAGATCCGAGGACAACACCACGTAATTTTGAATCACGTTCAGGTGACGAAATCTACTAGCTTTGTGAAAAGGAAAACATTGGTATATAAAGACTGCCTATATTGTTTAAGACAACTTGCTGTAAAACTCTTTTTGCTGACTCTTACCAAGTATCAAGGTCAGACACTGGAGAAAGGGGATACCTAATTTCCTGAAACTGTGTTTAGCCATGGGCAACTTTATGTTGAACTTGAACTGGCAAGAAATCGACAGTTTTATGATGTCGGAGTGAAAGTTGTCCATGGAAAAGAACAAGGAAAATTACTTCCAGAATCCGAAAAAACATTTACAAAAAGTATCAAAGAAATTTCCCAGCTTAATTGAGATTTAATTGATGAGCCTAAAAAGATGAAAGAACAAAACCAAATAATACAACCCCTCCCAACTCCCCAAAAAGAAACATGGGATTGGTGAGAGGAAGAGGATTATCCTCTCAGTGAGGACACGTCCTCACTGAGAGGATAATCATCGGGAAAACCCTTTCGTACATCTACGAATGAACAACGAAGAATAACGAAGACAAGTAACGTAGGATTTTCAGTTGGGAACAACTGTTCCAGAAGATGTGAACTTATTTTCATTTATTCAATTTTATTTCTCGTTACACAAATGATACGAGAAGCGACATCTACTGTTCATTTATGCTTTGAGTTGCTTATTCCATTGACCTTTTAAGGAATTATCTATTACTTCAGCTTGGGGGTATTTCAATTAACGTCACACTGAAGCAACACAACGGGCTATTGGTGACGGTCCGGGATCAATCCCAAAGGGAAAGATCCGAGGACAACACCACGTAATTTTGAACCACGGTCAGATGACGAAGCAACACCTGAGCTGGCACACCACACTCCAAACTTCCACACCACGCCGACGTGAGGACATTAGAGGCCACGACAGATGTAACGTGCACCCCCCTTTGTACGCGACTGTCTTTTGTTGGATTCGAACTCGCAACCCTCCGTTTGCAACTCCGTTATTCTTCCTATCGGGCCACCGGTCTCTTGGGTGGCAATGCAATTCGTAACTTTTCAGTTCCCAATCCATACTTGTTCGATTCAATTTTAATATATTTATACTTTTGAATCGAGATTAAGCTGTTTTTAATACAACTGCACCAATTTGAAAGGAAACTATTTTTAATTTTGTGAAACAATTGAGTTGTGAAGAGCGCAACGAAATTGTGTTGATAAAAATATGAATAAAATAGTTTGAAAAAGGCATCCAACAGGAGTATGTTTACTGTCTCTATTTTCATCAACTACCGAATTGCAAATGGCCTTATTTTTTGTAGGCACAATTTATGAGATTAAATTTTTTCTATCAATTTCTAGAAAATTGGTGATAGTATTCCTTATCTTCCCTTCAATTTAGTACATGAGAACAGTGAAGTTCGATGCACTTAGCAGCTTCCTTGTTCATTTATAGTGCATTTTATTTAAAATAAATCGAACAGTTCTTATACTTCTTAAGCCAGTTAACGTACATCACAAATATGTATAGTTATTGCAAAAATCGCTTTGCATGCCCAAAAAAAGTAACGGAACTCGAAAGCATGAAAATTTCTCGAAAAGCATTTGAGAATTAGATTTTAAAAATTGATAGCGGGTGACTCAAACAGAAATTGATTGGATCTTAATATCGGTCCCTTATAAGTTATAAATCATCTAAAAATCCTTTAAAATATTTCTTAGCATTCTATTAATTCCTGCCCTTTATAAACATCCCTATTCAAGGGATCTCATTCTTTGGCATTGATCCCGAACCGCCTGCAATAGACCTCGTGTTGATACTGTGCGACGTGAATTCAACTACCTACCCTTTTTCAAAAGATAAGTATAATTTCGGTTCAACTTGAGAAATATTTTATCATGCTAAATGTAGAGGTGAGGTGATTTTTCTGCTTCGGAACGGACTGTTTCTTGTACGTATTGAAATAGCCCGTTGTGTTGCTCCAGTGTAACGTTAATTACCAACCTTATACGAAATACAAACATCAAAGGAGAGCATTTGGGTAGCGGAAATAAATATTTGCATTCCGTCATGTTTGTTTGCACAGGAAATCCTCATATATTTCGCAGACTGGGTGTTCGACTTTTTTGAATATTGATACGGCTTGACTTTGGTTATACAGAAAGGTACCAACAGTTCCCGAAGGTGGGGTGGCAGTCATATGACCGTGATTCGAAATTGCATGGTGTTATCCTCGATCTCTCCCTTTGGGATTGATCCCGGGCCGTCGCCAATAGCCCGTCGTGTTGCTTCAGTGCGTTAATTCAACTACCTAATTCAGTTAAGCGTTGAGATCTGTCAGAGGAAGGGTAGGTAGGTAATTGAATTAACGTCGCACTGGAGAAACACAACGGGCTATTGGCGGCGGTTCGTGATCAATCCCGAGGGTAACATCACGTAAATTAGAATCACGGGTCAGATGACGAGATCACACCTGAGCTGGCTCCCCACTCTCCAAATTTCCTCACCACGCCAACGTGAGGACATTTGAGGCCACGACAGATATAACGTTCACCAGCCCCCTTTCTAAAAGACGGTCTTTTGGTTAGATTCGAACTCAACCCTCCGGTTGCTTGTCCGTTACTATTCCGAACGAACCACCGCTGCCCAGACTAGGATACAGATGGACAAAATTAGCCAAGTCAACACTACCTGGGAATGGAAAACCTGACCCATCAAACGTTTGAAAATAGCTGCGAACAATCTTTCGAAAGAGTATTTTCCTCTCAGAGTACCGCGGTGGTTCGTTCGGAATAGTAACGGACGAGAAATCGGAGGGTTCGAATCGAACCAAAAGACCGTCTTTTAGAAAGGGGACTGGTGAACGTGGTGTCGTGGCCTCAAATGTCCTCACGTTGGTGTGGAAGTTTGGAGAGCGGGGTGCCAGCTGAGGTGTTGTCCTCGTCATCTGATCGTAATTCAAAATTACGTGGCGTTGTCCTCGGATCTTTCCCGTCGGGATTGATTCCGGACCGTCAATAGCCCGTTGCGTTGCTCTAGTACGACGTTAATTAATTTCCATTACCACCTCTCAAAGAATTTAAGATTTTGGTGATTCCGATTTACTTTGCATAAAAATATCACAAGCAAGCAAAAATATATACTTCAATAGAAGGAAAAGCGAAACCGGAAATGGTATTTTAATTAACGTCGCACTGGAGCAACACATGGTGCTGTGACATCTTAGGGCCTAAGAGTCTAGGATGGCGGGCTGCAGACCCGGAAGTTTCAAGTTAAGAGTCAATACTGCGCTTGCGCATGTGAAGAGAATGAGAAACAGTTAGCTCACGGACTCCGTCTAGTTGAGACGTCTTCGTAGCAATTCGTAAACTTTAATATGAAATTAAGCATTTTGTTTCGCGCGTCCATTGTCAACCCATGTTTTGTCTGTGTAAAAATAAATGTTATTTTTTAATGTCCAAAAAAAGTTTGGATTAATTCGTCACAGTGCTATTGGCGACGGTCCGGGATTAAACCCGAAGGGAAAGAAAAAAATGGAAATGAAAAACGAGACAGTATTGGGATAAAACATGCTCAAACTCAAGATTCAAAACATCCCAAATACATCTTTGGCAATGTATACAGATCTCAACAAAACCAAGCAAATTAACATTTGCAAAAATTATCTGCCATGAGACCGATCCCCTTGATTGCGGAATTGCTTGGTTTTATGGCGCCCTATTTGGCCATGCTGCGCCAGACACAAGACATACAATGTCAAGTAACAGACAGACACAATGAAAGTTTCCTCCCCTTTGTTTGGTTGGATCCGTTGCTCTTGCAACCGGGGTACCGTGGCCCCACAATTGGAGCCGTCGCGGCTCAGTGGGCATGCCCACTGCGCTACCAACCTTCGAGTTGTAGTTCAAGACATACAATGTATATACAACATATTGTATGTTTTGCGTCAGTATAGCTTTCACTGTGTGTCAAATACTTCATAATGTATTGCGTCTGGCGCAGCATGCCGAAATATGGCCCTTCGAGACAAAGCCCCTTCAAGAACCACTTGAAAATTCCTATCTCAAGTTCTTACCCTTTAGGTGCGTATGTATTTTAACTATCGCGGCACTGGAGCTGCACAACGGGCTACTGGAAAAGATCCGAGGACATCACCTCCTAATTTTGCACCCCTCTCCAAACTTCCCCCATGCCTACGCGCGGACATTTGAGGTCTCGACAGATGCAACGTGAACCAGTCCCCCCATGTGCACGACGGTCTTTGGTTGGATTCGAACTCGGTTCCTAATCCGGCCCTCTTACCCTTTAGAGCAGTGGTTCTTCACCTGGGGTGTGAGAAAGCATTTCCAGAAGTTTCGGTGGATGATTTTATTCAAATAGGAGCCAATGCACGGATTCTAAAGGAATCTGAAAAACTGGGCTCGGAACAATTCTGGTGTACATATTTTCATCACTTTTGCACATCAAAACAAAAGCCAGAAATCGCTTCAATGCAAGTGATGACCTACGCGTGGCTCTTTCAAAAGAGGAGTCTCGCTTCAAAAGTATTATTATGAATAAACGTAGCCAATAAAAATTGTATGTATTTACTTTTGGGGTAATACCTTAGGGGTCTTGCAATAGGAGTAATTACCTATATAAATAGAAACACATTTTTCAAGGGGGTACAAGAACTTATTTTTAGATTCAAAGGGGTGCCGATCACTAAAAAGGTTAAGAACCACTACTTTAGATACTCAGACAACTATTTTTCAAGTTTGAAGAAATTCAGAAAGCAATAAAAGAAATTATAATACGAATATCATTCACAGGGCAGATTCTTTTAGGATAGACGGTCTCACAGGAAAATGTCTAAAAACATATCTTAATGGATTCACAACTTTCTTAGAAATGTCGATCAAGTGGAAAAGTTCTATTTTCTAAATTCACTCCTCGAGACAAGATGGCGTTCTATCATTTTTATTTACGATATATGTGAGATCAATCTTTACGGACTAAACATTATCATTTATACATATTTACCAGAAACTCCAACACACTCTTGACAAAATTTCTAAATGAGGCAATGATTGGAAACCAGCCATTCTATCAACCATTCCCGCAAGAGAAATCCCAAACAAGCACATCCCTTGGACCACCCAACTGAAATGTCATTTTCTAAACAAATGAAATTTGAACCCTACTTCGACTAATTTCGTAGCAAACCTTTCAAAAGAATTAACTTATTAAAAACTCTTCCCAATATCTCGATGACGAGGCAATCCGTCGAAATCACTTGGAAGGTTAATTCCTCTCGCCGAAATATCAACCCAATCAAAACAAATCAATCGCTAGATTGAATCTCGACTTTTAGATCCGTCATATCAATGAAATTTTTCCTCTTAATACCACTATTTCAAAATTCAAAAGCAAACGACTCCAATCGAAAACTCAAAAATCTTCACATTAATCGCAATAACAAGATGAAATTATCTTTCCAACAAATCAAGAAAATCTCAATTTACAGATGAAAACCTGTTTTGAGACATGATTAACTCACTCTATTCCAAGAAATAAGAGAAACCTCACCAGATGCTTCAAAATCCATTGCTGGTTACTCGGTTGAGTTCTCTTTTGCTTCAGATTAATAACATTTTCACTGCTAAAGCCTTATCAATTTGCCAAGCAATAGACGACTTCCAATTAGAAAATAGGCTACTTTCTCCGACAGTCAATCTGTTCTAAAGGCGCTGACCAACTCTCCCAAAGTAGTTTCCTTCGGAGGTTGATACCTGACCGTCGCCATAAAACCCCAAAATCCAATCCCGGACCGCAGCCAATAACCCGTTGTGTTGTTCCAGTCCAATTAAAATACCTACCCAAAGTAATTCGTTTAAAATCAGGGAAAGCGGAAGGTTGCGAGTTTGAATCGAAATAAAGATCGTCATATACAAAGGGGGCTGATGCATGTTGAATCTGTCGTGGCCTCAGGTGTTATCTTGCCATCTGACTGATTCAAAATGACACGGCGTCTTTCCCTTGAGGATTGATTCCGGACAGTCTCCAATAGACCGTTGTGTTTCTCCAGTGTGACGTTAAAATACGTAACGTTTAAAGTACGTAGAGTTAAATATACGTCACACTAGAATGAAACGAGCTCGTGATCAATCCCGATGGAAACGAAGCTCGGTTGGTTGGATATTTGGCCATGCTTCGCCAGACACATTATCAAGTAATAAACACAGAAGAGAGATACACGCAGGAATCGAACCTGAGCCGCCTACGACTCTTCAACTTCGCTCCGAGAATGTAAAATACTATTCTTTTATTAATGGTGTATTTTTGATACAAAATGTTCTTAAATGCACAAACTATATAATTCGTGAGAACTGAAGGTGGAAGTTTTTCAAACTCTTTGAATAATCAGATGAACCAAATCAAATTTACAATTTTTTAATTATTGCACGTCTGTATATTCTAGTTGTGTTAATCCAGTGTGACGTTAAAATACCTACCTGTTCTAAATTTATTTCATTCTCAAGTTTTCATTTCTATAAAATAAACCGTTACTGTTAGAATTCTTACGTCTCATTTTAATGTTCGAGTAAGATAATATAAATTCAATTCTGGTGTAACGCCATTAAATTGTCCAATTAATAACAAAACGTCAATTTTAATTTATAAGTAATATTTGTTTGTCGAATTTCATACTCTTCGTAACCATGTATGAAAACTAGTTCACGGTACACCGATTCTTGAAGCACACTTGAAAGGCCCGGAAAACTTAATGTAGTTACGGGCTGCTCAAATGCAACTTCGAACATACACTAAATCACGTCAGTTCTACGGTACATTTTTGTTTTAATTCAACTGATACTCACATATGTACAAATGAACATTTTAAGTGACTTTCAAAATGGCCTATAAATCTATTTTTTAATTTTAGCATTAATAATGAATTAATAACAAATTCATCGATTACCATTTTCGACGGATTTGCATTTACATCTAAGTCATAGTTGGTAGGTATTTGATTAACGCCGTACTAGAGCATCACAACGGGCCATTCGTGATGGTCTGGGATCCGAAGGGAAAGATCCCAGGACAATATTCATAATTTTGAATCAGATGACGGGTAAACACCACGAGATCTAACGAGCACCGTCTACACGACGGTCTTTGAACCGAGTTTCAAAGTCGCATCCCTCCGATTGCTAATCCGTTACTCTTCCAACCGTGCTACCGCGGCCCTAATAGAAATTAATTTGCTTTATATAAATACAAGCTATTTTGCAAATTAAAAATATTGATATATGGAAAATTAATACTAGTATTAGGATCTATCAATTGACTAATTATTTTTGGACCGAATTTTAGATGTGTTAGTACAAAACGGGGCTAATTTCGCAATAGGACAACTGCAGGTTTGTTTTGAAATCCCCTTCAATTACTCAAGTTTACTTGACTATTTACGTGTTTCGAAAAACTGACTCGAGGAATAGTTCAATTTAGAGTCGAATTTCATTACGTTTTCTTCGCTATTTGCAGTAGTTATTTTATTTAGATGGGGTTGACCTTCCATTTGAATTTAATTTGTTTCCTTAATGTGTTATTTCCAAGTAACATATGCGCTAATGTAAATTATAAGTTTTTTCTACTCGCATAATTATAGCTAAAAATCAAGAACATGATTCTTGTGTTCTCTTTAGTCTATCAAGGTTTAATTATATTTTTACGAAATTGATATATAACTGTTTCTAGACAAGTTCTTAATTGTACATGGGGAATTTATGTATAGTAAGCATATAAAATCAAAGAATTTTGGTAACAAAAAATACCAAAATTTTTCTTTAATTCTTCAATTTATAAGAAATCAAATTCAGCAAACCGTAAATAATTTCTTTGAATTATTTATGCGATTCGTAATGTAGTATAATCAGTTTCAGATTAAATAATTTTACCAAACACAAATGGATACTCCTTAAGCAGTTAAAATTCAATTCAATGTAATTCAAGAGTACAAATTTACCTTTCGTAATGTTGTCACATAAATTAATAAGATCTACTTTAAGAGAAATGTTATAAACTATCACCCTAAAATTTTCAAGGTACTCCTTAAATTTCATAAAGCATATAGCGATTGTAAGTATTCATACCTTGTTAATTTTAAAATTAGTATATCTAATATATTACGATTAATTTTGTCTCTTCCATCTTTAGTACTCAAAGAAAATTTGAGTTAACTCTTACATGATTAGTTTACTATCTTAAGCAATCAGTGTTTTGTAGATACTCAACAAAAGCTTAAGTTTAAATTAACGTTTGGAAATGAGTGGGAGATAATTAAACCAGTTTCCGCAATAGAAAATTTAAAAGCTTTTGGAAATGAATAACTTTTAATCAAATTACTTAATTTTTTAGCTTCCTTCAGTTCTAGTGGAAGTTTATATTTTCCAAAGTAACTAAAGGGGTCTTGGAAGCACACCAAGATGCTAAATCATTTGTCGTCTAAAAATGCCATATGCACTCTCAAGCAATGGTTCTCAATCTTTGTAAGACCTCGTCCAAGTAAATTTTTATAGAACGAAGGGGGCCGACACCAATTTACTCAAAAACATTCCATTTTTTAAAAAAATTTTCATACATTTACCTGAATTTTTTTAAATAAATACTTACATTGATTCGCAGGCAGTAATTCTAACAATTCAATATGCTTCATCAGTTATGACCCTCTTTTGAAAAAAATAGCCCTTCTTATATTAAATTTCAATAAAAATTCCAAAATAAATTTCCAATGGATCCCATGAGAGCTGACTTATTGGAAAAAGCTGGGGCAAATAAACAACCTGGCACAAGAATAAGTACCGGCCTGTTAGTGGAACACCAGGAGAGCTGCTAGGCTTCAGTTGGCCCCAGAAAACTCTCTCTATGCTTGCCAGGCTCCGATCTGATATTCATTGACGGCCAGAAATCCTTTCCCAACTGTACAAAGTGCGGCTTATTACCAGCTATACATGAAGACATTTTTAAGGAACCCATCTGTCCATTGCCCCAAAACTCTTTTTTACAGACTCAGTGTAATTTATTGCTTTTTACACTGGGATATATAAAAAATATTAATAATTATGGCATAATCATTAAGTGTTAGTACACTTATGTATACTATGGTGTGGATGTTGACAAATATATAAAATTATATTCCAATTAGTTATATCAATCACTAGACTAATGAAATCTTGTAAAACGTTAAAGAAAAATGTTTAAATTTTAGTTAACACTATTTTAAACTCGAGACTGCAGTATTTAAACAGAAATTATTTATGCAATTGAAATTAAACTTAATTTCTTTCAATACTGATTTTTTTATTTCAGTTAGGTTAGTGGCTTATGTTGCTGCTTTCTGTCTGTCAACTCGTTGTTTTGAGATAAATTGAAGTACTAGCTAAATGAAGACAGGCATTTATAGAACGTTGCTGACGGTAACAAAGCAGTTTTACAAAGGTATGTTGTGGGAAAAAATTCCGGGAGAACTTCCGGTGGTTGAACTAGTGATGCATTGTATCAAGAACTGATCGGTTTAAGAACGAGACGGTAAGTCGCAACAAGCGAGTGTTAGCACTATTGCAATCAGTTATTAAGAAAATCATCTATTTAGTTCTTGTCCAAGTCAAATCTTTGTTTCCGTAACCACAGGCTGAATTTTTAAACAAAAATCTTGATGCAAGATTTGACTAAAAATCCCATACGATAAATATCTAAAAAGATCCATGCCCGAGTTCTAAAATGTTAAAGCTCGAAGGAACGGAATAATCCAGATTCTTCAACGCGCTTAACGGAATTTATAATCAAAATAGAATAACCTAAAAGTAAGAATACAAAAGCGACAGCAAATTCAACAGGGCTCACAAGCCTCATTAAAATCGAGAAGTAAAAAAAATGTCAATTTTCGAATGTCATCGCTGTTTTATTTATTTCGTATGTACATCTGAGGTTTTATGCTACGGCAGAGGAATAATTTTCTTTTTATTGGATGAGACTAGACCTCTTTTTTTCATTTAACCAGAGTTGGCAGATTTAGTGAAGGTTAGGCTTAATTTCGCTTTTAAAAAAAACGCCAAATGCAAGCTATTTTATGTGAGAAAAAGTTATTGGTTTTTATTTTTTTAATTATACATCAATGATAAAATTTAATTAAATAAAATACTTGAAGTTATCTTAAATTCTTAGCAATACTACGATTTCGTATTATCAAAATGTTGGGACCTATTTCTTACAAAACATTCCACATGCACAAAGAATTCGGCCAACTCCCGTTTTTCCCTATCTTCATGAATTGTAACGGATGTAGTTAAAATTACGATTTAAAATTCTACCACATAAAAGCTGTCTTCTTATTTAAGCCTCATGAAATTAATGGAATGATTATTACCAGCTCTACAATAATATTTAAAACTAGCATAATTACACGGAGTTACTCGGATTGAATTGGTTAACAAATATCCACTTTCGTTAATACATTGCAATTCCTATTAATAACTACCACACTAATAAAGGCACACAATTGTTAAACACACAATTTAAGAAATGTTACATTTAACATTTTCGTAGAATTTAAATTTTTAATAAGAAAGGAAAGGGTCTTTAGAGTGCACCAATGTTACCCAGAATGCATAGAATAGTTCAGAGTATGCATATAAATGCTTGTATGTCATTTAAAAACAAAAGCGTTTCCCAAAATTATCATACAACGATTAAAAATGTTCTTTAAACTAATTAAACCATTACTTACCTTAATGACAATTATTGAACGAAAAACATCAAATTAAAAATCCAAAATACATCTTAAAACAGACTTAAAAAAAGCTTCGAACGAAAAGTAATGAATGTATCTGTTTTGTAACTACAAAATGGAATATAACGGACACACATTTTAAAAAGAAAACGATTAAAAAATACTAAGGTTGCCATATTAGCTCCCAGTCCTATTTTAAAATTGTCTTGTTCTCTATATTTTACTTGTTTTATTCTCTTTATCGTCTTTCCCAAATATTCAGAATTTTTTTATACAGTGAGTAAAAAATGTTTCTGTACGGTCTTACTATATGAAATAAATGGCTTTATTATTTGCAGAATATAATTATTGAAGAAATAAAAATGGAAAAACAGATGAGCATAATTGTATAGAAAGTTGCTACTGCATTTAAACAAAAAATATTAATATAATTTAACGCATAATTCATTATAACACAAAAATGTAGCAAATATAAGGCAAAAAAATGTATGGTGAAAAATATTTCATTAAATGCTATCCCTCCCATGTTTTATCATTAAATGGCCAGTTGAACCTGCTTTTGCTTTAATGACCATTCTCAGAAGTTTAGGAATGACTCCCACAAGTTTTTTTTTTTTGTAGTTTCTGGAGTAATTTTGTTCCAGACGTACAGAATGGCACTTTTCAGGTTATCTTTGCTGCTAGCATCATAATTTTTCAGTTCTTAACCTATTTCTTCCCTTAAGTGTTCCATGGGGTATAAATCAGGAGACTGGTGGCGTGTGAAGTTGCTGCGACGTATGGTAAAGGCATCATTCTTTACAGAACGTTGCAGGGAATTTTGAATCGTTGTCCAGTTGGGAGATAAATGGTCTTCCCAGAGAATTTCGTAGCACTAGCAAGGACATTTTATTTCAAAATGTTTGAACCCGAACCGTCTCCAAAAATACGACTTTAATTAAGGGGGCTTACGACTTTAAACCACGCTATTGGAATAAAAATTTAGGTCATTTTCAAAGCTACGCAATTTTTTAAGTATTGCATGAAATGGAATACTTCTTTTCATTATGCTCCTGCATTTTTAAGGTATAAAATACATTCTACAACCAACAATTAAATACTACCTCGAGTTTTGGTGTCGGGCTCGTTAATGTATAGCTTCATTGTGAGCAAGTTTGATGAACAGTACTTGCGCGCAAGATTGCACATAAACAAATATATGTATACAAATAAATTTTAGAATATGTTATTTAATAAATATGACAGATTACACCATAAAATATTTAAAAAATATATTTTTTTAACAATAATGTTTCATTGATGCAGTAAATATTCGGATACGATGACAACAATTTCTTCCCCGAAGTTCCAAAATAATACAATAATTACAATATTCTGATTTTAGAACAAACATGTACCTATAACGAATATGTGTACCAATTTTTAAACCATTTACTCCAATAGTACTTTCGATATGATACGCGCAATCCGAGATTTTTGTAAAAAAAAGCCGAGAAATTATGTTATACATTCTCTAACAATATAAAATAACCATTCAATAACTAAAATATATGATTATTTATAGTACTTAATCAAGTATATTGCATTAAATTAAGATAGCAAGATGAATCAAGTCACATTTCAAGACCTCAAGAGACAGATACTTCTTGATTGTGTGGAGGTACAAAAGATCATTCTATACACTTTTAAGTTTATTATTGAATGCATTCCAATGCTTGAAGCTTATATAGTTATTAGTAAATTAATATAAATATGAAATAATTTGTTATTGTTTAATGTCCCTATTGGATAACCTATGCCATCAAAATTCTCCAGCTTCTAAACACTTTCTCAGGGTGACGCCAGCAGTCCATTGAAGCCCTTGTTTTGCTCCTTTCATATCTCTGGTACTTATTGGAATATCTTCATACAGTTGATGTCAAAATGATCAGAAATATCTATACTTTAACAAACATTTCTTTTCTTCAAAAAAACGATTTTTTGGACGGTTTAAATTTCATAAGCCCCCTTAAAATAGCTACCTCCAACTGGGCTAACCCATTCGTTTTGAATATTTATATTAAGGCGTGACCTTGTTATACACAAAAGTACCAATAGATGCACTGAAACAGTGCTTGTTTTGAGAAAGTTTTGTTTGGTTTTCGCAACTCCAAAACAGAGCACCAAGCAAAAGATAATGAATTGTTTCACAAATATACTTTTCCCATTAATATTTCATCTTCCACATCAAGAATATTTTTCAATTAAGTTATTATTTTTAGGTTTTTTAAAATAACCATAGGGTTTTCTACTACATCAATCAATAAATTATAAAATACCATCACAAAATAAATCAAAAAGTATTTTAAACATTTATTTGTTTATAAATCTGTCCTAAAATTTTTTACCACATTTAATACAAATATTTAACTAGGATAAATCAAATACTCGAATTGCTTTTTTAAAATCCAGTTATAATCAGTCAACAAAGTATATAAAGGTATTAAAACAGATAATTTAAAAAGTATTGAATTGAAAAGTCACTTGCAACACTATTGTTCCTTTCTTTTTAAAATCCTGCTTTTATCAAAGTATGCTTCGAAATTATCAGTGGTTCCATGACTAGGTAAGTTTCTCACTGCTTTGAAACTTGGATGGCATCTTTCACATTTAACAGTTTGTCAGAGTATTCATGTTTTCGTAAAGTACCCCGAAGCGAAAACCGTTTGTGACACATTTTAATGGTTTGTGAGTGTCTTCGTAGATTACTCCGACGCGTAAATCTTTTAAAACACACGTGACACACAAACGGTTTTTCTCCAGTATGGACCCTTGCATGTCTTTCTAAGTCTGAAGTTTTCGAAAAACCTCTGTTACACACTGTGCACACATGCGATTTCTCTCCAGTGTGGACACGTAAATGTGTTTTTAATGCCGAAATATAAAGAAATCTCTTACCACAGTATTCGCATGGAAAAGGGAACGATTCTTTACTTACGTGCTTCTCCTTTTGATGTTGAATTAATGTTTTTCTTCTTGAATACAATTTTCCGCACTCGGTGCATGCAATTGACATCGCACTTGGATCATGGTTCACTGTTCCCGTTCCATTGTTGGAACCAGAACTCGTTGCTGGCATTTCGAGATTGCTTGTAGAAATCTGGCTAGAGCAGGCAGCCTTACCGGATGGAGGTTCATCAAGACTTGGGCTATCGAACCCTGTCCCAGCTGAATCTTCGTCGAACAAACTTCCTTTCTGTGCTTTAATGAGATTGAAACCACTTTTCGTGTTCTGGCCACCTTCTGTTAAGTTGCCCTTCGTTATTTGGATAAGAGCACACTTCATGACGTTAGGATGATCCAAATATACCTGGACAATGTCCCTGACCTCCAAGTTCGATGCATGGATTCGATGAGAATCATTTAAGTTTGGAACACTAATAGAATCATCTACAACAGGAGCACTTGGATCGACATAGAGCGTTTCAGGGGTAGGTGGGATTGCCTTAAACATTTCAGAAACACTCTGTTCGGAGGGAAAGTACATGTTTGATGCTGGTACTTCGGATGAAAAGTAACTTTGCGAAAACAGAGCTTGTCCTTGAAGTTGAGTCGTTTCACAGTTGAGAAAGCTCTGGATCACACTCGACTGCTCTGAAGTGTTCCTTATTTCTCCGTCCTGTGAATGCTGCTGTTGAGTAATTGGAGACTCCGGAGGGGTGTTGCTTGTGCCACTATGCAGAACTGTTCTTGCGTATGAGTACAACACTTGCTGTTCCGGTCGCTGAATTCAATTTTCTTCAAGTAAAAAATTAAGTTCTTCGTTCATTTGTAAAACGAAATTAAAACTAGTCTGAAAACAAGAGCAATCACGACTGAAATTTCGTCGTTTCTGCTCTTGCGTTTCTACATTTGCAGCAGCATCCAAGTGCAGGAGTCAGTAGTTCATAGTTTATTTATGTAGGAGTAATACCAATGATAAGAACACCTGCCATTTCCTGTGATCCAGAAAGTGAACCAGCACCACGATGTCTAGACTGCCCCCCTCCGGCGACAAACGTTGTTCTCAGGGCTGAAAAGATTTTTCAACAAAGATTTCTAATTTCTTTTTTATTTGGAATAAATGGCGGCAAGACTGGAGTGATCAAAAAAATAATTTTTCGCATAGTGGATTCTTGAATTTTTTATCTGAAAGAACGGGAATCCTGTCAGACAAAGGAGCAAAGAGCAATACTCTTAAAGCCCCGTTCACATGAGGCTTTTTCTAACGCGCGTTTGATGTCAAAACAAAGTTCTACTGGAGTGTACACATGCAAAAATCGCGAGAATCCACGTTCTAGATATGTAGCTTCGGCGCTTCAACAATCTCCGGTCGTTCCAGCGATTAGAAGGCGTTTGGAGGAACATAGGAATGAACTGCAGCGTACACATACACGCGTTTTGAAGCGCGTTAGGGCTTTTTTTATCCCCCTAGTCCAAGTTCCTATCGTCGCGATCGTTAAAAATAAAGTGAAAATTTCAACGGATTTGAAATCTGCGGAAAATTTTACCCAAGAACGATACCTAAAATGTGATTTTCTTTAAATAAATAATTTTTCAACTGTAATTTTAATATACTCACTGCCAAAAGTTAAGCACCGAGAAGAAAATGTTAATTTCCGGAAGCCAATCTGAATTTGAGAGGCTGCATTTCGCTGCAGAGGTAAATGGAAGTATGCAAATATGTTCTGTAACAGCCAATCATGGTTTCGTGTCGAGAAATATGCAAAAAAGGCAGTCGTATAAGAAGCCAGCATTGTGAAGGGTTAGAGGAGTTTCATGTAAGTGCTGATAAAAAGTGTTTAGAACTTTCATACGATTAGTTTTCAAGACAGACGTGTTTCTATGGCTTCCAGAAAACGAATGGCAGATAGTGAGCGCTGTCGTTCTGTGGGACGCCTTGAAGCAGGACAATCAATCACAGATGTTGCTCTTTTCTTCAGCGTTCATCATTCCGTCATTTCACGATTATGGAAACAATTCCAAACAAACCAAACAGTTGTCCGAAGACCTGCGGCCGTTCGCCCAAGGGCTACGACCCCCGCGGAAGATCGATATATTGCCGTTTTAGCCAAGCGGAATCGAAGAGCGACCTCCACACGTGTGACATCTATGGTTGCAGCATTCATTGGTAAGACGATATTTGCCATTACTGTTCGCCGAAGGCTACACATGAATGGACTGTACGCCCGGGTCTCACGAGTTTGTGTTCCTCTATCCATCTAATCCAGAGGGGCACGATTAAAGTGGTGTCGGCAACATGTGAATTGGGATATCCCTGGGTTATCGCACCGACCTGCATATCTATAGACGGGGTTCTGTCCGGTATCGGGATGAAGTCCTAGAACCCACTGTGAGATTGTACGCTGCAGCAGTTGGTCCTGCTTTCGTTTTAATGGATGATAATGCGCGTCCCCATCGAGCCAACGTCGTCGACGACTACCTGGAGAGTGAGGGGATTGCGCGTATGGATTGGCCGGCGTACTCGCCCGACCTTAATCCCATTGAAAATCTTTGGGATGCCCTCGGCCGTGCTGTGTCTGTAGTGCTTTCCGTGCTTTCCTACCCTCAGTCACTCTCACAGAGTTGCAAACTGCTCTACAGGTGGAATGGCGATTACTTGACTCTGGGGTGGTTGATCACGTCATGGAAAGCATGGTCACAAGCTATAAACTTCGTATGAAGATGAGAGGTGGTCACATATCCTATTAATGTCGGTTTTGTTCGCTTGTTTTGGATTTAAACATCATTTTGTTGATGACTCCAATATAACTTCATCTTATAATTTATGAAAATTCAATATTGTTTTCATCTTTGTATGTAATTCTTTGTTTTGTTTCATGCATAAACATATTTGCTACTTTCCTGCAGCATTTCGTGTCAATCAAAGCTGTACTTGTTGATTTTTTTGCATTTTACCGCTTCGTGCTTAACTTTTAGGAGTGTATTTTCGCGATACGTATTTGACGAATATATTCATTACGAACACAAAAGGGAGTATTCATCTCGTTTTTATAGAAAAGATATACCTTGATTGGAGTATTTTGTCTTAGTCCACTGCTTTTTATTTATGGACATTAAAAACAGGATGAGAAAATTTAATCGTATTCGACTTATTGAAGAAATTTACCCTCTTTCACACAAAACTTGTAAAAATGTGATAGTTTATAACTAAAGGGGATAGTAGGTAATTTTATTTCTGCGATAACGTATACCGACAACTGTCCGTTTTAATTTTCATGTGCGTCAAACGTCTTTAAAATAAAGCTAAGATTAAATATTCAATTTAAAAGTTAAAATTTAAAGCTTAAACTTTATTTTTTTTTATTTGTCTTCCACGTGAAATGCGTAGGATAAGTTTCAATTTCCATTCATTTTTCATATCCTCATGTTACATTGAACTCGATATCACTTTTGAAAATGAGCTTCTGATCTACTGAACTTCATTTACTGTGAGCTTATTTTTCAGGGAATTTATATTTTAATCTTGCAGTTAGTGTTATTACTACTTTAATCGAAATTTTTATATTATATGTACGTGTAGACTCAAATTCTATTAGCAATCTCCTGGTTTTCGATATGTACTGTTTTTTGGTTTTGCTTTGAGATTTTTTTAGTTTTAACATAATGTTCTCGTTTCATCATGGGTTTTAATCAAATTTTTGTTGAAATATTTCCCAGTCGATATTCCATTCGGGGTTCTATTGTGCTACAAAACCCATGAAAGAGGGTAGGTTGGAGGGTTAGTTTTCGTTTCGGATAGTCAATCACTGCTACCGAATCACCGATACTCTCAATCGCTGTTCCTAAATCACTGCTAGTTTGATATTCCATTAACAGGTAAGAACTGTGATTCAAAAGTATCAGATTGAGTAGCACTTCTGTGATTCGCTTAAAATCCCATTTCCCGGATATCAGGTGCCTAGGACAAAAGAAATTCGCAAACGAAAATCATAATTTTTTTAGATTTTATGTCATTTTTAGATCATTAAAATCCAGGACCCGATAATCACTTGGAAGACTTCTAAGTATAGCTTTATGCAATAGGTTTGGTAGGTAACTAACGTCGCAGAGCAACGCAACAGGCTATTGGCGACGGTCCGTTATCCATCCCGAAGCGAAAGATCCGAGGACAACACGTAAATTTGAATCACGTTATGCAATAGGGAGTTATGCTTAAAAAGATTGTAAACACTTAATAAAAGCATACCGGGATTACCACTTGGAAAGTGAAAAGTAGTTTGTCAAAAAAAAAACCAGGTTAATTACTATATAATTTATCTAAACACATTTGAAACATAAAAAATTTAAGTCAAAAAATGACTTTCGTTTTTCAACACATTAGTTTTATGATGGGATGCTTGTTTCCGAGATGTCTTTCGAATCGTAATAACTGACTTAAATGAGATCACTTTCAACTTATAGAGAGAGCATGACACCCGATCCGAATCTCAATCTTTTACAGTGAAATATGTCCACACATTTGAAATTTTGCTTTCCATTTTATTGTAAAATTCGGTTTTGAAAGTTAAAGGCATTGCAAATCCTAAGAACGAGTTGCGACGACACCACCAGACAAGGACGGATTAAAAGAGGGGCGCGACCTCCCTCGAACCCGAGAACAAAAAAAAATGTTTATGAAGATATGATCAGAGAAGATTTCATAAGTTTTATCAATCCTCGTGAGCCTGAAAAAAATCTGGAAACAAAATAAAATCTCAAAGTGGACCTCAAACATAATGAAAATAAAGATTTCTCTTCAGCTTCTGAAAGTGACAGTGATGAACACGATTCTTTTGAAGATGATAAAGATGCCAATATGTGTGACAAAGATAAACCATATGAAGACAATAAAGATCCCTGAATAACTGGAGAAAAATTAGGTAAAACTTAAATACTATGAGAAGCCTTAATCTCGATCTTGGTAAATGTGTAGGAGATTGTGCTGCGTGATGAATAACACTGACATATTAACAGAAATAAAATTTATTTAACTTTAATAGGAACATATCAGAACAGGGGAAAACGTTCTCGTCACTCTGGGGTAGGGATGGGGAAAGAAAGAACAACCTGTTCTTTTTCACCTGTTCTTCAAAAAGAACGGGAACCACCTGTTCCCACTTTTCACGACACCCTGTTCTCCGTTCTTTTTGTAAAAAGAAACATTGCAATTTTTTTCTACTTCGATCTTAAACGGTTGGAATTTTGAAAAAAAGTAGTTTCAATTTTCTCGAATTTTCTAAGTTTGCTAAAAATTTTCGTATTTTCTAAATTATGCTAAGTCTGAAACATAGCTGTTCATCCTACAGTTCGTTACTCACCGTTTCCTGTTGATTCATTCACCCGTTCTCTGTCCATAAACCTACTCCCTGCTCTGAGACTACTTCCTGTTTGAGAGCAGAAATCAAATTTACCGAAGGAATCGATTCCTGCTCTCAAACTGATCCAACCCTGTTCTCCGTTCTCGGAGCTGTTTTACTTCCTGTTCGGAAAATGATTCCTGCTCTCAAACTGTTCTGACCCTGTTCTCCGTTCTAGGAGCTGATCTTAATGAAGTGTTCGCGGAGCTGTTCTCAGTGAAACGCTCTGCGCTCGCTGGACTGCACCGGAACTGTTCTCACTCTGCTCTCGCCGAACTGTTCTTGACTGAACCAAGGCCCCGGCGTTTGAGGAATTTGTGAAAAGACTAGCCTAATAATTGTGAAATTTTTTAATTAGGCAATGACAGGGTGGTGAGGAAAATTTTAAACAAAATTTAAAAACATTATTACGATTTATGATTAAGATTTTGTTGTCTAGATTTCCCTCTATTGGTGTTGCCTCTACTCGTTCTTAGGATTTGTAATTCTTTTAACTTCTTTTTAAAATCGAATTATACCACACAATGGAACGCACATTTTCAAATGTGTGGACATATTTCACTATGAAAGATGGAGATTCGGATCGTGCGTCATGCTCTATATGTCGGAAATCGATCTGCTTTACATCATCTATTTCTAATTTAAAAAGACATCTCAGAAAAATGCATCCCACCATAAAACTAAGTGTTGAAAAGCGAAAGTTGACAGAAACCAGCACCGAAAGCTTATCGCCTCAACCAGTAAAGAAACAGTCTGTACGAAACGATGATATTATGTTTACTGACAATAATGCAGTTCAATATACAGCACAATCCAATATTGTGCAGTTCATGAACAAAAAAATGACTTTAAGCAATCGTAAAACGATTGACGATGAATTGAAGTTATTTATTCACGATTTACAACCTTTTTCTATTGTCAAGGATATTGGCTTTCAATCTTTTACTAAGTCATTAAATTCTCAATATGCATTGCCTGATCGTAAAACGATATGGTAATTCCCTATTGTCAGCAATGCATGAAAGTATTAAAAACAATGTTTTAAATTTAATAAAAGAAGCATCCTATATTACTTTAACAACCGATTGCTGGACGTCGATAAACAATGACAGCTTCATAGCAGTCACTGCTCATTTTGTGGATAAATGGTATAAAATTCGTTTTGTTTTATTGGAATGTGATTGCATGACAATGCGTCATACCAGTGAAAACTTAGCTTTTTATTTAAAGCGAATAATTTCAGATTGGAAGATAGAAAAAAGATTATCCTTACCGTATCGGGACAATGCCCCCAACATTAAAAAAGCCGTTAAAGAGATTTTACGATGGAAACATTTGTGCTGTTTAGCCCATACTATCAATTTGATCGCTGATGCTTTAAAGAAAGTTTATAATTTAATTGAAAAAATAAAAACTATTGTATTTTTTAGACAAAGCTCAATTGAGAGTCATAAATTAAAAGAAGTGCAGGGTACGATAGCAAAAAACTCATATTGAGTGTTCCGACACGTTGGAACTCCACTTTCTACATGTTAAGAAGAATGATCGAGCTGCAAACAGCTGCCAAAACATCCATGGCCCTTTTAAATACGGAACTGACTAGCAATTTACCTTGCCTCACAACATCAGAGTGGGAAAGTTGCGAGTATATGGTTGAAATCTTAGAACCCCTGGAAAATGTAATAAAAACTCTAAGTGGAGAAAAGTATGTTTCTTGTTCCTCAATAATAATTTTGTCCAAGGGACTACAAAATGTGTATGAGGAAATGTGAAAAGAAAGTGAAAAGTATGATAACATGAAAGAATCAATTTTAAAACAATTACAAGATCGCCTCTGAAATTCAAAAAACAGCAACACTCCGGCAAGTAATGTTTTTCGATCCTAGATTCAAACACATTATTTGTGAAAAAAATATTCAATCGCAGATAAAAGAAAGTATAACAAGAATGGTTTCTGGGTATATTAAATCTGAAGTTTCCGTAAGAAGTTCAGATTCTACAAGAAATGCCATTAAGACTACTAGCAGGTCTATTTGGGGTGCATTTGATGCTAAAGCTTCGAAATTCAAACCTTCTGGATCCAGTGAATCAAAAGCATTCTTTGAGGTACATGGATGAGGACTTAATTGCCAAAAAATGAGGACCCATTGAAGTGGTGGAATGAAAATGGGTACATGTATCCGAATTTGAAAAGATTATTTCGAGAACGCTTTCCTGTCACAGCTACTTCAGTTCCTTGTGAAAGAATATTTTCCAAATCGGGACAAATTCTAAATGAAAGAAGATCTAGGCTGTCTGTTGAAAAAGTAAAACAATTGTTGTCTATTAATTGTAATAGTAACAATTAGTTGTATTGATTTTTAAAGGAATATGTAAAATAAGAGTAAAAAAATTAGAGAATTTTGTACTAAGGTGTGATTTTTTATTTCATGCAAATTTGTAAATAAAAATTTAATTCACTGTGTTCACATTTGATATTTTAAGTATTCCCAACCCCTTCTGATTTATACACTTCATGGTTTGAAAATTAAAATAGCTATTGCTTTTTGTAACATGAATGATATGCAGTGTCTTTCGATTTTGAGAAAATGTGAAATAAATGTAATTAGAATTTTGTACTGAGGTGTGAACTTTATTGCATGCAAGTTTGTATACAAAAATTTAATTTATTATGTTCAGATTTGATATTTAAAGTATTCTCAATTCCTTCTGATTTATACACTTCACGGTTTGGAAATTAAAATGGCTATTCTTTTTTGTAACAATTATATGCAGTTTCTTTTGATTTTGAGAAAATGTGAAATGTAATGAAAATTGTGTACGAAACTGAACTCCTATTTTTGCCAATTATTTTTATAAAGTAGTATTCATTGTTGTAGTGTTTACATTTTATGTATTGTATATATTTTTGTAATGTATATATTTCAATTCTATTGATTTACATTCTTCATGTTTTTGAACGTGCAGAGATATATCATATAATGATTAATCTGGCCTTTGATAAATAAATTAATTTTACTTTCAAAGTGGTAATCTCAAGATGTCTTAAGTGTTTAATTTTTAATGGCTGTTCCCAGTTGCTCAAAGATATATTTAGACATCTGCCCTGTGTTTATCAGGGCTTGAATTTTGTTGACCAAAAATTTCCTCAAAATGTATAACGAAGGGAGGGGAAATTTTTTGTCCTATGCACCACGAATCACATTTTCAGAAACAATGCTGTAGATCAGGGGTGTCAAACTGGCGGCCCGCATGCGGCCCCCGAGGTAATTTTTTGTGGCCCACGATGCTCTGAAATAAAATGAAAACAGGACAATATGTTATGAAGAAAATTTAAGTAATTGCAGTTATGTGAATTTTTAAAATTAGAACCCTAATTTTTTTACAGAAAATGCCATTTTTAACGCTAAATAAAAAACGAAAGATTGATAACGAGGGAAGAAAATTTCAAGAAAGGTGGGAGCTGAACTATTTTTGTGTGGAAGTGAACAATAAAATTACGTGCTTAATTTGCAAAGAATTAATTAGTGTCACTAAAGAATACAACATTAAGCGGCATTATAGCACTAATCACGAAGAACAATTTTCGTGCTTCGAAGGAAAAATAAGAGAAGAAAAATTTAAAACAATGAAGAATTCACTTAATAGCCAGCAAAGAGTGCTTACAAAATTCATGAAAAGTAATGAGTCAGTAACAAGAGCTAGTTACGAAATAAGCTATCCATTAGAAAAACATTCAAAATCATTCAACGATGGTTCTTTAATCAAGAAATGTATGATAAAAGCTGCCGATTCGTCTGTCCAGAAAAGGTATGGTTATTTCGAGATATCATTATCAAGAAACACGGTGGTAGACAGAATTACTGAAATGGCAGATAACGTTAGTTCACAACTACAGGAAATATCTACCAAAGTCCAGTTCTTTTCAACTGAGATTGATGAAAGCACGGATGTGAGAGATGTTGCACAAGTTGCTGTTTTTTTCGTTGTTGCGATAATATGAGGATCACCGAAGAATTGTTGGAAATTATCCCTCTTTATGGAACTACAACTGGTGAAGATATTTTTGATGCTGTATGGAGCTTTTTAGGAAAATTTAATCTTCCTCGTGACAGGCTTGTTTCTGTAACAACTGACGGCGCTAAATCGATGACGGGTGAAACTAAAGGATTTGTGTCAAGACTGACACGAAAATTACAAGATGAATATCCAGATAAACCGAAAATCAGCCTTATTCACCAACAAGTTCATTGTTTAAAAATATTAAAAATGGACAAAGTACTTAAAACATTAACAAAGACAGTCAACTTTATTCGATGGAAAGCACTTAACCATTGCCAATTTACTTCGTTCCTTAGAGATTTAGAATCCGAATTCGAAGATTTTCCTTATTACACAGAAGTTCATTGGTTGTCCTGCCACGAAGTCCTGAACAGCTTCTATCTGCTTTTGGAGGAAATAATTGTATTTCTTGAAATGAAGATGAAAAAAACCCCGAAAATATATCGATTATAAAAGATCCTTTGTGGGTAAAAGATCTGGCATTTTTAACAGATATTACAGGTCATCTGAATAATCTTAATATTACATTGCAAGGCAAAGATCAGTTAATAACGAATATGTGCGATGCAATAGCAAGTTTTGTACAAAAACTGACTTTGTTTAAAGATCATCTACAAAAACGTTTTGCCTACGTGTGAGCAGTTTTAAGCACAAAATCAAAGTTGCTCATTTTCACAATACTGTGGTAAAATTGAAGAAATCAAAAACGAATTCGATAAACGTTTTAATGATTTCAAAGAGTTACAAAAAATTTCTCTTTTTATCAGGCCTTTTTCTTTGAAGTTGAAAATGCTCCCACTTCGATACAACTGGAATTAATTGATTTCCAGAATGATTCGGTTTTAAAAGACAAATATCGAGAAGTAGGAATTCCCAAAATATATTCTTATTTAGGTGCAAAATAACCGGAAATTAAAAAGTTTGCTGCAGAAATTTTATGTTATTTTGGGAGAACGTACTTGTGTGAGCAACTATTTTCGTTCATGAAATTACATACAGATCAAGATTAACAGATAAACATCTATCTGCCATAATGAAGATTGTTCTCAGTCTTTGAATCCAGATAGTGGAAAACTAGTAGGAGGAAAGCGCTGGCAAGTTTCTGGTAAAAAAAAAATAATTTTAGTTTCAAGATTAACAGATAAACATCTATCTGCCATAATGAAGATTGTTCTCAGTCTTTGAATCCAGATAGTGGAAAACTAGTAGGAGGAAAGCGCTGGCAAGTTTCTGGTAAAAAAAAAATAATTTTAGTTTTATAAATACATTAAATTAAATAGACGTCCAAAATTATGCGATATACATACTGTATACCTTTCATTTTCTTCTGTGAAAACAAGAAAAAAAATTCCCCAATAAAAAATCGTTGATCGCGGAAACGCTATCAATAATTTTTTTGTGCTTAGCCTTTTTCCGGTATTATCTACAATAAGTACTTACAAAAAATGAGGTGTCAACAGAATCTGGGCCCTGTGTGTTTACCACGAAAACTCCTTCCATAAAGGACGGTTGCTATAGGAACAAGGCTCGTATGTCTCAAGTTGAATGTGAGAACAGTAGTGAGCCGAAGAACAGGCTTAAGAACAGTTCTTTTAGAAAGAACAGGAACAGAAAGGAACGGTTCACATAAAAGAACAGTATTTTTCATCCCTATTCTGGGGTTACGCCCCTTCTTTCCGCGCGAGCGAGGGATTTGAATTTTTATACGTCAGCGAAACGTCACGGTTCGCCTTCGTCTCATTGGACGACGGGAAAGGGCGACCGCAGTGCCGTTCTTTCCCGTGGCATCCCGCTGAACTGGAAGAGGAAAGAGTGGTTGTATTGATTCATTACCAAATGCATCGGTATTGCAACAGATGGATGCTCTGTGATGACTTCAGAGATTGTGAGAGCAGTCACTACAATAAAAAAAGAGTAATAACGCCGAGCGAGCCCCTTATTTGAATCATTGTTTGAATTTGTCTATTTCTAAGTGTTCTGATGTGCAATTAGTGCGAAACTCAATTGGAATAATTAAAGCGGTTGTATCTTTCTTTAAAGCTTCACCGAAAAGAAATGCTGTACTCATTAAGCATGTAGGCAAACAGCGTGTTTCCATGTGTGAAACAAGATGGGTAGAAAAGCATCTGTCTGTAACGTCATTTCTAAAAAACATTGAAAAAATCGTGACATGCCTTGAGCAAATTTCACTATGGTCACATTTTTCAAGTGACAACTCTAGCGTAACAGCTAGGATCCTTTTATGTGCAATCACAAATGGATAATTCATCTTAACTCTCGTCTGCCTTGCTGATGTAACTTAGCCAAACATTGCCTCTCAGTAGGTTTTTCAAAAAGAGACTATTGAAGTTACAAGAGAGCCTATATAGATAGAGAGATGACATAGGGAAGACGGCAGCCATGTTTTTTGACCGTTGCTGAGCCAACGCGGACGCTATGCATAAATCGGTTTCACTAGGGTTGCTAATCAGGTTATTTTGATATGAAGACTTTGATACGAAGGGTTTGGCGTTGGGTATCAAATATTGATAGATTGGATTTTCTTATGGCATAAGAGCTACTCATTTAGACCAGACCAGTTTTTAAATTAGTAATATACAGGACTTAATCTGGTGTCTGATTGGGGGTCTGAATAAAAAAGCCTTTTTTAATTTCGTACATTGAGTTAGATTTTAATTAGGAACACTTTCATGTTATTACAATGTGGGGCAACGTATTTTGCCCTATAATTTTCCGAATAAATTATTCATATAAAATATTTCTTCATAAGATAAAAGAGCTTTAAATCCTTAATCGAAATACAGTAAAACTCCAATTGTCACGACTGAGTGCTGGACGTAATCCGGATATGCAAAAATCCGGAGAATTGGGACAGTCATAAAAAAACGTATTATGAAATAAAACGCCAATATTGATCTAAAATAATTTTTGTTTATTACGAGAATACAGTATATTTGAATGGCAACTTAATAAAAAAAGTAGGCCTAATGTACTGTATTTTGAAAGTAAGGTAAATAATTAAGTATTTTAAATATCCAATTTTTTCATCATTCAAATATTCATAAATTATTTATATTGTGGAAAGAAATAAAAAATCAGTTTAAACATAATTAGAATTTTAAATTGTTTAAACATAACGTTTCAGAAAAAAGTGTTTTCCGAGCAATACTGGGCCGCGGTGGCCCGGTTGGAAGAGCAACGGACTAGCAACCGAAGGGTTCCGAGTTCAAATCCAGCCAAACACCGCCGTGTACAAAGGGGGCTGATGCACGTTAAATCTGTCGTGGCCTCAAATGTCCTCACGTTGGCGTGGTGTGGAAGTTTGGAGAGTGGGGTGCCAGCTCAGGTGTTGCCTCGTCATCTGACCGTGGTTCAAAATTACGTGGTGTTGTCCTCGGATCTTTCCCTTTGGGATTGATCCCGGACCGTCACCAATAGCCCATTGTGTTGCTCCAGTGTGACGTTAATTGAAATTCCTCCCCGCCCCGAGCAATACTAGTAAAACAATTTTATACGCTTTCCATTATTTGCAGAATATCGCATCTTTTGTCGACATTTTTCTGGTTTGGCGAGAATGGTCGACGGAATTTTACACATGTACCATTGCTTCTTTTTAGTTGTCTAAATTAATGTTATCAAGAGTTTACACCTTATTTTGTTCATTAAGTGGATAGGTTGATCTATATTAAATGTAAAAAGGCGTTCTTACATTCAAAATTATGTAAATTACAAGTGTATCCAAACAAAACTTCCAAAATCGCAATCAGCAACGTACAACCGCCATGTTGAACTGACCTGGAAAGGAAAAACATGGTTGCCGACCGCATCAGCCAATCAGAAAATGTCGGGTGTATGTCCATTCTCTCTTTATATAGGCTCTCTAGAAGTTACCAAAGCAATTGAGGTCTTGACAGATACTTTCTCAGTCTTAAAAATAACGAGAAAAAGCTGATGCAGAATTCAGTCAACTGTATGAGTAAGCCAAAAAAGTGGCAGAAACTGTAGGAAGCATTATTCAAACACCCAGGATCATATATAGACAATTTAAAAGACCTAACACAGATCTATCAAGCACAGAAAGTTACTTTAGGGTGAATGTCTTTATCCCTATTCTTAACTCAATAAACAGTGATCTTGAAAACAGGTTCTCAAAAGTTCTCAATCTCTACAAGCTCAATTCACTTCTACCAAAAGTCTACTCATCTTCAACAACGTCCATGGAGTCAGTGATTAGGGATGCATAAACACTGGCAAAAAAGTATACTACAGAGTAATTGGAGTTGGAGAGGATGAAAGTGACTGCATTTCTAATCTGAAGGCAGAAATCAAGCTGTGGGTGGCAAAGTGGAAAAGGAAGATGCAAACAAAATCCCTTTACCAGGCTATGCAGTTGAGTGTTTGCAATTTTGCACCCCAGAAATTTCCCTCTCAATTAGATCTTTAATGTTAATTCTTTCTTCTCTTCCTGTGTCAACTGCAACAGCAGAAAGATCTTTCTCTACACTAAAACTGATCAAAACTTAGTTGAGAAACCGTTGTGGGCAAAACCTCTTAACTAGAGTTGCTTTGCTATATGTTCATAGAGACATCCTTATTTGCAAACGAAATTATAGATAGGTATATTGATAAGGGGAAAAGAATAGAAAAACATGTTATCTTAAGTATAGGTAGTCTGAAACCAGTTGTTCTTTTGCGATGTCAAAAAGTTTAAGTAATTGAGCTCAACGTTCATACACTTAGGTTACTCTTGTAACGTCTTGTCCCATGGGTAGCTTAGACAAGTTAACATTAAAAAGTGATCCGTTTCTAGATTAACGAATTTTATTTACACTTTTTACAATAAGTTCATAAAACGAAAAAAAATGGAATTCACGAGCGATAGTTCGTTGTAAAGTTCAATGTTTTATTGAGGTGCTTCTTATGGCTGCTGGCGAGCCTTTCTCGAATTACTCGGAGGAGTCTCCTTCACGGCTACGGGCGAGCCTTTCTCAATAAAATACTCAGGCGAGTATAGAGTCCCAAGGCGGGACAAGTCAGCCTTCTCCAGTTCTGATGAACTCAAATCTCCACGACTACTCGGGCGAATAGTTTGGTTTGGAGGCGAGAATGGCCATCTCTCGAAGTATCAAAGTGGATTTTCTTATGGACGCTGCACAATGGACATTGTTTTAATGCTGGAAACTTCAATAAGAGATGCATTCGTCAGTAAAAAACATTTGATTTCTGTGTTTTTTGACATGGAAAAAGCGTATGATAGGACATGGCAATATGAGATTTTAAAAGACTTATACAACATGGACTTCCGTTTCAACTTACCTGTTTTTATCCAGAACTTTCTTTCAACAAGAACATTTCAAGTTTGCATTGGGTATGTTTTATAAAATGATTTCTTTCAACACGAGGGTGTTCCTCAAGATAGTGTTTTAAGTGTAGTTCTATTTATCATTAAAATTAACGGAATCATTCATCAACTTCCACCATATATACATGGATCGCTTTTTGTTGACGACTTTCAAATCCACTGCGCAGGTGTCAACATGTCTTTCATCGAAAGACAAATGCAAATTGCTATAAAAACTATCACAGGATGGGCGGACAAGAACGGTTTTGTCTTTTCTCCTCAAAAAAAAACTATTCATTTTTGCAGACGCCGTGGTCTTCAACCAGACCCAGAAATTTCAATGAATGGAACCACCAGCGACCAAATTTTTGGGAATTTTGCTTAATTCTAAACTGACTTTTCGACCTCATATCCTAAATCTGAAACTAAAATGCAACAAAACATTAAATCTCTTGAAAGTTTTATCAAGCAGCACAACGTGGGGAGCTGATTGCTTTTCACTCATAAAACTGTATAAAGATTTAGTTCTATCCAAGTTGGACTACGGTTGCATGATATATGGATCTGCAGCTCGATCGACTGCACAGACCCTAGACCCATCCATCTCATCAAGGCCTTCGCATATCATTTGGAGCATTCAGGACTTCTCCCACACTGAGTCTTTATGTAATTGCAAACGAGCCTTGTCTACAAATGAGACACAGCTATATCTATTTTAGATGATTTTAGCAGATATCCCAAAGAAATAACATCTCCACTGGTCTATTTACAACTATTTTATTATCATAGACAACTTTATCTTAACTTTCATACTGCTTTTACGGATGGTTTTAAAAACGGAGAAGATGTCGGTTCTGCGGTAGTTTTTAATGAATCGGCTGTATCTATGAAATTACACAAATACTGTACAGTTTTTACTTCTGAAATTAATGCCACTGACTTTAAAAAAGTTGCTGATTTACAGCAAAAAAGTTGGATTATTTACAGACTCCAGAAGTTCAATTGAGGGACTTGCCAATGTTTCAAGGCAGCAACCCATTGGTGTTGAGTTCAATTAAACGATATTTTAAATTGGCTGACCGAGGTTTCAATATTTTTCTGTGCTGGATTCCAGGCCATGTGGGTATACCAGGGAATGAAGCAGCTGATAAACCATCCCAAATGGCTGATACCATGATAGGCCCATCCGTCCCCTTCCAAGATGTGGATCATATCATCAAAAAGTCTAAAAAATTCATGGCAGAATAAATGGGATATACAAATTCAAAATAAATTATATTCCATTCAACCATATGTAAAGAGCTTTAAACCCAATAATTTTAGTAGAAAACTCGAAGTCAAACTGACAAGACTTCATATAGGTCACACCTATTTGACTCACAGACTCGGAACCAGCTCTGACATGTCCACGTGTCACGTGGACATATCGTGTGATTCAATCCTATCTGTTGGACACCTTTAAGTGTATGTCCTGATTTTAATGCTGTTAGACTCAACTACTTTGGAGCTACTAATCCTAATATTAAAGACTTAATAAGCGATCTCATCCAAATCCCCCTTGACTCTTACGTCAAACTTCGGCGGACTTGAAACGGGACCATTAACCCTTGTCGGCAATGGTCATCGTAACTCATCCCCGTACCATTTTGTCTCCAAATGTTATAGAGAGCGATAGAAGGGCGCCTGCCTTTTGTTGCGAAGCCATCAACAGTTTCGCCTGTGGAAACGGTGCTTTCCCTATCGTCCGTTCATAAGCTGCTCCTGTGGTCTTTCTTTTCGGCGTTTGATCGCCGGCAAGATTGTCCAGTTTCCTTAGCCGCCGTTACACTCTCCTCTCATAATTTTATATCAAAACTGTAAAAAGTGCAAACCGCCTGCCAACATGTATGAAGCAGACCAATATGTACTGTACGAGTGTTAATATGTACAATATAAACTCAATAATTTTAAATAATCTCAATAGCTACGCATTTCAAGAAATTTAAAGTGATTATTTGTCTAAAATGAAGTACATTTTTTCACTTTTATACCAGTTTCAACTTTCAAAACAGCTTAAAAATGCTAGTTTTGGAAGGTATTTTTTCAAAATTTTCATGGGAGGTCCTCGGAACCCCCGTTTCTCTGGGGGTATCCATACCCCCACCGCCCGGTTTGTTGCATCTTCCAACCAACCACCCCAACCCACAAAATTGCATTAATCCGTCACTGCCACCAGAGAGAAAACTAGATAACAAAATCTTGATCAGTAATATTTAAAAAAAATTATTTTGTTTAAAACTAAAAATTTATCACCATGTCATTGCCTAACAATTATAAAATTTTACAATTATTACGCTAGCCTTCTCACAAATTCACCAAACGTTGGGGCTTGGTTCAGTTGAGAACAGTTCCGGGAGCAGTCCAGCGAGATCAGAGCGAGACCTGTTCCAGGAGCAGTCCTGCGACATCAGCTCCTGAGAACGGAGGACAGTCCTGAGAACGGAGGACAGACCTGAGAACGGAGGACAGTCCTGAGAACGGAGGGGAGTTTGAGAGCAGGAATCGATTACCGAAGGAATTGATTTCCTCCCTCAAACAGGAAGTAGTCTCAGAGTAGGGAGTAGTTTATGGACAGAACGGATAAATGAATCACCAGGAAACAATGAGTTAAGAATTGTAGGATGAACAGCTGTGTTTTGGACTTTGCATAATTTAGAAAATATAAAATTTTTTAGCAAACTTAGAAAATTCAAGAAAAGAGAACCTACTTTCTTTGCAAAATTCCCAAAAATCGAAGAAAAAAAATTGCAATGTTGATTTTTACAAAAAGAACGGAGAACAGGTTTTGTGAAAAGCGAGAAAGGCTGTTCCCGTTGTTTTTGAAGAACATGTGAAAAATAACAGGCTGTTCTTTCTCTCCCCATCCCTACATGCACATTTCGAGTAGAGACATTTGAGAACAGAAGAGCAGATTAAAGAACAGTTCTTTCAAAAAGAGCGGAACACAGCAAAGAACTGTTGACCGAAAAGAACAGTATTTCCCATTGCCTTTTCCAGGACTGCTAGAATCCTACATTAGATTGGAGAGAATAATGGTGAAATCGCCAGAGAAAATGTGCACATGCGTATTGTATTTTTGGTTCCTTGCGAAGTTCTCTCCGTTCAATGAAGCTCTTCCGCTGTTGAGGAGACGCACTTCAGATGTAAACAATCTGGTAAGGTGTGATAAGTGTATCACATATAGCATACCGAGTTATTCATCGCTTTCTGAACTGTATGGATAACCTTCCAAGATGCATCTGCAAAAACATTGGTACAGCTGTAGTCTGCGCCGCGCGATGTGGCAACGACTCTTGGCGCACTTTTAAGCGACTAATGCCGGCTGATGGTAACCCATTTTTATCTCGGGTTTTTATGGCAACCTTGCCAGCGTTCAGATCCTTCTCTTTTCTAGATTGTTCTATTTATTTCCGACACGGTCAAGTGCTCTCGCATAGATTTTTTTTTTTTCAGTTCTGACACGGTCGAATGTCTGATCGATTTGTAGTTACGACATGGCTTATTATCCCGAAGATTCCTACAAATCCAATTGTATCCATCGCCAACCGAATTCGTCACAGAAAACGTCATTGCCCCGTTGCATTTTATCAGAAATTTCTGATTTAATTAATCCCGATTCCTTTAAAAAAATAAAAAAAAGCTCTTTATCGCGACACAACTCGTAACAAAATAAACGATTAGGAACTCCTTGACCGTGTCGGAAATAAATAGAACAATCTAGGAAAAAGAAGGATCTGGACGCTGGCAAGGTTGCTATAAAAACCCGAGATAAAAATGGGTTACCATCAGCCGGCATGAGTCGCTTAAAAATGCGCCAAAAAAACGCGCCAAGAGTCGTTGCCACACCACCAGCGCAGACTGCTCCTCTGATCACAGAGTAAGAGCTATTTACTCTGTGCCTCTGATTAGGCTCAGCCACACCAACAATTGCGGCGTTTCGATACTTCCGTCCGCTGTTTTGGGAAGGTATATTAAAAGTAGTGTTTATGCTAATCTGTCAAATTTTATACGAATAGTACCTATCATTGTAAGACATAGTGGCTTGATTTCGATACTGCACCCCTCATTTATAGTTTGTAAATATTGTGTTACATCTCTAGTATTTATCATATGTACCTCTGTCAGATAATTTCATCCTGATTTTTAAGTTTAGAAAGCATGTTTTGGTGTGTAGCAGAAGTATTTTAATAGTTTTTATATTTCTGATGGATTCATTTTAGTACTTTCCCGTCAATCGTTTTTCACATTTATTAAATCTGACTGAACCGGTTATTTTTACTTGCTGAATTGTTTTACATTTGTTCAATATTTGATGCATTGAATGTCTGTCGGAGGATTACTATTTCAAGGATCCTATTATGTTGTGTTTCTTATTGTGTTCCATTTCTTATGTGAAGGTTGCTTTGGAAAAGAAATCTCCCCAAGCAACTCTATGGATTGTTGCATGAGTCATGAAGCCAAAGAACAGAAACGAATAAATCAAGAAATTGAAAAACGATTGAAGAAATATAAGAGCGATGCAAGACAAGAACACAAAGTGCTGTTTTTGGGTAGGTGTTTACCCTTTCGTGTTATAACTTTATCTTGAAATTGTTTCTTTCTATATTCCATTATCCTTGCTCATTTTTGAACCTTTAAGAGTTACAGTCTCTATTTAGTCATTTTTGATTTAATAACTGGAAGAGCATATTTTTTAAACATTCATGTTTATAAAAATTGTCTAGGAAAGAGATCATTCACTTTCCTCACCAATAGCTCGTTGTGTTGCTCCAGTGCGACGTTAATTAAAATACCTACCTACCATTAACTTTCCATTTTATTTTTTAATCTTTTGTATACCTGTTACCTCTTTAATTTCTTTGATAACAGCTGGCTATAGAACTACAGAAAGCTTTGTAAATATCAATTGTAGGCTGTTTTGTGTTTCTAAATAACGTTAAAGAGCATTTCAATCTCAGTTTTTATCTAATAAATCACCTAGAAATGAAGGGCTTATGACACAATCTAGTTTTCCCCTATGAAATAAGATAATTTTAGCTTTGTTTTCTTGTGCTATGACTGGAGTACTCTTGTGCTTGTGCTTTGGCATTTATTGTTGTGTTGATCCTATATTTATTGGACATATTTAAAAGTTTCAATATTTTTCAACTTATTTATTTAGTTTACCAGGATACAGTGCTTTAAATTATACATTGCTTTCTGCAGAAACAATTGGGCCATGGTAGCCCGGTTGCAAGAGTAACGGATTAGTAACTGGTTGGTTGCTAGTTCGAATCCAACCAAAGACTCGTGTGTAAGGGGGCTGGTGCATGTTAAATCTGTCATGGCCTCAAATGTCCTCATGTTGGTGGGGTGTATAAGTTTGGAGAAGGGTGCTAGCTCAGGTGTGACCTCGTCATCTGACCGTTCTTCAAAATGAAGTGGTTGTCCTCAGATCTTTCCCTCGCCAATAGCCCTTGTGTTGCTCCAGTGTAACGTTAATTAAAATACCTACCTGCAGAAACAATTAGGCATTTAATCACAGATGAATCCAATTAAAATAAAAATTGTTAAGCTCAATAAGGAACCTAAAACTATGACCTTGTATTATATCTGATAACTGAACTGCTATATTGGGATGAATCCTTGCTCTTGCCTGATGCAGGTGAGATATAGGGATCCTAGATAGCAGGAAGTGATACAGAGATCGCACAAAAGGGTGTTCTGAAGTAAAATTTGACAGGAGCCTGTTGTCCTAGGCAATGTTTCTGCAATTAAAATGTTCCATGCTTTACCTATAATTAAGATAAAAAAGATAACATTTGGAATTAATGTCAAGTAAGGCATTTATTACAAACTAAATTTTAAAAATCTTAGAACATTAATCATAAATGCATTGTTTCATTCTTTAACTGTCTTGTGTGTAAAACTTGCTAAAACTGGCTTATGTGCGTACAGTCGCAGAAAAAATAACCACCCCCCTTCATTCCAGCAATTTTTACTGTAGACAAAATTCAAAGATGGCATTCGACAGCAACTAATGTCTTGCATAAATTCGAATTCATAAAATTTGCATAAGGGGCCATCTTCATATTAAATTGACCACCAGCTTTATAATTTCAATAGAACACCCTGTTTTGACACACAATTTCAGATTGGAGCTCCTAATATTAAATCAGTTTCTTAGACTTTTATGGATATCTTTCTAAATAATATTTCTATAGTGCTGATATTTTGTTACCATGCTATTGTTAAACAACCCAAACAAAATCCACCTAATATTTTTGAAGAAATTATGAATTGGAACCTTGCTATATTTTGATGGGAATCGATTCAGAAGGACTTCTAATATGATCATGCAAAATTTCGGCTCATTCCAATTGTTAGTTTTTGAGTAGCATTAAATTTTCCTCATTATTGCCATTTTAGGGGGCAACCAAAAGTTTAAAAAAATGTCTGAAAAATCTAGGATAATAATTCTCGCATCATTTGCACATGTAGTTCTCCAGTAGTTTTCACTTGCATAATCAATATATATCAAATAGGATGTGTATGTGTATGTATGTGTGTATATATGTATATTTTCTATACAAATCCACACCGTTTGACCAATCCACACCAAATTTGGTACACTTATACTTTAGAACACTGCGGTCAGCATAGGCTAACTCTTAACCCCCGTTCTATTGGCCCTGGGGGCTAAAAACTATTCGAAATCGTAATAGAAATAACATTGAGCATAGATTGATTGCTTTAGGCATTGATGGTTGCTTTACCAGTGTTGATCGAAAAACAATTTTTTCCGAAACAAATTAAATTACAGTATTTATGTTTGAACTGACTTTTTAGTTCTTCCCATGATGTAAATAAATTATAGATATTTTATTGATAAAGAAAGAATATTTTAAACTACACTGCTGGCCACCCAAATTGCAACACCAAGAAAGACAAGAGATATCACAACAAAATTTATTTTGTAGATAACATGTTGACCAAGTATCAAATGATTAAATTTATAGACTTCTGTGAAGTGTGGTTCCTGCCAAAATCAGTAGCCAGAGTAGCCGCCATTGTTGGAGATCGCCGCTGCCACACGCCTCGGCATTGATTCAAAGAGACTTTGGATGTGTTCTTGGGGTACAGCAGACCAAGCAGCTTCCACACGTTGCCAAAGTTGATCTGGTGTGGCAGCTGGGGATGTATTCTGGGTCAATCGTTGAGCAACCATGGACCACATGTTTTCTATCGGCGAAAGATCCGGAGAGCGAGCTGGCCAGGGAAGCAATTCAATCTGGCGATTGACGAAGAACCCTTGGACAATGCGTGCCACGTGTGGTCGCGCATTATCCTGTTGAAATATGGCTGTGGGCAAGCCCTGAAGGTAAGGAAGGACAATTGGCTCCAACACATCGGAGATGTAGCGCTGGCTGTTTAAAGTACCGGCAATGCGTACTAGAGGAGTGCGAGAGTGATATCCAATACCGCCCCATACCATAATACCCGGTGCAGGACCAGTGTGGCGGTGCATAACGCAGCTGTTCAGCATCCTCTCTCCACGGTGTCTCCAGACTCGAATCCGACCATCGTGGTGTTGCAGACAGAAGCGTGACTCGTCAGTAAAGACAATTTCATTCCATTCTGCCGTCCACATCCTTCTTTCATCGCACCATTGGCGGCGGAAACGTCTGTGGTTCTGCGTCAAGGGTAGACGAAGCAATGGACGTCTTGCGGACAGACCACTCTGCTGTAAACAGCGTCGAATGATAAGCGCAGACACTGGATGATGCGGTACAGACTGAATGTGCTGTGCTATGGTTCGTGATGTGGCCGAGCGATCCGTCACTGCCATACGCACAATATGCCTATCATCACGTGAAGTGGTGCACTGAGGTGGATGCGATCGAACACATCGGTCCGTCGTACCCTCCTGCATCCAACGATCACATATCCGCATTACAGTTGTTTGGTTTCGTCCAACACGACTACCGATTTCCCTGAAAGATAATCCACAATCTCGGTAGGCCACTATCCTTCCTCTGTCGAACTCGGATACTTGATCAAAAGATGATCGCTGTTTTCTACGAGGCATAATTGATCGTTTTTTTGAAAAAACCACAAGAAAAACACAATTGCCGTACTTGAAATCGTCGAAATCTCCAAGCCTTAAATAGCGCTTTGAAGTGGCGCCACAGGCGCGCGTGATGTGCGTCTGCACTGAAATTCTAATCATTTGCATATCTCACCTCCGCTAATGCATGTTGTAAATTTCATATTATTTGCATGCTTCCTTCAGGGTGTTGCATTTACGGTGGCCAGCAGTGTATTTATGTTTGCAAGGAAATTCAAGGAAAGGTTTTCAGGAGTTCAGGGATTATTTTCAAGGAAAGTTGGTGTATATCTCGACCAACTTTCCTTAAATAATTTATTGAATGCGTAATGATTTGTAGAATTCTGTTTCACAAGCTTTTTAGGTAAGGCGTGTAACTTATTTTAAAATGTCCGGAATAGAAACATGTGAAACCTCCGTTGAAAGCAGTGATCTTCTTTCTGAAAAATTTTGTTAAATCGACCTTCTGCTTTTTGAAAAAATTTTATCTATTCAGTTTAATTTGTCTACACCGATTACATTTATTTCTAACCCAAGCACCGTTATTCCGAAAAGCACAAACGAAAAACTCATTGATCATAAAAGCGTAATTTTGCTACTCGGTATCTGGCAGCATCAGAATTAATGTTTACTTTTTTTATAAAACTTTAGAACTTTCTAGAAAGTTCGGGAAACGGAAACTTCCTTTTACTCATGGTGGAGAACATTCCAGCACCCACTCGATTCTTAGCTGGTCGTATTTAAAGGAAGCTAACTCGGTAAGTCTTCCAGTTTATCATCTTTCAGTGAATCTGGCAGTTTTATTTCGCTCTTTTAGTTGATGGTATAAGTGTTTCCTACTTTATTCGACAGTGATAGTGTACATTTTGGATTTATATTTCTAAACGGATGTAATTATACATAATTTTATATTCGTTTTTTTCGTTAATTTTAGCTTTTTTTGTATTCTATAATAGATTTCATTGCTCAGTGAGAGTGTGCCTTTTTCTTAATTTTTTAAATATGTTTAATGGGATCAGAATTAATGCTTTTTTTAGACCAGAATAAAAATTTATTTTTTAGCATGATTTAGAATTCTGTGTTTGAGTATTTTGATTGACAGCTTTTAAGTAAGGCATTAATATTTTTTATTTGTGTTAAAAGTTTGATATTCTCCTAAACTGATGTAAGTACTTCACAATTTTAAATTTGTTTTACCATTCAGTTTATATTAGCTTTTTATTGTATTCTATAATAGATTTCATTGCTCAGTGAGTGTGCCTTTTCCTTATTTTATGAAATAACTTTTTAATGACAGATTTCATTGCTCAGTGAGAGTGTGCCTTTTGCTTATTTTATAAAATAACTTTTTAATGTATTCTATAATAGATTTCACTGCTCAGTGAGAGTGTGCCTTTTGCTTATTAAATAGCATTTTTGTATTCTTTTACAGAATTCTTTGCTGTAGCAATGCCTCCAAGGAAGCGGAAGACGATCGCCCAAGTGAAGTCAACGACTAATATGATGAAAAATGAGCGTAGTCAAGAAACTTCCGAGGAGAGGAATAGAAGACTTGCGATTGCGAGAGAGCTACAACATCTAGAGCAACAGAAGCGGCACAGCAGCGAGAGGCCCGACTACAGGATAAGAGAGATAGAGCCAAACGATCACGGACTGTGAACCATTTTAGCTTAGCATTGGAAGGATTTCACTACGATTCACATAAAGAATACTCGATGCATGCAAGTGTTAACATCGGGAAAGTGGAAATGGTTTCTACTTACTGTCAAGCCAAAAAGTTTAAATCAGAGTCTACTGGTATTTGCTGCAAAAATGGAAAAGTTAAACTCTGCCAACTGGAACCACCACCACAAGAACTTTTGACTTACACATCAGGAGATACGTCAGAGTCGAAGCATTTTCTTAGTAACATCAGAAAATACAACTCATGTTTCTAAATGATATCATTCGGCGCCACATCAGTTGTTGGACAGCCCGGATTTCCGTCGACATTCAAGTGCAAGGGCCGATTTACCATAGAGCGGGATCATTGCTTCCGCTGCCAGATCAACCACCAAAATTTCTACAACTATATTTTATTCAAAACGAACAAATGGAAACTGATCAGAGGTGCGCCTACATCTCGGGAACAAGACGTCAGATTGTGTTAAACTTACAGAGGATGTTTCATGAGCACAATAATCTTATTAAAACGTTTGAAACAGCATTGGAACGTATGCCAACAGATGAATATAAAGTAGTCACAAGAGCAGACCAGCAGGCGAGCACGAGCGGCGCTTAACTCTCCTCGAGCAGATGAAGTTACGGTGGTTATATCAGGAGATGAGTTTCATCAACGGGATATTGTTATTCAACGACGAGGTGAATCATTGCAGCGTATTTCTGAAACACATCGATCTTACAATGCTCTGCAGTACCCAGTAATATTCCCCCATGGTGATGATGGATATCAATTTAATCTGAGGCAGATCAACCCAAGAACAGGTGAAACAACCAGCAAGAAAGTTTCAGCGATGGATTTCTATGCGTACAGATTAATGGTTCGAGATACTGAGCAGAACCATGTATTGAACTGCAGGCAATTGTTTCATCAGTTCATCGTCGATATGTATGCAAAAGTCGAGAGTGAGCGTCTCCTTTACATTCGTTTAAATCAAAGTAAACTGTAAGTTTATATATTTACCTGAGAGATGCTGTGGTAAATGACGGGAACGTTGAAAACCTCCGTGCCTTAGTCGTACTACCAGCTACATTTACAGGCAGTCTCAGACACATGCACGAATACACACAAGATGCTATGACGTACGGGAGACCAGACTTATTTATCACCTTCACTTTCAATCCGACTTGGATGGAGATCAAGGAGGTTCTTACCAATGGTCAATTACCCAGTGAGCGCCACGTCTTGATTGCGAGAGTATTTAAACAGAAACAGTTGAAACTGCACTTTGAACATCTTTCATTTTTTAGAATTCTGCATTTTTTCGTCGGAATTTCGTTTCTGTTTGTCTTTATGTCTTAATATTTTATATATTGCAATATATTCAGGAATTAAATGTATATATTTGCGTTCGAAGTATATTGTAGAAGCAATGAAAAAGTGAAAACGTATTTTCCGTACAACTTAAATGATTGCATTTTTCTGTGAAAGAAAAGTGCTTATTCTAATTCACTTTTCTAGCAACATTTAACCATTTCAACCCGAGCAATGCCGGGTAATTCAGCTAGTAAATATAATAATTCTCGGATCGTTTGCACGCACTGACAAATACATTTGAAATAGTGTTTAAATTTGAGATTCCAGTTACCAGTTAATCTCGATCTACGAATAGCAATTTTCAATGTGGAGATGATCCCTGAAATTGACAGCAACTTTAACATTGAATATCACCAGATATAAAGATAGTAGTCCTGAAATTTCATATTTAGACTAATTTAATGATGCTGAACCTGATTAAGGCATCAAAACATGGCATTTCCATTGGAAATTTTGTTTGTGCAAAATTTGATATGAAGACAGTGCCTAGTGCAACTTTTTTGCACTAATCTACTAATTTTGCATTAATCTTCTAATTTTCAAGCAACTTACCCACCAGATAAAGTATGTTAGAGAACCTGCAACCTTGCTTTTAAAAAATAAATTAGTTGATATTAATTCAAATTGCTTTTTTTACCATTATGATAGAGGAAACACCAGTGCCTGAAAAACGTACTGAGCAGTTAGATATTTTAATACATTATTTTAGTACAACTCACCAAGAGGTTCAAGCTAATCATTTAGAATCTTTTTTATTGGTAAAAGTTCTGCCAAAAACATATTTAAACATATTTGTGAGTCACTGAGTCCTCTGCCATCACAAAAACTTTTGTGTGTTTATACTGATGGTCCACCAGTAATGATGAAAAGCGTTCATCGAATGCTGAAGCAAAATTATCCACAAATAGTGGATATTTCAACTTGTCCACTACACATTCACATTGTACACAATGCGTTTGGTAAGGGGTTGTCTGCATTTGGAAATATATATATATATATATATATATATATATATTATTTTATTAAAAGGTCTGCTATGCAATCATCAGAACTTTTGAACTTACAGATTGAACTTGGTTTGCCCAACCATGTTTCATTGCACCATGTTGATAATAGATGGCTTACCCTGCAGATTCCACTAGGAAGATTTATTGAACAGTTTGAATGTCTTAAAACATTTTTTCAAAAGAAATTAAATGTAGAAATGAAGGCATTAGGTTAAGAAGGATAAAGGAGGCTTTTATCCATGATAAATTACTTTTAGTGAAAGCAATATTTTTGAAAAATGCTTCTGATCTGCTTGGACAATTCCTGAAAACTTTCCAAAATGATAAGCCATTAATTCGTCTTTTGCATGAAGAATTAACTTCTCTTGTAAAAAAAGTAATGGGACGTTTTCTGAATGTGTCTGCATTTCAAAATGTAGATAGATATTTACTTAAGTCTATTGAAATTGAAAATGGAAAAAACTGATTGAAAAATGTTGAGATTGAGTTTGACACCCTGGAAGAATTATCTAAATTTTCTGATGCAGTAAAGAAAGATATAAAATTTAGGTACTCGATTGTTTTATAAAACATGCACAAGTTATCTAATTAAAAAACTCCCTTTTAAAAATAACTTGATAATACACATCTTTCTTGCCTTCATCCCATGAAGCGAACTGAAGAAAAATCTTTAAGCTCTTTGAAATTTTTAGCAGCATCTTTTCCATTTATTGTAAAACCAAGTGAAGAATCTGCTCTATCAGATGAATGGATCAAATATCAATGTGAAACCATTGATAGCTTTCATTTTCCAGAAGTTTCAACATGTAGTCGTATAGACCATTATTGGAGGAATATATTTAATATAAGGATGATCTGTCAAGTTTAAGTTTGAGATTTTGCCTATTTTTGTCAAGTCTCTTAAGTTTAGCGCATGGAAACTCTGATATAGAAAGAGGCTTCAGTGAGAACAATCGCAAGTCGAAACAAATTGAATTGCAAAAGGAACTTGAACTTTCTCAAAAACTTTTAAATCATGCTGAAAGCAAGGTTTCACAAGGTATTGCAGACAAAGATATGAGTGCTGTTGAAAGCTCACAGATTCTTTTTAAAGAAGGTAAAGATAGAATGTTTGAAACGATAGCCCTAGAAGAAAACAGAAAGGCGCAGTTGGAATGTAACAAACATAAGAAAAGAAAATAATATTTTTTTGTTTAATAAAATGTTTATTAGTCATGTTAATGTCAAAGTTATTTCTTACCTTGCACATAACTTTATGGAAATGGAAAACGCTTGGTAAGTTTTTATGAATGTTTTTCTTATTCATTATTTCATCAATTTTAGTAAGTATTTAAAATGAATTTTGTAATAGTTTACAATTATGTTTATTGTTTATCATTCATACAGTCATGTTTAAAAACCTGAATTTTATTAATTTCATTATTAAAATATCTTCTCCTTTGATGTGCTGCTCCAAGTCTGGCTGCTCCAAAATGTTAATTTACCTGCTCCAAAACACTTTGTAGCAATTACCATCATTGTTACTGTTAGCTATATGGGGGTCATTCCCAAAGCTATTTTTCATCGGACATTTCATTCGCACCGACCCAATAGATAACACTGCTTGAACGAAAAGTTACAGTATTTTTATATCGATAATAGTTTGTCAAAGAAAGTGTCTAAAATTCATTTTAATCTTTTTACTCTATTATTATTAATTATCTTGTCAATCTTATTTTCACCATTTGGTTATTGTAAAAATAAATAACTTAGGCTTATTTAATCAGTCGACAGTATTTAAATCAGTCGACAGTATTTAAATCAGTCGTTCCCAAACTTTTTCAAACTACGGTGCATTTAAATCTGAAAGCTCAATAATATTCTTAGTTCTGCCTCCTCTATTATTGTATACACACTTGTTATTACTTAGGGTATTGATTCCAAACCAAAACAACTAATCTAATATGATAGTCTAATAATAGTTAAGAATAAGCACTTGTCTCTAATAAATCAAACAATAAAAAATTTAGCAGTTTTAAAATATGAAATCTTTCAGAGATTTGTTACTTATTAAATAGTGCTCAGACATGTTCATGATTTTATGGTAAATTGCTCAGAAAAACATAATTTCTATAACTAGGAAAAGGAAATTTAAGGTAAAAAAATAGGAAGCTCCTGCCCAGTGAAGTTAGCCCTGTGTTTGAGGTGCTAAATTGCAAATATCAAACCAAATTGAAAATTGGAACTAAATGTGAATTTTTTGATTTACATCTATTTCAAATGGGGACTTCCCTTGAACCGATTTTTACCAAAATAATTTTCCCTTATAACTCCAATTAAATAGGAAGAAATATCTTTTCTTAAACCTCCAGGTCTTTTTTTAACACTAAAAAGACGAAAGGGGCCTTTTTGGCCCCTCTCGTTTCCCTCCCTGTAACTCCTTTGCCTATGGTTTGAATGAGTTGATATTTCATGACTTTTAATTACTTAACTCATACTTAATGTATATTGAATCACTGGCCTAGCTGTCATAGAAGCGGAGGTAATGAACCGTATACCCTGAAAGACGGGAAGGGGCCAAAATAACTCCTATCGTATTTCGCAGTGATAGCTTGAAATTTTTCCTGATTAATGGTTATAATTACCTCGTAACGACATTGAAAGTAATTTCATTTGGTCTTCCTCTCTACATCCTATCTGCAGTATTAAAAGCCCTCCCCAACTGTTAACACAGATTAGTAACAATGAATGATTTAGTAGTGACACACTGAAAAAAAAGAGAAACATAACCACAGATAACTATTTTACATCCTTAAAATTGTGTGAACAATTGAAATAAAAATGCTTCGTAGAAACACCAAGGAAAAATCGCAAAGAGGTGCCACCAACAGCAAAGTTGGGGGAACAACCTCTTCATTCCATGATATTGTTCAGAAAAGGCTCAGATGTAACGCTTGCTGCTTATCAGGGAAAGATGAACGTTCTGTTATTAAGTTCTCTTCACCCTACTGTTACCATCGATAATAATGAGAAGACACCAGAAACTACATTTTTATAACCAGACTTGCAAAAAGGCAGTATGCGGGAAATGCTCATCGAGAGAAGTAAAATGTACTGATTGCTTCAACGAATGAATAAAATAAAATAATATAAAAAGCAGGTCAATGTGATAAGTTTTCAATCTTAATACTAGTATATTAATTATTATCTATCATTTGAAACCTAAAATAAGCTGTTTAATATAATATAACATTCAATGAGAGCCAGGGGCCAAATTGGCTCCTTCTTTCTAGGTATAAGGCAACTTCCTGTCTTTCTAGCGTTAAGTCTTAAATATTTTTAGGAACCCTAAGTAACAGATGACAGAAAGAGAACAAACTATTCTCAGGGAACATGATAACTTATTAAAAGTTTTCAGGAAAATTGCTGGTGTAAGGATTTCTTTTACCTTTTTCTTCCACATGCCCCCTTGCGTTCCAGCCAGCCCCTTGCGTTCCTAAAATTCTATACTGCGTGTAGGGAAGCAGTTGCACACACTTTAGGAACTACTGATTTCAATCATGATGTGCAGGTGTTTTTTAATTTTTATTTCCTATGGAATATTAGTCAAAAAAGTAAATTTTGCTTAATCTTGTTGCCAAATTATTTTGATGGTTTCAGTACTAAAAATCGTAAGTATTTTTATTGATTAAAAGGGAACATGAGTTGCATTTTGTTTATTTGAAACTAAGAAACAAGTTAATAAAAAAAGGCGGGAAATCTAAAATTAAATTGGATCTCTTACTCAATTGTTTGTCAATTTTTAATTCGGAATTTCAAATAATTTGTATTATTGAAAGAACTTGAATGAAATGCTAAAATCTCAAGATTTAGTTAAAACTTTTTTAATCTCAAAAGTTTTAAAAACACATTTATGACATGTAATTAAATTTATATTTTTGTTGAATTGTGTTTTGGAAGTATGTTTATAGATTTGGCCTTATACATTTCCTAAACCCTCTTCTTGCTGTCCCTGAAGAACAGCGATGTAACTGCAAAATTGTGTCTTTAGATAAAAACCTGAAAGATATTCCTGCATGAGTGGCATTTAAAAGTTACATAATATGCTATTATTAACTCCACTTTCATTACCATCCAAGTTTCTCGCATGTTGTAATTAATATTAATCATGAACAGTATTATTTGTTTTCTTTTTCTGAATAAATTGATGAATTCCACTTTCCTCATTGTTCTTTGGAAACAGAGATATGAATTAATGTTTAGCATAGTTGGATTTTAGCTTGAAATTGCTCTGTGATATGCATGTATAATATCTAACAAGTTTATACTAAAATGGCAACAAATGAAGTTATGTCATAAAAATTCAATTTAAATCCAATAAATCCAATTTTTTAACAAGCATGTGTATATTGTACTTTATTTGGTATTGTAAAAAAGTTTTTCTCTTGCAATTTATATTGAATGAAATGTCTTTTACAGGAACTGGAGAATCAGGCAAAAGTACTTTTATTAAACAGATGAGAATTATTCATGGCGAAGGTTATTCTGATGAAGACAAAAAGAGTTTTATCAAACTTGTGTATCAAAATATATTTATGGTGATGCAGAGCATGATTAATTCAATGGATTTACTCAAGATAAAATACAAAGATCCATCCAATCATGTGAGTTGATTTGTTCAATTTAATTGCATTCATTAACAAATATTATTGGGAGTTAAATCAATAACTATAGTTAAGAACCAACCCTGTTAGCTTCACTTATTATAAATGCAACTATTTTTAATTAGCAAAGTTATTATTGAAAGAACAGTTGGTTGTAAACTTATTTCTTATTTTCTTTGAATAGTGAAATTCTTGTTCATATTTATAAAGGTTTTTTACAGGATAATGCTGCTCTTGTTCTAAGTGTTACCTTTGTAACTGTTACCACATTTGAAATTCAATTTGTAAATGCTATTAGAGCATTATGGAATGATCCTGGTATACAGGAATGTTATGGTAGGAGAAGAGAATATCAACTATCAGATTCGGCTAAGTAGTAAGTAAAAATAGATGTAATATTTTGCAATTCCTATAAGATCATTGGGTCAAATGGCCAATTGGGAGATTTTCTTGCCAAATAAATATTTGATGTACAGCTTATTTTTTTATGTAAATTAAATTTTTGATTTATAGTTTATTAAACCTTGTAAATATATTTACTTCCACTGGAATTGTTTCTTTAATTAGTATCTGTTAAATTTTGATGATCTTTTGAATTGTTATTTCATTTAAAGTTTAATGTAAAATTAACAGGCTTATATTTTTGAACTTAGTTAAAGTATTTTTGTGCTTTGAAGGTGTTATATTACATGGCAAAATGACCTCCATTGATTGTTTTAAAATATCTCTTAATTGTTTTTTACGCATCATCTCTTTACCTTATGACAATTTAAATAAAATAACGGTAAACATCTTCTCATTTTTTGAAAGTTATAATATGAAAATCCAAATGCACATTAGTATAACATACAACTTGCATGTTTTAAAATTGTTCTTATTTTTCCTGGGTTGATCCATTCAATTTAAATAAGGTTTAATGCAAGTCTGATATTTTTTTACTTTTCTACTCAACAAACCAGAAATTTATAAAGGATAAATAAAGGGCGTTTTAGCTGAATGTGTCCCAACCTGAGAAGCCTTTTGGAGTTGATCTTGCACCGTCACCAGCGGCCTGGTGTTTCTCACCAGCATCCACAGCGCTTCGAGATGGATACGATCTGTGGTGGCAACCGCTCTGATCGCTTCAAGTTTAGAACATTCAAAACTTTAGAGGACTTTCTACGTTTTTCTTTTGACATGTCGGGAGCCATATGTAATTTTCCTTTATTAAATTATTTTTGATATAAATTAGCCGTTCTTTATTCTCCAGAAAGTAGCTATAAGAAACAAATTCCAAGGATAAGAAAGCAGATAAAAAAAGACTGGTAGTTTTTAACATTCACGATCTGCTATAGAATGCACAGCATGCGGAATTTCTGTGACTGCAATAGCACATAGTTAGCCGTGGGACTACGAGGGCCACCTATATATATATAAAGGTTCCTCTAATAAACTAGTTCAGGTGTTGACCTCAGGTGACCCTCGTCATCTGACCGTGGTTTGAAATTACGAAGTATGGTCCTCGGGTCTTTCTCTTCGGGATTGATCCAGGATCGTCATCAATAGCCAGTTGTGTTTCTCCAGTACAATGTTTATTCAACTACCCCTCCAAATAATTATGTATCCCATTATCATGTTCCTTTTAGACACTTTGCAGTTGAAATGGAAAACTGGTTATACCTTTGGTAATATTTTCCTTGATTTCCTGTAATCGAGTACTTTCTCAAGTTCGCACGCTATCACATTACTAATCTTTGCTTGTTTCGTATCTAGTTTTCTTAGTGACTTGGAGAGAATAGCTCTTCCCGATTACTTACCAACCCAACAGGACATTCTACGAATAAGAGTCCCCACAACTGGAATTAATGAATACATATTTGATTTGGATTGCATTAAATATAGGTGTGTATTTTAATTCATAAACATTAAAATAGTGTTACTATAACAAGTATCAACAGGTATTACAAACTACCTGTCATTTTTCAAGAAAATTACAATTAGTGTGGAATTCACCAATTTGTGTCTTATTTTAATTTTTCAATTAATTTGTTTTCAGGATAGTTGACGTGGGTTGTCAGCGTTCAGAAAGACGCAAATGGATTCATTGCTTCGGAAACGTTACTACGGTTATATTTTTAGCTGCATTGAGTGAATATGATAATGAGGTTGAATATTACACCAACTCTTTTTAAGACATGTGTATTTTCATTAAAATTAGAGCAATTTAAAACTGAATGTCTCAAAATGCAACATTAGATGTGTTGCAAATTGTAAAAAAGGAAACGTATTATGATCACAAAAGCAGTATAAGTGATTATAAAAGTGAATTTGGTAGTAAGGATTTAGTCTACAGTAAAAAACCCTTATCACATCTAGAAGACCTATAAGTCAAGATTTTTAATGTTTGACTTTTTAAATTAAGAAACTCTTAAGGCATTTGCCATGGTTACAAGCTAGATTATGTGTTGCGAAATGCAATGTTTGCTCATTTGATCTATTGAAAAAACATCCATGTTTTTGAAGTCTTGAATACTCTTAAATGCAAAGCTGTGTAGAAAAACTTGTTAATTTTCTCCTAATTCTGGAGATTTTCCAATCTTTACATGTGATCCTTCAAATCCTTTCTTCAACCTAAGACCTTTGTGTCATAAAACCCAACCTACCTTTTTAAGCACGATACAGTGGTGTTTATCCTGCTCCAAAAAAGCACTTTTCAGAAAATGTGCATCAAATTATAAGTTCTGATGAAAAAACTGGTTATTTACCGAAATTGAATCCATGATTTGTTATAAATAAAACTAAAATTCTGGCTTAACCCTTTGACATGCATACACAACTCAAGACAGTGTCGTCAAAACCCCAAAACGGCCGAGTATCGTTAGTATAATCACCAACAAATTCTTTCCCCTCCTTTATAACTTATTTTATTTCTCATCGGGGAACCCCACACAGGGTCCGAAAACCCCATTTGTTTGAGGGGGATCATACATAAAGTGGTCTTTTCAACTTATGTCAAATTTGGAATTAGGCATGTTCGTGTTTGCTGATGTTTGGCATAGCATTTTTTAAACTTTAAACTTACAAAATAATTTTATCCATCCATGTAAAAGCACTTTCTTTCGATGAAGTACACTGCTGGCCACCCAAATTGCAACACCAAGAAAGACAAGAGATTTCACAACAAAATTTATTTTGTAGATAACATGTTGACCAAGTATCAAATGATTAAATTTATAGACTTCTGTGAAATGTGGTTCCTGCCAAAATCAGTAGCCAGAGTAGCCGCCATTGTTGGAGATCACCGCTGCCACACGCCTCGGCATTGATTCAAAGATACTTTGGATGTGTTCTTGGGGTACAGCAGACCAAGCAGCTTCCACACGTTGCCAAAGTTGATCTGGTGTGGCAGCTGGGGATGTATTCTGGGTCAATCGTTGAGCAACCATGGACCACATGTTTTCTATCGGCGAAAGATCCGGAGAGCGAGCTGGCCAGGGAAGCAATTCAATCTGGCGATTGACGAAGAACCCTTGGACAATGCGTGCCACGTGTGGTCGCGCATTATCCTGTTGAAATATGGCTGTGGGCAAGCCCTGAAGGTAAGGAAGGACAACTGGCTCCAACACCTCGGAGATGTAGCGCTGGCTGTTTAAAGTACCGGCAATGCGTACTAGAGGAGTGCGAGAGTGATATCCAATACCGCCCCATACCATAATACCCGGTGCAGGACCAGTGTGGCAGTGCATAACGCAGCTGTTCAGCATCCTCTCTCCACGGTGTCTCCAGACTCGAATCCGACCATCGTGGTGTTGCAGACAGAAGCGTGACTCGTCAGTAAAGACAATTTCATTCCATTCTGCCGTCCACATCCTTCTTTCATCGCACCATTGGCGGCGGAAACGTCTGTGGTTCTGCGTCAAGGGTAGACGAAGCAATGGACGTCTTGCGGACAGACCACTCTGCTGTAAACAGCGTCGAATGATAAGCGCAGACACTGGATGATGCGGTACAGACTGAATGTGCTGTGCTATGGTTCGTGATGTGGCTGAGCGATCCGTCACTGCCATACGTACAATATGCCTGTCATCACGTGAAGTGGTGCACTGAGGTGGATTCGATCGAACATGTTGGTCCGTCGTACCCTCCTGCATCCAACTATCACATATCCGCATTACAGTTGTTTGGTTTCGTCCAACACGACTACCGATTTCCCTGAAAGATAATCCACAATCTCGGTAGGCCACTATCCTTCCTCTGTCGAACTCGGATACTTGATCAAAAGATCGCTGTTTTCTACGAGGCATAATAGATCGTTTTTTTGAAAAACCACAAGAAAAACACAATTGCTGTACTTGAAATCGTCGAAATCTCCAAGCCTTAAATAGCGCTTTGAAGTGGCGCCACAGGCGCGCGTGATGTGCGTCTGCACTGAAATTCTAATCATTTGCATATCTCACCTCCGCTAATCCATGTTGTAAATTTCATATTATTTGCATGCTTCCTTCAGGGTGTTGCATTTACGGTGGCCAGCAGTGTATAACGCAAAATTAAAACAATGTGAAACTATTTATAAATAGAATTAGGAAAATATTTTTCTGTTAGATCAAACACGTTATTCTAAGAATAAGTTTTAAGTCAATATTTGTAATAAATGTTTAATGGTAAATGACAAATGTTTTCAAAAAGCTATTTCCCTCTCTTTTATTTCAAAGCTTTCGCTGCGGAAATACAACGGGTTCTGTTTCTTCTGTTGTGCTATCAGGAATTAATTTGTATTTACTCTATTTTTAAAGTAGTGTATAAGAAATCCATGATAATTTTTTAAAGAAAAAATATATCTTTTCCTTTGAAATTGATGTTTGAAAAAGAAAATCTGAAAAATAATGCAATATGATAGAAATGGTCATTTCTCACTAATTCTCTGTAAATAGAATCTCAAAACAGCATGAAATGTTTGGAAATGGGTTTTATTTTCCAATTGTTGATCCAAAACATCTAAGTACATCAATGAACTTTCACTAGAATCATGGCCCAATTAGATTCCTGAAATAGAGGCTTTATTGGTTTGTGGGCACTTTTCAAAATCTTTTTCTAAAAACCCTAAGATAGGCACACTTTTAAGTGTGAAAGTGACAGCAATACTTCGCTGTATTGCACTTTAGGGTGGGGAGGGTATGAAGCCGACAGGGGCGAGAAAACCTTACTTATTAGAAACATAAGTCCCACATTCTTACTGTCACTAAATAAATCTCCACTGCCACTAAATTACCCCACTGTCACTAAATAAATCTCGAAATTAGTATTTCTAGATTTTAATTCAATTTCAGCGCTATTCTTTACACAATATATCTTTTCCAGCTATTATAAATATGTAGGCACAAAAAATATCAGTCTAAGATTTGACATAAAACAAAACATGCGGCGTTTCTGGAGTGCAAAGGCGTCTCGGCCGGATTCAAAAGGCTAAATACATTTTGACTTTGTGCGCCATTTCTATGTTATTGGGTTGATGCAAAAGTTTGTCCCTTTTTTATGACAAAAATTGAAGAAAAATTTGATTTACTAGAAATTGCATTGAATCATTATAATATATGCTGTTTTTGTTGTTGCTTTCTCCATCTATGGTAGCTGCATAATCCCGCGCTCAGAAGTTCCGAGGTTTCTGTCTAAAGAACTGATCCAGGTGACGAAACTTTCCAAAAACATCCATGCCAAGACTAAGGTTTAACTCTCCAAGTTCAAACCTTAGACTTGGCATGGATGTTTGCAGTATCTTGCAATCCACTTAAAGCTGCATGTCTAGAAATGCTGCTCTTTTAAACAATTTGTAAAAAATCGATTTGTCGTAACCCTCCAAGCACCATTCCCGAGTACAGCTCGGAGGGGTTTCTGTGCGGTGTACGGAAGACCCAAAGGAGCGAATATTTCAGAATTGTCTCGCATGAATTTTTTTGGGTGGTATTTGAACTGAATTTTCAGAGCTGTGTTCTGGAGTGCCGCTTGGAGAATTAATTTGCAAAACTGATTGGGAATCTTAAAAGGGACAGGTTGAAATGAAATGTTTTTTAGATTTTAAAAGTTTTTTGCAAACACATTTAATTATCAATGCATTTTTACTTTTACTCAATAAAAACATCTTTAATTTTTAATTCATTAATTTAATATGCAATGTAGAAACAGTGGTTTGAGTGAAAGTAATTTCAGGTCAAAAAGTGGATGTATTTTTTGTACTTTTATCTTCATTAAGCAAATGATACCTTTAACAAGACTAATTTTTCTATTGCGAATTGTTTCCTACTTTTTAAATTCAGAGATGTTTTACACTCAAACATTACTTGGCACTTATAAACTGTCCATGGTTCTATACCTCATGTTTTTTGGGGTCATTCCTATTAAAATCACTATGCTGTCAGATCTTACGATTTCCAAATTGTGTACTAGATTTTGCTAATTATTGATGTGGGTAATGAATGAATTAAAATGATCATAATTGGAGATTAATTGTACTTATTAATTCTTTGAGGGACACGATTTTAAAGAAAAAAAATCCAAGTTTCTCAGAATTGTTTATTCACTTATTCAGCTTCAAAATTAGTATAAAACACCAAATAACATTTTTTATTATAAAACGATTTATTCACTCAATAAATTTTTACAAAAAAACATTTACTGTTATGAAAGACAAAATTTCATTGCACCACACAATCGCCAATCTTAATCACAACAGAGTCAACAACTTACTAATGCGTTTGATGTGTATAAATTTTTTTCTCAGTTATTTACACTTTTAGCGTTAGTTTATAGCATTGCCAACTCAATGATAAACTTTAAATAAAACATTAAACTGTATGACTATGAGTCATTTCAACTTTTTGAGGTGGGTTAAAAAAATATCCCACCATGCATAAAAAGCTAAGCAAAAGGTGGGTCAGTTTTTAACCCACCTAACCTCAAAAAGTTAAAGAGATCAAAGTATTCAACATAAGTGTTCTAAATGTTTCATAAATCTGTTCCAAAATGTTAAAGCTTCTCCAAATTGGCAAAATGCCTGCTCCCAACTCTTGTTCTCTCTTCTACTCATGTTACTCTTGTTCTAAATTATGAAAATAACTGCTTTGAAAGGCTGAAGTTGATTTTTAGGTTTTCTGTTTAAGATTTTACCTATTTTTGTATTTTGTAGAATCGCATGGAAGAAAGTAAAGCTCTGTTTAAAACGATCTTCTCATATCCATGGTTTGAAAATAAAATTATCATCCTCCTTCTCAACAAAACAGATCTCTTCAAAGAGAAAATAATGGTCTCTCCTCTGGTTGACTACTTTCCCGAATATGATGGTAAGACCCCTTATCAGTCCCATATCAGTAAAAAAGAATTTTCGGTCTAATTCAATATTTTCTACTTTGGAAGAATGAAAGGACTAAATTTTGAACTCTTGTGATTTAGATTCTACAGAAATATAATTATTAGAAAACTTCACTAAATAGTCTACCAAGGCAATACAACAATATGTTGTATAAATTACCAATTAATTTTAAATACTGCTATGATATTTAGGATTTTACTTTTTATACTATTTCTACCATATAAGGTAGAATTAGACTCATTTTCTTATCACCAAGGGGGTAAAGGGCATGATATTTTCATTTCCTTTGGAACAAGGCGATTAGGATGAATTTAAAAACATTTGTATGATTATTGTGTTAGATTTTATTTGACGTATTTTGTGTTTTTCTCTATTCCATGATTTATGTCTGTCTTGAAAATTGTCATAGGTCCTAAACAAGATCATATTGCTGCCCAAGAATTCATGTACCAAATGTATAATGCTCAAAATCCTGATCCCGATCGAATGGTTTACTCTCATTGTACTTGTGCAACAGGTAAAGTATTGTCAATTACTTTGAATAGGAGAATACTTTTCTAAACATTATTTATCGTTATCCTGCTATAAAATATTTCACATGTATAAAAGGATTTTTAGAAAAGAAAATTTTTTTCCTACATAAGGAAAAGTTCAGGGACCATAATTTCCTACGGGCAGCCCAGTACAAATTAGCATGACTAAAAAAGTCTTGAACTAAGATGTGATCGTGATAAAAAAATACAAGATATAAGATGACCAAATTCCATACAGCTCCCGTCGAACAAAAGAGAGCAGTCAGAGAAGCATGCACACCAATGCGGTATAAGTGTCCTCTTAAAAAGTAGTGTCCAGTTAAAATTCGAAAATTTGCCTAAGCAATATGTCGTGGCAAATTAGGTGGAACAGGGTCAGACGAAAGCTTGCTCCGTGTTTTGTTCGTGGCAAACTTTTGATGATCGCAGACGGACTTATTTATCTTTCGCTCTATCAACCTGCAAGTACGAAGGTAAGAGAGAGGGCTGGAGTAGAAGACAACCATTTTTAGCTAGTTTGTCTCCGCGCTCATTTCCTGGTATATCCCAATTGCTTGGTATCCATTGGAAGGCCATGATCCAACCAGAGTTCAAGACGTCACTGGCAATTAAACGAACTCTGGCCAAGCGAATGCAATGAGGTTGTTTATAGGAGCATAAGGCCAAGATTGCTGCCTGTGAGTCAACCAGAATGACTGCTTTGTTATAAGAAGTGATGGAAAAAGTCTAGAAATGGCTTGGGCTATGGCTTCAATTTCAGCCTCAAAATTTGTGGCTTAAGAAAAGAAAATAAGAAATGAAAGCTTTTATTCAAAGATAGAAGGGAATTATTTTGCCATTTCTTACATTTCTAGAAGTATTTTGATTCATATGTTAAGAAAAGTTAATGTAAAGGGAATGTGAAGCGTTTGAGACTTCATATTGAGAGATTATCAGTATTGATTATATTCTCAGAATTTCCGCTTGTTTTTAAGCTTTTTTCGAGTGCGAGTGATTTGCCATTACTTAGACATATTTCAAATGTACCTGAATTTGATGACCACTTTAGAGATTTCACACGAGAAATGCAATTTATCATAAATTTGTATTTCATTCTTGCCATAGAAGCGTGTTATCTATGTGTAACATTGAGCAGAAGCGCATGCAGCTTTGCATTTCCTTTTCTAAACAAAATACATTGTGACTTCTCAAATAATGGTTTCTTTAGTCAAGTGAATGATTTATTCCCTATTAACCTACGGCTTCAACGTAATTTGGTCAGTAGGATGTAATTGTAGACTCAAATATTTTAGCCTAGAAAAACTTGTTCTGATTGCATGAAACCATGATAAATTTTCTAGCAGAACAGTTAATTGAAATCACACAATCCTTTTATCATTATACAGGGTGCACTAATAGAATGTTTAGGGGAGTCATAAATGGCAAATTGGATTGAAAAATGTTTTGAAATTATCAATAAGTTTTGAATTGTCAGCAATTTTTTAGGATATTCAAAACACTAAAAATTAGAAAGTAAAATGGCCTGTTTTGTTGGGACAACATGGTAACCTGTCGTCAATTTGTAACTTAAAAGGTAGGTAGGTATTTTAATGAACGCCACACTTGGAGCAACACAACGGGCTATTGGTGACGGTCCGGGATCAATCCCGAAGGGAAAGAACCGAGGACAACACCACGTGATTTTGAACCACAGTCAGATGACGAGGCAACACCTGAGCTAATTTAAAAGGAGTATCATTTAATTGGTAAAAAGAATTATAGATCCACAAAACAAATTTAAAAATAGTAATGAATTTTCATTGCTTCTAATAACCAACATTTAGGTTTGAGCAGAATTTTTTGGTGAATATTGTTATACTTTCACTTAGACTGCTTTTAGATTTGATATTGTTGTATCTACATAGTGTAATGATACTCAGCAATTCATTATATTAGCTTATATTTTAAAAATAAATATGTGACTAAAAATTGAAATAGTCTATTTCATTACTAAAAATTGAAATAGTCTATTTCATTACTAAAAATTCTATTCTTTGAAATACGAATATTTTTAAGTACTTAATTTTGTACCTTTCATTTGCATGCTGATTCCAATGTGTATAGATACGGAAAATATTCGGCTGGTATTTTGTGCCATAAAAGATACAATTCTTCAAAACAACTTGAAAGAATGTAATCTTGTCTGACAGACAGGAAGCAAACTATTTTCTATGTACACAAGTATCTCTAAATATGTCTTTTTAAACCCATATATATGCATCCTACAGGTAAACCATTCACATAAATTCTCACTTTCAGAATTTTACCTTTACATCTATCTTACTTAGATGCTGATAATACCCCCATGGAATTGTAGTATTTACAATCCCCTTAGAAGTAGTTTCTCATTTATAGTTCCTTTTGCATTAATGTAGCATTTATACTTTAAAAGAACTTTTCCTTTAGAATTCATAGTGTGATACTGCTACTAACAGTCTACTGTACGTAACAGTCCTTTTAAGTAGCAATTGAAAGAAAGCACTGATTCTATGTTTTATTTCATTTTATACATATCCATGTAATTCATCAATTTTTTAAAATGTAATTATTGATTATATTTATACTCTTAGTTTATAAGAATTGTATCTTTATTTCAAACATTTTTATTTCAAATGTGTTGGACAGCAAAAACAAAATTCTAAAAATTAAAAAGAAATAGACAAATACCAAGCACTTGACTTTGCGTCATTCACCGTCGGGCTTCCCAATAGTTCTGGAGGCCACAGTAGCCCGGTTGGACGAGTAACGGACTAGCAACCAGAGGGTTGCGAGTTCGAATCCAACCTCAGATCTTTCCTTTGGGATTGATCCCGCACCTTCACCGATAGCCTGTTGTGTTGTGACATTAATTAAAATACCTACCTGAATTCTGTTTTTTTGATAAAACTTATTTTTGCTTTTGTTGGTCTTTAGAATATTTTATTTGCAAAGTGTGTTCCAGTTAAATTAAAGCTTTACTCCCTCTAACTTGTCTGAATTATTAAAATATTTAATTTTTTGTGCTCTATTAATTTTAGTGGTAACTACTTTTACAGCTTAAATCAGTATGATCAAGTTTTCTTCCATGAATGTGTTGCCTATATGAATGAATGGAATGGCCTGACTTGTGTGCAATGTGAGATTCATGAACTCCTTATAAAGAATGGGTTTGCAGGAAAATAGAATATGTGAATTTTCATTTTCAAGTCAATAACCAAACAACCCCACTATTCTAAATAACTTTTCCTTAAATTTTTGAGAGTTCATAAAAGTTGGCTACTTAATGCATCTGATTTTGTTCTAATTTTTGCTTTGGGAAATTAGTTTAAATAGTTTTTTTCCACAAAATTCCTGACTTTAACTCAGGAATTTTATCAGAAATACTCTGGAAAGCTAAAAATATTTTCATGCTATGAATATAAATTATTTATAAACCTAGGAAAACTGAATCTTTTTATTTTTAATGGGAAGTGTAAACCTTCAGATCTGTAATGTATTTTTAAAATATTAAAGAAATATTTTTACTAGGAAAGCTATAACACCAAAAGTAACACATAAAACTCAATTTGTATACCACGTTTGTATGCTGCCTTGAATTGGTCCTAGTAGTATGTTAGTTTTAGAGAAATTAGATGAATTATTTTCAAATTGTCTGGAAGCAAAAATCTTATTGTATTATACCAATGACTTCATATAACTCTAGTTGGAGTATTGTGTAGGTTTCAGTTCATTCACTAGACAAAAATCATTCACAAACTGGTAGGAAATTTTGAACTGAATAAACGAAATTTGAAACGTTTCCAAAAGTGTTCACTTGCAAAAATGGTAGAACATTATCTCCAAATTTTTCCCCTTAAATATGAACATAATAAACCAACATTGGAATTAAATGTTCGTCTATTATGTTCATAATTTGAGGGTTTATAAAAGCATTTTAAATGTTAATATATTTTATTTGTCTGAATCTTGGCCATCATTAACCTTCAACTAAAACTAAAAAAAAAACTAATGACTATAATTGACTTCAACTTCATTAGTTTTGCATATTCAGCTGAAAATATTTTCATTTTAAATTCTTGTACTGTGATTCCACAGAAATAAAATTTTATTTACATGTTAATAACTCTTCTCTTTTTCAGATACGGAAAACATTAGGTTTGTTTTTGCTGCATTGAAAGATGCCCTTTTTCCAATAAATTTTCATGTATAGGTGGTTTGGTTCAGTTCAACTCCAAGAAACTTGAAAAGATCAACTAACAATTTGTGTGCCAACCAACGGGTTTTTGAAGAGTGTGACCAGAGCGGAGGACACTGTACTTGGACAATAGTTTATGTGTTAATTCATTTTTAAGTTTAAATTGCCCAGCCTTATAAAAATTCTATAAATTATATTTGAAGGTGGTACGGGTAACCCCTGACTTATAGTGTTAGCATTCCTGACTCCTCAATGAGTCACTGTTAAGCACTTTTTGGTTAGCACTTATGATGGTGGACTCTTCTTCCAAAATGAAATCAGTTTTGCTACTTGCAAATATACAGGGTGTTATCAAAATAATGGAAACACTGGATTTATAAGGAATCCTTTACTAATATGGCGTAGGACCGCCTTTGGCATGTAATACAGCTTGGATTCGCCTGGGAATCGAAGCATACAAGTGCTGAATAGTGTTTAGAGGAATATTGTACCATTCTTCATGGAGATATTGTAAAAATTCCGGGACAGATGCCGGTGGAGGATATCGATTCCGGATTGAACGCTCTAAAATAGACCATAACGGTTCGATTATATTGAGGTCAGGGGACTGTTGGCCAAGGTAGATGTTTCAGTTCATCCTCGTGTTCATGAAACCATGATTGGACCAGACCCACTGCATGAATAGGAGCATTATCATCCTGGAAAATTCCATCTCCTACAGGAAACAAGGTTTGCATCATAGGATGGACCTGGTCAGCTAAAACTTCTCTATACTTCTCCCCAGTGATCCTTCCTTTCAGGGTTACGATTGGGCCAGCAGAAAACCACGACATGGCTGCCCATACCATGACAGATCCACCTCCATGCTTGACAGTTGGAAGGAGACAATCACGATCATACGCTTGTGCAGGTGTCCTCCAAACGTGCACCCGTCCTGTTGTGGGGAAAGTGTGAAAGATGATTCGTCTGACCATATAACTGTCTTCCACTTATCAATTGACCAGGTTTTGTGGTTGTGGCACCACTGTAGACGACGTTTGGCATTAACATCTGTGACAAGTGGCTTGGGAATTGCTACTCTGCCGTAAATGTTCTGTTTATGAAGGTGCCTCCTAACTGTAATTATTGACACTGGAGAATCCAGATGCTGATTGAGCTCTGCGGTCACTTTGGCTGCAGTTGTTTTCTTTTTAGACACTACAATCCGCTTCAATACCAGTCGGTCTCTTTCACTTAGCTTCTCCTTCCGTCCACTATTTTGCTTTGCCGAGCTTGTCTTGCCGCGCTGTGTGTACGCTGTCATGACTTCAGACACCGTACCTCTAGAAACGCCTAAAAGCTGTGATGTTTCGGTCACAGTTGCTCTAACTAGTCGGGCTCCTACAATTTGGCCTCTTTGAAAGTCTGTGAGGTCTGACATTTTACGCTTTTGACAAAAATCCACGACGTATACAACTTCACTAAAGCTACCTCATACTACCATGATATATAGTACTTTTTATATTAAAAAACTGGTAGCTAGGATTATATTTTAATGCTTACGAAGCGTATTCTTAAATGTCACTTTTATTCACAGGTGTTTCCATTATTTTGATAACCATCTGTATATAAATATATGTCAAGACTGAATCGTTTCGCCTTTCCCCATTCGTCTTAGAACACTCAATCATATTCGCATTCCGAGAGCGATCTTCTAATTGGTTGGAGCTCCATGCGTTCTCGTCACTATGCTCTGATTGGTATTGGTTTGAGTTCTGTGCGTTCTGGTCGCGATGGAAACGCTCAAAGCAGAGCGGGAAAATAATTCATTCTAACTGGAGAACATGGGAATTTTCGTATGTAGTTTGCAGCGAGAGTAAAATGGCGAAAGACCTGTGTGGCTGATCGTGTATCTTAATTGCTCTTCATTATTTTTTATTATTTCTTTTCTAATTTTACTAATTTAATCGAATCTATTTGCTTTTTAAGCTTTTTTTCCTCGTTCGTTTATATGGAATGAATTTTACTGCTAGCAAAAATAATTTTACTGCCAGCGAAAATGATTTTTCTGCTAGTAAAATAATCCTAAATAAATGATAGAAATAAAAAATTACAGTGAACCAGAAGAATTTATAGATACAAATTAAAATCCTCATTTACCTGTTCATTCATTTATTTACTATAGTAGGAGCATCAGGTTCAGGAAAGACCAATTTACTACTCAGCTTGATTTATGATCATTTATAGTTGATGGTTTATTTGTTTGTGCTAAAGATTTATTTTAATCAAAATATTCTAAATTACAAGAAAATTATACATTGTTTCAAGGTATTGAAAGAGAAGACATTATAAAATATAAAGAGATCGAAAACAAGAAACAGTTATTAAAATTATGTGAGAAATACAAGAAAGAAATATTATTTTCATCTGATTTAAATGAGTTTATCACTGGAATAATTTAAATCCTTCTAAAAAAATTTAGTTATCTTTGACGACTGTGTTACTGAAAAATTTCAAAAAATTATTGAAGATTTATTCATCACAGGAAGAAAGAAAAATGCATCCATTATCTATCACAATCTTATTACTCGACTCCTATTAACATCAGAAAGAACTGCAATTACTTAATATTTTTTAATCTTCAACCAAGAGAAATTCAGCAAACAATAAGAGAAATAGATGGTAAATTAAGCGTTGAAGTATTTAAACAAATGTATAATAAATGTGTTCAAAAACCATATGATTTTTTCCTGTTGGATTTAGTAAACCCAAAAAATGAGATATAGAAATAAGTTTTATCCGATATAAATGGAAGAATATTTAGAAAAAAAAAAGAATTTTTACTTATAGAAAATTTCAATTATGAGATTTTCAAGAAATAAGCATATCTTTATCAGTGAGCAAGCTTATTTTAATCGAAATAGGGTTATCTGCTTTCGTTTCCCTACCTCTAGCTGCTTTGAGTCTAAGTGCAGGAATAGTTGAAATAATAGATAAATATTTAAACATTTCGGAAAGAAAAGAATAATACAGACAAGCTTTTAAATTTTATAAACAGTTGCTGAATTCCAAAACGTTATCGGATCAAGAAATATATAAAAGTGAAGACGAATTTTTCAAACTTTTAAATATTTTCTTGTAGAAAAGTATGTAAAACGAACACAACTGAATGGATATAAATATGTGAAGAAATAAAGCTCACTAACGAATTCACCCTGAATAAATGGTTTTCAAATGTAAAACGTTTGTTATTAAATCCTTATCTAAAAATGGGAAATTTAAGGGAGGATGTGGAAAATGTGGTCAAGTTGGATCAGGTGTATTTCAATCATTACCAAATTTATTCAAATTAATATCTAAATATGGTACCGGTTTTTTAAATAATATCATTAATAATTTACCCTTTGAAATGCATTATCCTGGACATAATTTTACAGGTCCAGGAACTCAGCTATTATGGGGTAAAACAATATTAAATCCTGATTGAACTTATAAAGAGTAAGCCTGTAGATCGAGTAGATGAAACAGCGTATTGACATTATGTTTGTTATTTAAAAAATAAAGATACGAAAACGAGAAATGAAGTATGTGATAAGAATATGATTCAAGAATTGGATGCTATTGAAAGTACAGAAGAAAAGAAAGAGTTGTCGTTAAACCTGCTATAAATGCAAAAAGACTATTTCGAATGGGATATCAAATATATTTCTTAAAATGTAAATCACATTCTGAAACTAATAATATTCACGAAACTAAATCTAAAAATAATAAACAAATAATGAAAGGCATTTGTGTAAATTGTAGTAGTAAAAAAAGTGCTTTTTAGGAAAAACAAAATCTTAACCCCCTTGTTTCGGGGTTTACCTCTAACAGAGGGATCTCTACTAGACAACCTCTTGAAAAGGTATGATCCTGAAACTAGTTATTGTGGTATGAATGAGTTGAAAAGGAAAACAGGTTTGAGTCAAAAAGAAATTACAGATTTTTTACATGAACAAGATGTGTATACTACATATAAACCCATTATCAGAAAATTTAAAAGAAGGGTTTATGTATCTCATATCGATCAATGGCAAGCTGATTTGTTGTTCATCAAACAATTTAGTAAATATAATGATGGGACGAATTATCTGAAGTGATTGATATGCTTAGAAAATGTGCTTGGGCTATACCTATTAACATTCTTTATCATTATGCACTAACTAATTATTAATACTACAGAGGATGTTCGGACATTTTTTGAACGATTTTAATGGACTGAAGATCAATTTTTTACATGAAATTTTTGTGTTTTAAATGTCCCATTTGATAGCCCTTATTGTTAACTATCTTTCTACACCTTAATTTCCATGATAATAATGACTTTTGTAGTATCGGCAGTGGTATTTTGTCCCATTCTTGTTCCACAGTTTTCCAGTCCTTCAATGGTTTCCGGTCGACGTTTCGTTAATGCCCTTTTTAAAAGTCCAAAAGTCCATGGGTGAAACATCTGGAGATTTAGCAGGAATGTCAGTAAAGTGTATTGACTTGTGATACCAGTTTCTTGTTCCATTTTCTCCAGGAATTTAATAGTCGATTTAGATGTGTGGCTGCTTGCTTTACCCTGATGCAGTTCTACTGATTGTTGGCACTGTGGGTAAAGATGTGGTATTTCTTTTTTGAATATTGGGGATAAAATACGGCTTGATAATATGTGGGAGTTGATTTTTACATTTCCCCCTCTTTTTACTTTTAATTTTCAATTATATGCAAAATCGGCAACAATCATAAATCTCTTAGAGAAAGTTCTCACGTTCACTTTGCTATAGTCCTTTGACTTGGCGGATTCTTTTTTAAAATTAAAGATCTTACCTTACAAATAATCTCAGAAATTTTTTCTTTTTTGGATACTTTTTTGGAAGTATTTTTCCACTTTTGCGTTTTTTTTCCTTTGTCATTGATAATGTTACTTATCATACCTTTAGATATCGAAAAACCATGACTTTTACAGCGTTTTTGAATAATTGAATATGAAACTTTGCACTTCTATTAAGTACATAAGATATAAAACACAAAAAGTTCTTCACTTAAATGCTTAGGTAATTTTAACAAAACAGTTCTCTTTAGAGTTTGGTTTCAGTTTTCTTTAGTTCCCAACACAATTCTCTTTTGAGTTTTCCCAAAAATTTACCCTCTCCTCATCTATAGGGAAAACTAATAAATAGAATATAATAAAAGTTATAAATTCAAGCAAACTGAACAAAAGTATTTTTGCTGGTATGCAACTTTACTACACTCTCGTTATTATCAGATAATAAAGTTCTATTTGAAACTACACATTTCATAAACAAAAAATCATTTTGAATCATTTAAGAGGCAATACCTAAATGTTAATTTTCCTTTTGGAAAATTTATCACAAATTCATGGCTTTAAAAACTAGATTTTCTCAATGTAAAAAAATCATCAATGGTAAAAAATTTCGTTTAATAGAAGAGCATATTTTGAATGAATATGCAATGTTACTAAGTATTTTAATTCATTCAATATGCTGTATTAAGAGGCAAGAATCAAATCGTGCTCCCTCTTATCAGTAGGATTATTTGCTTAGGGATTTCATTTCGCTGTTGAATGCGTTTTTATCGCTGTCCCTCTTATTTCGCGAATCGAAAAAACAATATCACAGACAGAAATGTTTTCAGAAAATGCTCGAAGCTATATTAAAGAATTTATCACATAATTACAGGAAGAAAAACAGAAATTGAAAAGAGAAAAAAAATATTATAGCTTCTTTTATTTATACTATAATAGCTAAATTTACCCGGCGTTGCTCATGTTAATATGAAGCCTACGTTACCCTATAAATGATATGATACTGAGCGATTTTCAGCGCAAACGCACCCATCTGTGATTGCACCATACTCTGAGATTCTAAAAAGAACCTCCAAGATCATTTTGAGAGGCGACACCTGTAGATGTTAACTCTGACGTCATCTGCGCAGCCAGACCGGGAGAGTGCTGTGTCCAGGATGACCGGACGTTACACCTCTGCACACCCAAGACAAATAAAACGGGGGTTAATATGTAGCCTACATCACCCGCAGGGTTCCAAATAAGTGCACCAAATTTGGTGTGGATTGGTCAAACTGTATAGATTTGTATAGAGGACAGACAGATGTCAACTCTGCTTTATATGTATAGATGATAAGTAAAATCAAGATAGTATGTTTCAAGTAGATATGTTTGAAAAGGTAATTTCCATCTGTGCGGATTGTTTAGCATTCGGACAGTAGAAATATTGAAAAAGTATTGTCTAGCTATTTTAAGGTTTCATTTTATTACTAGGCCGAGAGAAATTAAATTTTGTTTTCTATTTTTATTCTATTTCAATAATAACCTGTGTCGCAATTTTCTCTTTTTGCTGGACACTCCCTAAATATTATGTAAAAGAATAAATACCTTAAAATAGCTAGGCAATACCTTTCGGATTAATACCTAATAGTTGATTGGTCAACATCAATTCGATTAAATGCTAAACATAGCCCAAATGGTGATAAACTGCATTTTAAGGGAACTATGATAGGTGTCATTCGAGCGCATTTGGACAGCGGAAGAAAAACGCCTCAGACCGTCTGGTTTGTTTACACTGAAAAACTCATAATTATGAAATGTTTCAATTACTCATGAATTCCAGACGCAGTTTCCTGTATACCTTCCAAAATGTGAAAAACAGTGTGGAATGTAATAGGGGTGCACCTGTTCTATTTAACAATTAAGTAAACAGAATATTTTTTTTTTTATTTTTTATTTCAATTAACGTCACACTGGAGCAACACAATGGGCTATTGGTGACGGTCCGGGATCAATCCCAAAGGGAAAGATCCGAGGACAACACCACGTAATTTTGAACCACGGTCAGATGACGAGGCAACACCTGAGCTGGCACCCCACTCTCCAAACTTCCACACCACGCCAACGTGAGGACATTTGAGGCCACGACAGATTTAACGTGCACCAGCCCCCTTTGTACACGACGGTGTTTGGCTGGATTCGAACTCGCAACCCTTCGGTTGCAAGTCCGTTACTCTTCCAACCGGGCCACCGCGGCCCGTAAACAGAATAATCCATATACACTGCTGGCCACCGTAAATGGGTATTTGGGTATTTCAATTAACGTCACACTGGAGCAACACAATGGGCTATTGGTGACGGTCCGGGATCAATCCCAAAGGGAAAGATCCGAACCACCGTAAATGCAACACCCTGAAGGAAGCATGCAAATAATATGAAATTTACAACATGCATTAGCGGAGGTGAGATATGCAAATGATTAGAATTTCAGCGCAGACGCACATCACGCGCGCCTGTGGCGCCACTTCAAAGCGCTATTTAAGGCTTGGAGATTTCGACGATTTCAAGTACGGCAATTGTGTTTTTCTTGTGGTTTTTTAAAAAAAAACGCGATCAATTATGCCTCGTAGAAAACAGCGATCATCTTTTGATCAAGTATCCGAGTTCGACAGAGGAAGGGTAGTGGCCTACCGAGATTGTGGATTATCTTTCAGGGAAATCGGTAGTCGTGTTGGATGAAACCAAACAACTGTAATGCGGATATGTGATCGTTGGATGCAGGAGGGTACGACGGACCGACGTGTTCGATCGCATCCACCTCAGTGCACCACTTCACGTGATGACAGGCATATTGTGCGTATGGCAGTGACGGATCGCTCAGCCACATCACGAACCATAGCACAGCACATTCAGTCTACCGCATCATCCAGTGTCTGCGCGTACCATTCGACGCCGTTTACAGCAGAGTGGTCTGTCCGCAAGACGTCCATTGCTTCGTCTACCCTTGACGCAGAACCACAGACGTTTCCGCCGCCAATGGTGCGATGAAAGAAGGATGTGGACGGCAGAATGGAATGAAATTGTCTTTACTGACGAGTCACGCTTCTGTCTGCAACACCACGATGGTCGGATTCGAGTCTGGAGACACCGTGGAGAGAGGATGCTGAACAGCTGCGTTATGCACCGCCACACTGGTCCTGCACCGGGTATTATGGTATGGGGCGGTATTGGATATCACTCTCGCACTCCTCTAGTACGCATTGCCGGTACTTTAAACAGCCAGCGCTACATCTCCGAGGTGTTGGAGCCAGTTGTCCTTCTTTACCTTCAGGGCTTGCCCACAGCCATATTTCAACAGGATAATGCGCGACCACACGTGGCACGCATTGTCCAAGGGTTCTTCGTCAATCGCCAGATTGAATTGCTTCCCTGGCCAGCTCGCTCTCCGGATCTTTCGCCGATAGAAAACATGTGGTCCATGGTTGCTCAACGATTGACCCAGAATACATCCCCAGCTGCCACACCAGATCAACTTTTGCAACGTGTGGAAGCTGCTTGGTCTGCTGTACCCCAAGAACACATCCAAAGTCTCTGAATCAATGCCGAGGCGTGTGGCAGCGGTGATCTCCAACAATGGCGGCTACTCTGGCTACTGATTTTGGCAGGAACCACACTTCACAGAAGTCTATAAATTTAATCATTTGATACTTGGTCAACATGTTATCTATAAAATAAATTTTGTTGTGATATCTCTTGTCTTTCTTGGTGTTGCAATTTGGGTGGCCAGCAGTGTATTTAAAGAAACGCTGATCAATGTAAAATCGGAATTTATTCATGGAAAAATATAAATAAATTTAAACGCTTATTTTGAAAATATATAAATTTACTTGTTAATTTACTTGTCAACAATTAATAATTATATAATTTAGAACTGTAATAGAACAGAGCAGCAGTGCAGGAATTATATTGAATTAGGATACTAAATGTATTTAGAAGCAATATTTAAATATTGAGGTTTAATAGATAGTATACCGTAAAGCAATCTAAAATTATTTATGGAAGTTTAAAATTAGAAAACAGAACAGAGCAGGTATGAGCTATTGACTTATAATATGGAATTTCTTTTGAAACAATTAAAAATTAATGTTTTGTGTATCATATATAATTAAAATGCCAGCAATTAATTTTAAAAGTTTGAAATTAGTAAACATAAAAGAGTAGATACTGATTATTGAATTAGAATGTGAAATATATATTGAATTGATATTTAAAACTTAGGATTTATTGAATCAAAAGTTAAAAAGTCAAAAATTAATTTTTAAAATTACAAGGCAAGTACTGTAGCTATTAAATTTAAATTATGAAATTTATATTAAATGTCTATTTAAAAATTAATATTCATATTGTAAATTTAAGAATTTAGACTTAAAAAAGAATTACTATAGTCTAAAACTACAACACAGATTATATTGTGAAACAGCTATTAAAATGTACTATAAAGTTTTAATAAAGATTAAAATGTACTATAAAGTTTTAATAAAGATTAAAATGTTGTCTAAAGATTTTATAAAAGTTTTAATGAAAAGATATTTGAAAGTTAATGTTCAAAAAACGAAAATGAATTGAGAAATTTTGAATAGAAAAAAATTGAAATTTATGAATGGAATTCTAGAATAAACTGCTGTGAGCATCTCGGCATCCAATTTTGCGATGTTCTCCTCTCAAAACTAGGTTGTGGCAATAAATGCGTCCCCTTATCACATGACAGGCAGACATGACACATGCACAAAGTGCATTGTGCCCCTTTTTAGTAATCTCTGTGCGGGTTCCTGTGTCTGTATTAGTGTATCTGCTTGTATGTTAGAATGTATTTGCGTAGTGTGTGTGCCATACACACACAAACAAAAGAAGGTATATATATATAACAGGTTGTTACCTGTAAAGACATACATATATATAAAGACATATATGTATATAAAGATATATATAAAGACATACATATAAACGAACACAAACATTTAAACATATAACAAATGACAAAAACAAACAAAACTACGCAAACATAAAATTAAACAAATTCTTACAATCAATCACAAACTCAAAACAGTCATTCACAAAAGCACACATTCACTCACAAACGCACAATCACTCTCACACAAACAAATACACAGACACACGAGCACACACAAACACGCACACAGATTTCTAAAAGTGGTATAAAGCACTCCGTGTGTGTGTCAGGCCTACATCTCATGTGTCAGGAGAACGCTTTTTGATTGGCACAATTCACCGCAACCTTGTCTTTTGAGGAGAAAATGTCAGAATATGTTGCCGCCAATTATGCAATCTAGCAGTACTTTTCTTTAGTTATCCATTGTGATAATGCTGCCTATTGTTTTTAGAGTAAAAATTTGGAACACTCTTCTTTAGTTGATGTGCATCTGTGTTGTTAAAATTCCATAAGTAATAGCTATTGATTAAGTACCTGTATGTTTTTATTGGTATTTTAATATTGTATAAATTAGGATTGCAAAATCTGAATTAATATTTGTAAGCTATCGCTATTAACTTGAAGTAAAATAAAAATTTTGAATTGATATGAAAAATTTTACTGTCACTTGTATTTGTAAAAGCAAGGTATTGATTTGAATGTTCTGGTTATTGAATTGTAACAAAATTTTATGTATTGATTTGAAAAATATTGCTATTCAATTAAAATAAATAAAATCAACATATTGTATGGAAATATTTCGCTGTGAATTAATTGTATAGTAAAATTAAAGTGGTGTATTGCAGAAAGTAAAATTGAAGTATTGATATGATAGTTCTGTCTATTGAGCTGTAGCAAAGTAAATTTGAAAAAATTTGCTATTGAATTATAGTAATAGAATTAACATATTAATCTGAAAAGTTCTGCTATTCAATTACAGTAGTAAACTTGATATTGATTTGAAAAGTTGCGTGCGCTATGGAGAATTCTATTGAAGGAAAATTGAACTATTGATTTGAAAAGTTGTGCTATAGAGAATTCTAGTAAATTAAAATTGAACTATTGATTTGAAAAGTTTTTACAATTAAATTAAATGCTGCTGCTCTGCCTATGGATTTAAAGTTTTTCTAAATATTTTCAATGATCTTTCCTGCTCTTAGTAGTAGTTTCATCTGTTTTCCTGAAACAGAAATTACTCAAGTTATAGCATGTATCATTTACAGCGTTCTATACAAACCTTATTCATGAAATTTAAGTATCTCTAAGATCTCTTTCTTTAGTTAATAATCATAGTTCAAATTTTTTCAGTTTTCGAATCCCTTCGCAAAAGGAAGCAAAAGAGGTAGTTGAATTAACCGTCAAATATTCCGATGAGATATCTCGTTCAAAATCTGTTCATTTTTGAAAAAATGACGAAATACCTCATCGGGACAAAACTGCCATATTGCTCCAAGGGGAGATGAAGGTCCAAGTATAGGAAACAAGTTGTCACTTGGCGACAGTTTTGTACAGGTTTTAGCAACAGAGGGTGACCACTACTGGACAGTTTTAGACGCAAAGATAATCACCGGGCCGGTTAACGTCGCATTGGAGCAACACAACGGGCTATTGGTATCGGCCTTGAAACGCCAGCCGTTTTGCAGAACCACATATCCCAAGCATAAATTGATATTTTTGTACACTAAAGTTAAAGTCTCTTATCACTGACTGATTATGAGCGGTCTGTGATGGGCGTGAGTATGAACATAGACTTTCAAATTGAATTACCAATGAGATGCATATCACTTAGTAATAACAGCCACTACTACTCCTGTCAGCTTCATTTTCGTTTTCGCCCTGCATCATTTCAAAACTGACTACCTTCATTTACACTCGGCTTCTAAACAAAATAAGATACCTTTATTCTCCACTGAACGACCACGCAAATCAAACAATACCAGTGATCTTAGTACATCTCTTTTAGTCTCAAACAATCAGCAGTAGCAATTGCCAATAGTGAAACTTCAACCATAAATCCCAATCCTCAGTCAAATATTGGGAACATCTGTCGAATTCTTGATATCGATGTACTGCAGGAACTTTACCACCAAATAATTAGCTTCCAATACAGTAGTATAAACAGCTGTGCAACGAATCCCAACCATGAGGTACATTTAATTTTGGTGACTGAAGTTTTTCCACTTACTGCTACAAAGCCACTTTTTAATAACAAACCAACATTGATTTCCTTTTAACACTAAACATTATTAACTTTTCCCTGTAGATATGTCGCTTTAATTTAAATGAAAAACTTTCGCTTTGGAAGTTTTATAATGAAATAAACTTTAAAAATATATTAAAGGTTTACTTAATTTTTTCTTTTTGGTTTTTACCTTCTATATTTAAGTAGGAATTGAAATTTAAGACAATTTAATATTGCATTTAAATTTATAATACAGTCATGTATTTCCTTTAAAAAAAGCGTTATTTCTAATAAAGATACTGGTCCAATTTCGAGCTGTTGATTTCAGACATATTTTACAATATTTCATATTGACCATCCAAGTGGTTTCGACAAGATATGTAGTCCATCGCGATCTGACCAATTTTGCTAATGACAATTTATCTCGTCAAGATCTGGTGAAGTTTTCTAATCACGAGGTATCTCGTCTCTATGCAACTACTATGAGTGTTAAGATAGCTTAATGTAGATTAAATATATTTATTTACTGAAAGGTAGTAAGATATTAGTCTAAGCATCGGAAGAGTCGCTTTGCTCCTTACCTTTTGAAAATCTTGGCTACTTTCGTTCTTTTGAATTGTTTTTTCATTTTCTTCCAATTGCCCTGGTTTGGTTTTCTGGTTTGTTCTTCTCGTGGATGTGAAGGAGTGGAGAGTGCGAAATGGTTGTTTTGATTTCCTGATATTTTATTTGATGTAATTGTCCATTTTTTAACTTATTGCAACATTTCGTATTTAGATGTAGTCATGCATTTTAGAGGGTAGATATCTGCTATTGTAGGTTCTTTTATGTCTTCTGGTTTATTGAAGTGTTGACTATTTTCCATTTCAACTTCTATGTTTTCGAGGTTTTTGTTTATTTCCATCTTAATGCTATTCAGGGAAGTTGGAGAATCTATTATCAGATCTTGATTTGGTTGGATTTCAAATGTTGTGGTGGATATTTCGGTCTGTTCCGTCTGTGTGTGGCTATTGTTGACTTGGAAAGTAGTTTGATCTTGAGCATCCTTGGTTAACGTAGTTTGGGTTTGAGTGGTACGACTTTTGTATTCTTTCCCCTCTGACTTCAATATTGCATTGGAGGTTTTGATTATTTTTGATTTTCTTTACTATTGTACGTTGCAAGCTTCATGATTAAATATACTATTGAAGTGAGGTTCAGTAAGCCGAAAATGTTTGCTTATAAAAGAAGGTTGAAGTTATTGATGAGTACCATTATCATTGTTATTGCGGTGAAGAAAGTGTCGATTGCCATTCTTGAAGATCTGAAGAAAGAGAGAAACAGATAATTTGATCTGAGGAAACACACTACACGTACAGCATGCTCTTTAGTGTTCACTGAATTTTGATAGTATCATAGGAAAAAATTATAAAATGTTAAATAGCGAATTGTAGTAACGAAACTAAAGTCAAAATCTATTCAAGTGCTAAAACATGAATCTGTTTTTCTATTTAGCAATTCTCGCTTCTTGATGAACAATGTAAAATTGCAAGTCAAGATTCAAAGTCAGTTGTAATTACAGAAATGACATTTCGTTATTGTTTTTGTATCTCAATCACCCTGAAAATTTTATTTAAAAAACAGGGCCCTAAATTCAACTTCGAAAATTTCTAAAAAGATTCCTGTGGTTAATCGTTACATTTATCTATACTTCATGGTCTTACAAATACATGTAAAATATTAACCAACTAAAGAAAACGATACATTTATTTTTTAAATGAATCAAATATTGGATTCCATAATGCATAATTGAACTTTAACAGAATAACTATTTCTTATTTGATATTGCTTTGGTTGAAATTAATTTGAATGTGAATGACTATTTTTGAAGTGACCAAATATAAGTACCTCATGTTGTGAATGTAATTTTTCAAAAAAATAAAAAATACTAAACAATTTTTACAATAATTGAAGAAATTCGACTTAATTATACAGGGTGTGTCAAAGCTTCCTAGGCATATTTAAACCCCCGAAGGGTTAACATGCACATATCCATTATAATCTTCCCTGTACGACTTCTAACCTGTTTTACCTTCTTGTACTAATATAATATTTCCAAATGATTCTATCCAAAGAAAAGTAATAGGATTTTTTCCATTGTATAATCATGTAAGAAAAAGATTAAATCTCTCCAAAAGATTCTACTCTACAGAATGTGTCAATAGAATCGTTTCAAAGGATTACATTCCAAGGGATGAATCAATGGAATAGTTCCAAAGATTGTGTTGATATCGTGTTCTTGAGTCTAACCTCTTTTTATGATCTCAAAATAAGATAACGGTTATAGTTATAACCTTCTGAAACCACCAGATGTGTTGTAACTGTGATTTTGACACCATTAATTGCTTACTATCACATAATACAGGCTGACAATAGAAGAACGATGGATACCACCTACGTATAGCTCTGTGCGCTGTGTCCTTGTTCTGTATTTTCCTTAGATGTGTAACTCACACAACATAATAAATATATTTTTTCTCCTATTTAGTGTTGTTATGGGTGATCGAGCGGTACAATTATTTATCTCAAACTAACAGTTAATTTTTGTTCTTATCGAAATAATATAAAAGTTTTATGTGGATTTATCACGAAGTACTTATTAATTTTATGTGTAAATATAAAGTTTCTGCTACAGCAGAGATGTTGGCTTCTATTTTTGTAGAAATTACGATGCATGAAAGCAATGATCATGGACTTCGCAATGATTATTCTGCTGACGCTACTTCTCAACCAGCGCTTGTCACTTTTTTGGGTATCAAATCAACCCCATCCTCAGTTCTAATGAATCGACGTGCAACAAGTTATGCCAGAAGAGATAATTTACCCCTCAATAGTGAAACAAAAATAAAACCTGTATTTCAAGAAACGACATTTGAATGTAGACTTGAAGACATGAAATGTTATTTGCATTGGATTGGTAATATTTGTGAAACAGCCTGTACAGTAATTCGTGTACTTAGATTTAATCGTGGTGTATCAATTTTTCACAAACATCTTCATGAGATCGTTTATTTAAAACGATATAAGGTACTTTCATTTTTAAATGTAGACTCGCTTTAAAATAAAATCCCTGCTACGCTACAAGTCTTGCTAGTCAAGAAGGCATATATCAGTTTAGTCTTCAGAATTAACAGTTATTAAAATGCTACGTATATAAATATCTGAAAGCTTAAAACAACGTTCTAAAACAGAGCACATTTAATTAAGATGGATTCAGTGATCACACTGTAATGTAGCTGGAAGTATTACAATAACCTTTCAATATAATTCTTATACTCAACGAGCTCTCTAAGCTGCATAACGATGATTTTAAGTACGCGAGTTTTGGAATCAAATCCTCGCAGCAAACTGTTACTTACCTATTGATGATTTGAAAGAAACGTATGTGAGACTTGAAAAATGTTGTGGTTTCTGTATAAGATGGTAATCAAGACTGGAGCACTCTTGCTTCAGTTGTTTGTCGTTTCTACGATAGATGCAAAAGTCATAGGTGTTACCACTTTGGTTGCTTAAAACGTTGTGATTGTTTCAGTTAAGGAAATGCTCTATTTTCGCACAAAAATGTGCTCACAATAATAGATTTCCGCATAACAGTGTAAAGACTGAACAATGATTTTCATATATTGTTATTAATTAAGATGAAAAAATGTAATGATAAATTCCACACAAGTACAAAGCAATGAACATTTAAATTACTATTAATTATGAACTTCTTTTATAAATTATAGGGTAAAATAAAATTGAATATGATTCCAAATCATGAAGTAAATACGAATACCGAAAGTTAACATAAAATCGCATTTAACTGCAGGAATTATTATTTTTTAATTTTAATCCTTCGAATATTTAACTACTGACGACAAGGGACATAAAAGTTACTGACCACTTGAGAATGTTTTTGAAATATTGCATTAGATATTAGATACGAAAGAAGTATTACATACATATTTCTGCACTTACTGCAAATAGTTCGTAATGATCATGTAAATACATCTTTTTACAGTTCAAAATATCTAAATACATCAATGAATATAAAAACCCTCGAATGTTTGTTACATTAAAACGATATTTTTATAATTTCAGTTACTACAATATTATCAGTATTAAAATATGAGTTCTGACTACTGAAAGCTATATCATTCCGCTGTATTATAGTTTTGAAAATTTTTGAAAATTTGAAAAATTGATGAAATAAATTTTCCTTTCCGTTAAAATAGTTACTAAAAATGTTGTATCCGTATGAAATTTAAAATTAGTCTTGAAGATATAGTTTTTATTGGCTCTTGAGTATTTCTTAATTCATAATCTTTGAATCAGCTCTTTTAATGTATTTGCAATACATTGGAAGACACTCGTACGTTGTTATCATTATCCGGTTCCATTTAACCAATATAAAAATGTCGAACACAAAATTGAACCTGCTATCACAGAAAACAGTATTAAAAAGTATACAAATACCAAGTCTTGAACTGCAATACTGCTATTAATATAATTCAGATCTTAAAATAAATTGGGCCACGGTACCCCTGTTGGAAAAGTGACGGATTAGCAACCGGAGGGTTGAGAGTTCGAATCCAAACAAAGACCATCGTATACATGGGGGTTCGTGTACGTTAAATCTGTCGCGGTCCCAAATGTCCTTTCTTTGGCTGGGCATGGAAGTTTGGAGAGTGATGCCATTTCAGGTGTGACCTCATCATGTGACCGTGGTTCAAAATTACGTGATATTGTCCTCGGATCTTTCCCTTCGGGATGGATCTGGGACCGTCGCCAATAGCCCGTTGAGTTGCTCCAGTGGGACGCCAATACCTTAATATCTATTTACCTTAAAATAAATTTATGCTATAGAATGTAATGATCAAAAGTGACCTAAAAATTGAATATATCTAAAAATCAGAAATTTGAAAATTTCTCATTGTCTTCGAAGTGTTATTAAAGAATAACACATGTCAACAATATCCGAGCGCTGGTCACGAATAGTAAAATGGTATTTAAATTTAAATGAATGTTGGACATAACTTGGCCCAATTTATTAGGTATAAATTGTGGAGGTACAGTTTTAAAGTTATTCAATATCTGACGTTTGGTTATCCAGAGATTTTGTAATTTGTACAAATAAATTTTATGCAAACATAACCCGCCAAGGGGTTCCGACGAGATATCTCGTCCATCCATTTTTCCCCCGAATACAATCTACGTATCACAAAATTAGTCTCGTTTAAATTGCTTGCTTTAGTTGTTGAAAGGAGTTTTATATCAAAATCTTTAAATGTAATTATATGTAAAAAGTTCCTGCACTGATTTGGCTAAATGTCTTATTTTGTCACTTTTTTATCTAACTCCAGTGTGCGGTTTTAATTATATATTATTATTTGTACATGCGTGTCCGTATAGGACGTACGTGAGTTATTCAAAGTGATTTTGCTTATTTTTACTTACTTTTGTGGTATGGCTGTATAATTTTTGTACGCGTTCGAGAAATATTATTGTAATTAAAAAATATGTTTTTACACCATATATGTTAGTTATAATAATGGTGCTCGAATTTTGTGCGGAATTTCGCTAGGACAGGACAAAGAATTAAATAAAAAGATTTTTTCCCTGAAAAAAGCAGTCGGCATCAATACAGAACTGCTCATGGGGTGATTGGCATGAATTGTTTATTTTGAGTTCGATTCCGGGTAAGAAGAAAAGGCAACAGAAGGCCCTTCTTTCCCACTCCATCAAAGCGGAAGATTTCGTTTTTTATTTGAGTAGGAACTCGTTTCGTCCTGCCGCCTCAGAAATTATCTGTGGACAAATTTAAGTCCGTTATCTTAAAACTGCATTCTTTGATTATATAACTTCGAATTAAATAATATTCGAAACTTCACTGTTTTGATCATTTTGAGGATATCCCTTGTAGTAGTTAGTTTTAAAAATATCTTTTGCTCATTACAATTTAAGTGAAGTGAAAAATTAAACATATAACTTAAAGCTTTATATACTCAGAGACTGGCTCTTTAATTACTAGAATCTGTAATAGACAGTTGCGGGGGGGGGACTGTGCTTTTTGAGTCATCCAATTTCTAAAATTTCATAATGAAATGCGTTCAGAAGTGTCTACAGAAATCGGTCCATATTCCAGATTCGGTATGTCATTGCCTCTCAAGCACCACAAAAACAGGTCTACCGAATAAATTGGAAGACCTAAAAATAGTTTGGTAATTGCAGCATAATGCAAGAAGGCGCTGGGCATAGGCTCTAGTTTAAAAAATGAAATGTCTGTTTCAATGGTATTAAGTTTTCATTTTTGTTTCGTAAACTTTTAATAGTACTTCAGATGAAACAATTTGAAATGTTTTGAAACTCAAGATTGTGATTCCAAATTTTAATTCGACTTCATTTTCCCGAAGAACCCGAAGGTAGAAGCTTCCAAAGTGTAGTTTAAGAAAGACAGGAATACCCTGTTGTTATACTCTTTGAAACACGCCAAAGGCAATCCATTGACAATACATTGTGAGGAAGTACCTTTTCGGCATCGTCCGTTCCCATCAAGACCCCTCGCACAAAGAGTCTCCAGCCACGCCCTCTCATTAGAGGACACGGGTGGTCGAGGGGCAGGAAAAGTGACCGTTCAAAGATTCTCGGGGTTGACACTTAAGCATACATTTTGGCTTACGAGATATCTCGGGGTTGACACTTAAACTTGCATTTTGGTTTACGAAATATCTCGGGGTGGGCCGCCTGAAGGGTTAAGAACGGGAGACCTTAGTGGCTCCATATTAATCCTCTGTGGATAAAAATTGTTACTTCTTCTGAATGTGGACTCCTGAACATCAATGTTAAATATTTTCGTAATAAATGTTCTGTGTTAGTAAAAAAGTGGAACTCTTCCTGTCAATCAACTGTTCCTGTTCTATCCCACTTCTGACATACAGGGTGTCCCATAAGTTCCGAAATAGTTTAAAAATTCATAAAAATTGAAGGAATTGGTATATTTGAATGCGGTTTGCAATGACGTTATTCTCATGAAAGGGGATTTTTTTTGGTAGAGAAAAATAATTAGTTCAATCTTTTGTCAATAGAGGGCGCTGCACCCAACCAATCACAGAATTCCGTGGAAAACGATGTTTATTTCCATGCAGGCAAATGTTTACAAGCACATCACAACACTAGAGTACTACTTATTCGATTAAACTGAGGTAAAACAACTTAACCAATAGTGCATTATCCACCAATGTCAACATCACAATGAAATCACAGGAATACGTATCAATCACAGGAAAATTCAGAAATGAGCTTTAAATCATACACCCAGCATTTTGTAGGACTCTGGTTTGCATATTTCCTGTGATTGGTTGCGTGCATCGCCCTCTATTGACAAAAGATTGAACTAATTTTTTTTTCTCTACCAAAAAAATCCCCCTTCATGAGAATAACGCTATCACAAACCGCATTCAAATATACCAATTCCTTCAACTTTTATGATTTTTTAAACTATTTCGGAATTTATGGGACACCCTATATATATGTAGATAATAAAAACCTGTGGAGCAAGTTTAACAGTTGGAATGATTTTTAGTGTTAAGGCTATCAGAATAAACACATATCATGGGGATATTAAAATGCTTTGATCACTGATAGCTACTCCTGGCTAATGGAACGAATGCCCTGCTACAGAATTTTGCCTTTTCATCTGTAGAGGACTAGTTAATGAATGAAAATTTTTTGTACAGGAAAAAAATTCTTATGCTGCCCTGCAAATTGTATATGTGCCAATGTCTTTCAAATTGAAGAGGAAAAAGAAAAGTATGCTCAGAACTTTTAGTTTTCATACTATTTTGGCTAACTAAAAATAGAAATTTTCAACAGAGTATGAATTCCATTATTTAATTGAAAATAGGATTTTTAAGGCCTGGTGAGCAGAAAAACTTTTCCTCTCCTCTACAAAACTAACTGTATGGTGTTCAAAATATTACCAGAGAAACATTTTGTTTGGCCTGGTTTTTTAAGTATAAGATTTTTCATAAAAACATTTCCTTTCCTTAGATGCTATTTTTATACAATTTAAATCTGTTTAAAAAGAAAGAATCTATGTGATGTTTCATTTTAAGTATAATTAGTAACTCCAATTCTGTGATCAGTTAGCTCAGTGTAGTATGTCATGTAGTTAACTTTGGAGCTAAAAGCATTGTGTACAGATGGGTCCAAATAGTAAATTAAAAAATGTTTTGCATGATGTTTTCTTTTCTTTATACATGATTTCTATTGTACAAAATGTTTAAACACTGGTGTTTTATAATTGATACAAGTGTTTAGCAAATTTTGTTTTCAAACATTGGAATTTATTTCCTAATTGATTTGGACGTTATTTAAAATTGCTGTTGAGCACTGCAAAGTTTTTTTTAACAATTCTAAAAAATGTCAATGAAGTGAAAGATGTATTAAATGACTAGTATTTTGTTCAACGACATCAAACTAGTCAGTTGGATATTTTTAGCATTATATTGACCTTAAAGCTTGTCATTTTATGGAAATTTTGTGTGCAAAGATCACAGTCGGATAGTTGACCTGATTAATCTTTTATTTAGTACAGAATAAATCTAACCGTCAAGTCTTAAATTATAACCCAGTAATGACATTTTTATGTAAAAGTTTAAGAAGTTTTAATTATCTAAATTAAAAGACAGTGAAAGGCTATAAAAAGATCATTGAACACATTTTAAACCCACCTTTGTAGACTTCTTACAGATATACTTTTAGTACAAATCAGACATCTGAAGTTTTTCGTGTTCCATTACAAAATGTAAATTATGAATAATGAAACATTTTAAATATCCTTTTTTTATCAATCAAATATACATAATATTCATGTAAAAATATAAAACTAATCATGGAAATATAATAATAATTCAATCGCATACATCCAGCATCTCGGTACTTCAAATACATGGCCCTTTGTTATAACGTCAATCAGTTTCAACTGCTTCTGTTTAAATACTCTCGCAATCAAGTTGTGGCGCTCACTGGGTAATTGACCATTGGTAAGAACCTCTTTGATCTCCGTCCAAGTGGGATTGCAGGTGAAGGTGATAAATAAGTCTGGCCTCCCGTACGTCAGTAGTATACCGGCCCGTATATGCGGCGGAAGTGACGTCATACCACGTGACCAGAAGTGGGCGGGGCCACGTGACGTCACAGCGTGACGTCATCCAAAAGCGGAAGTGACGTATTGTTTGTTTACATTTGGACGGATTTTTTTTGTCATCGACTTCGTGCAGGCGTTGAGTTGTTTCAAGATGGCGTCGTTTCGTTGCCATGGTGACGAATCACTCGCGTAGTGCCATCTGGTGGAGATATTCGAAACCCTATTATTTTTAATTAAAAAGCAATTTCGTGGATTCGAACCCGGGACCATAGGATCCGAAGTCAAGTGCGCTATCCGTTAGGCTGTAAGAGAGTTAACTATGGGCGGTGAATTAATGTAGTGTTGGATTTTTTTTTTTTTCTCTTTTGGACTTGTATTTTTTCTTAGTATTAGGAATGGGTTATTTTTAGAAAATGGTTTGAATAATTGCATAGGGGTTTTAATAAATGCTTTTTCAAAATGACTTATGGCGCCATCTGGTGATTTTAAAAGTAAGTAATCTAAGGAACGAATTGATTTCTTAATGTTTTTACTTTATTCATGACCAGTGACGTCAGTGTGTTTACGTTTGGGACTTGGATTTTTTTTCGTTATTCGTACCGCCATCTAGTGTCATTTACTGGAGTGAATAGAATAAAATCCTAAGAAAATAAAAAATATTTGATATTTTGTTGGGGGCTCGAACTTAATACAAAAGTACTCATGGTCGAGGGTTAGTTGAATGACTATAACCGTTCGGCCACGAATACCTATTCTACAGAGATTTAAATGTTTAGAGACCTTTTTTTTTTTTTGAGAGTTGGCGCACGCGTGACGTCAGTGTGTTTACGCTTGGGACTTGGATTTTTTTCCTTCTGAAATTTCGATGTGACGTCAGATTACATGTTAGAACACGAAAATGTCCAATCACAGCGATTTTCATCGCAAGTAAGCGCGGAGGATTACAAGCCGGGGGTACGACTTTGTGAATGACGTTAGATTACACGTTAGAACATGAATGCGAGTGGAAAACTGATGCAATCATACTGGTTATGGGGTAGGAATGTTGCTATGTTGAAGACTAGATAGGAGGGATTTTCTTAGTATCACGATTTCAGTGAATCACAACGCTTTGAACTACGTTGCAACTCGTTGCTAGTTTTTCGCGTGTTTATGCAACGGGGATTTTACTTTGAAAAAATGAAGCGATCTATGGATGACACCAATATGGTAAGTCCCCAGTACTTTTCAATTTTTTATTTTGAATAACTTTGTTTAGATTAATTAGAAACATTTAAAAATATATTTTAAAAAGGAATTTCCTAGGTATTTTCTTTAAACTCTCTTATTTTTATACCTCATTTTTTAACACTGAAAGTACAGGTATGTGAATGTTTTAATGATGCCATGCTAGTATGCCTACTAAATGTTCCATTTTTTTTTTGCCCTTATTGTAGATTTTATTTGAAGACCCTGATTTTCCCATGAGGGATTCAGATGATGATGTAAGTTGCTTTTCCTGTAATATATTTTTCTGTTATTGATTATTTGGCCTATTTCTAATGTCCTTTTTTAGTTATTAGATGAAACGTCTCAGATTTTTCTGGAAAACCCAATGCCTATTCCCTTGTATTACCAAGTGGGTTCAGGATTTGAGGTAATTTACATTTTTTTTTTGTTTGAACTCCTGATCCTATGGAAAAATGTACTTTTATTAATTGTTTTCTTTTATAGACTGGCCGCAGCGGATCATCTGAAATGGGACCCAGGAATATTGCTGATGACCAGGTTTCTAGTGTAATTACACATTTTGTCCATATTTTTAAATACTAATTTATGTTATCCTTTATGTTGTTATTTAGTTATTCTGTTTTATTTACCTCGTTTTTTACAGATGGAAAGTGCTGTGATACTCGTCGAGCGATCGCGGCGGAGAAATAAGAAGTACCAGGCAGAAGAAATCACGTACAGTGCCCGTGTGGATACAGAAAGGCTTTCAGAAGGTGTGCGAGGCGTACCCTTGGCGGCGATCGTGGATGCTGTTCGCGAGCTTTTTGCTACGTTAATTCGTCGGACTACCGAGGGGTTAGCTTCCTCGGACCTGGTACGCTTTTGCATCCAAGCTGAGGGTCTTGACAAACCCATCTCCACGCATTTGATGCCTGTTTCCGATTTAACAGTGGAGAAAGTAATGACTTCAGTCATGAAAGTCCTGCAGTCCAAGGAGGAAATTGCCCTAGATTCAGGTTTCAATATTGATGTCATGACTGTCAGGAGAGAAATAGGCGGCGGTGGAGCAAGAAAAATTACGACGAAAAGTTATCAATAAGGAAGAAAAATAAAACATACAAAACTGTATACAAAAAAAGAGTAAGGCAAGACAATTTTTCCACACTTCCATACGGATATTAATGTAAATACGTGTTGCAATTATTTGTAAAATGGTGTAAAAAAATGTTATATATCGTGTCAAATAAATGTTGTTGTTTTCACTTTTCAAAAACGAGTATCTTTTATATGACCTTTTCTAAGATTTTTTTTTCTTTTGTTAAAATGTTAAAGTAAAAAAGTTAATTTATTGTGTAAAAAATAAACTGACCTAACTATTAAATTTTATGAATATTTAAATTTAAAATAAAATTCACAAGTAAGTAATGGAAAAAAGTATTTTATTCATAACTTTCAAGAAAAAATTACAAAGTTGCTTTTTCATAACTGCAGCCATTTGCTTGAAGACGGTCTCTTTATGGATTTTTTAGGTTTGGCATACATAGTTTTCACATCAGTTAAATAAGTATTTTTCACAAATTCTCGAGGAAAATTGTTGAATGTTAATATTTCCTTAAATTTTTCAAAGGCCGGTGGTCTTCGAATTCTGTTTCTCAAAAGAAAATTGATGAATTGAATAACATTTGAGCCTGGAATAATCTCATCGTTCACTTTGACTTCTTTGTTCTGACTCCAGGAAATTTTATGGTGTTTTAAGAACTCCATAATTTTCACTGCAGTTTCTTTATGTTTCACAGGAACGGATCCAAGAACTTCATTTTCTATATCAAAATTGTTTTCAGGGTCTTTATCGGGAGGCATCTCGTCGAGTGGTTTAGTTCTATTAACGTTTGGGAACGTGACATATTTTTGTAAAACTTGATTGTACAACTTCACTTTTTCATCGTCACTTAATTTCTTTTTCAAGATGTATTGAATCTGTGCATCTATTTCACTCAGATGATCCTGTTCCAATTCTTGCATACGGTCTAACGGTACCAGTGCAAACTTTTTACTGTGTTCCATGTATAAGAGATGATAAGACGGTTATTGCAGCTGGAATAAGAAAGGATAAAAATCCTTCACCTTTTTGTACTAAAAGTCGTCTTTTTCTATAGAGAGGTACTCTTTTCGCAGCCAGTATTCTCAAAGTTTTTTTGAAAGGAATGAGTTGATTTTTAGCACGCTTACTGATAGGAAGATTCCCCTTTAATAAATTCAGTACACATTCACAAACTGATTTAATGAGACTGTTTGGACAATTTTTCAATACAGTTGCTTTTCTCCTGCTTTTCTGTAAGAGTTTCAGACATATCACATCCTTCTGAGAAGGCATTCTAAAATAGAAATGATTTTTTTCTGCTTTTTCACTTTGTTTTATATAGGTTTCGAAGGTACCCGCTTTAATGACCCTATCGAGGTTCATACACGAAATGCTTATCACAAGGAAATATCCCTGTACGTAACCGTAACCGTTCAGTCGTCTCCGGTCTTAAGTCAATGAGCAAATAACTAAAGGGCGTTGAGGTAGCATCGTCAAATATTTCTTGAAAAGCCTTGATTTTTCTGGGGAACATTTGTTTAGCTAGATGCGTTATTTGACTTTTATCTCTAGGATTTTTGTATAGAACTACATAATGCGAATTTAAATGAACATTTCTCATTTCTTTGCCTTGATGAAAAAAGTTTTGCGTAATAAAAATGATTGAAAGATTTCGGTGATGACTACCTTTTGTAAAAAGATTGCTTAAGCGAGTATCACTTGATAACTCTACCATCAAATCATCTATGATAATTAAAGCATCTCGAATGGAGCTGAGGTTGGAGGGCAAACCTTCTTCAAAATTAACATTTTTCATAGAATTAAAAATAGATTGGTAACTTCCGTAGCAGTAGACAATATGTGTAGGCATTGGATGGAACATTTTGTGATCTATCAGTTTCTTTACGAAAACAGTTTTTCCTGATCCTGTAGGCCCACTGAGGAGGCATGTCGAAGGATGAACTAACCGGGGGAGTTCCATATTCTATAATAATAAATTTATTGCTGAGGTTTCCACTTTTATAGTTTGCAGAACATGTCTGTGCACCCTTTAATTGTGTTTGCTACGAGACGACACTCGCTGAACGAATCAACAATGTTTTGAGTAAATTCTAAACAGTGGTTTTCAAAGACATTTAAAGAATTTTTAACGCAATCACATATTTCTTTCCCACAATCGGAGTTGTTGAAATAAAGGTTGGAAAATTCATTGCATTTGATGTATCCAACTGAATCAATGCTTTGATATATTTTATATATGTCAAGCGTCGTTTTATTTTGTTCTAAACTGCATGATTCATGTTTGGGCCAATTGAGACAAGTCCAAGTAATAAAAGCAGGAAAAACAACGTAGGAAAAAATAAGTAATGTAACTAATATCATTTGACTTTTTGTGCTTTCCATTTTTGTACGACTTACTCTGGTGAATATTTTTAACAAAGTGTTTTCTTTTTCCTACGTCAATCCTTTTAAACTCTTGGATTTTACCCCCAAAAAAACCATTTGTCAGAAAAAATAAAACACATCTAAACAGTATCGAAAAAGTAAATAAAAATGAGTCAATATCTGGCAATAAAACAATTTTATTACTATTTTTTAAAAATCATGGTTACACCGTATCTTTTTTTGACAAATTGAAATATTCTAAAATCATTCTTCTTTCCTGCTAACTGATTGATAATAAATTTCATACAAAATCCTTGACATCGTTTAACAATAAAATAAATGCAATAGTGTCCACATACATTAGACGTTAAGCTTTGAAGTGGAACCTTGTTCCATTGAACGTATTGAAATTTCTTGACAAATTTTGCGATGTCTTTTCCAAATGCGTCGGGAGGCAATCCATAGGAATCAAAAAATTCAATAGTCTTGTTATCTTGAACGTACACAGCAAGCCAATGAGAACCCGTCTCATCATGCTTATCAGTATTGAGCACTATAGCAGAGGGAAACTTTTCAATAGTTGGTATTTTATCTGAGGGATAAACACCACCATAATATCTCGCCGAAATAGAATCACGAGATAAGATTCTATGAATCTGTGATGAATTCATTAGTTCCCAAAATCATAAAGTATATTACGAGCTTTGTTGATTTCGATTAGATTTTCAAACTCAGCATACACCAACAATGAAATTGTTTGCTGTAACGTAGTTCCAAATTTTATTTCTATTCTTAAGTTACTGTGTCGAACAAGATTTAAATGTGAACCATCGCACAAATCTGGGGATAAATCAAAGCAAAATAAAGAATAACCTTTCGAAAATTCTGACCTTGAGAGGTACAGGCCTCTATTTTCAGCATTCGTAAATAAGTTCTGATATGCTCTTACAAATTGATCTTTTTCAAAATTTGGTTGGAGTGGGTTATGAGGTACGGGCTGACCATCCACATAGACTCCTATAAAATTAATATTGTAATGTTTGAACTCAAAGGGAGACTTCTTATAGTGTCCGTTGAACGCGTCGTTATCGACACAGGCAATCACAATACGGTTAGGCATCTGTCCCGTAAAAATGTTATCTTGAACAAAACTCATATTACCAGCCGGAATGGAATAAGCTTTACACAGTACTCTGTTAATGGGGTATTTAGCTGCTGTTTTTTCCAAACCTTTTGCATGTCCTATAACAACACCGGGGCTCACTCTGACTTTACGAACAAACAAGGAAGCATATTCCAACAAAACTTTAAATTCCCCGTCTCCCAACAAACAAAATTCCGGTTTACTGCGTATAAGTTTAATTTTCACATCCACCATATTTAAAAGGAGTCTCTCTTGATGAAACATATCCAAGTGCAAACGGCCAATCATATCCACCGATGCACCTAGCTTAAACATTTCAGCCCGTTTATTGAATCCATCGTTAGGTTGAGCATCTGCTGTATCAAAAACATTCATACGACCTGCGGTATCTTTAAAAAACAGTTCTGAAGACAATTGAGAAGTTTTAGTATCATAACCATGATTCAGTAATTTTTCTATCATGGCTCGGTATGGATAAGTGTTATTACTGGAGGAAACGAGTCTTTCGTTTAGACTGATATCCACCTGAGAAAACATGGAATGCAGAAAGAGATTTACAGGGCCTACTTTACTTTCAGTTGTGATTGGTTTGCCGTCACTTTTTAAAATTTTAACTTTAACATATAATTGGGTCTGTGACAAATCGAGGTATTCGTCTCCGCTTCCAGAGACATTGAATTCGATAGGGCTTCCACCAGAAACATTGGCTAGGGGGTGAAATTCAACCCACTGACCTCTCTCGATGACAGTTTGTGTTGGAGGTAAAGAGAATAATTCTAGTTCTGATTTCACACATTCTGGAGAATCTTTTAGTAGAAAAGCCATGGTGTTACGAGTCGAAAATATCACGTCCTTGTAGCTTCCTGACTTTAGATGAAATGACACGTTTCGAGGGTTTGCGCTTCCTTTTAAGCTTTCCATGACCAATCATCTCATCTGCTTTCTTAACCGCCTTTCTTGCTAATTTTTTCCCAGTTTCTTTTGCACGCGTTTTAACTGATGTTTTGAAATTTTCGCCTGATAACACGTCATTAGCAACCATTGTTCCTGTCCGTAAAGCTTCTTTTCCAATCGTTTTTGCACCACTAATCAAAAAAGGTAATGCTCTGCGAAATAGTTTTGCAAAAAATCCTCCTATTCCGTGCCCTTTCTGAAAAACAACTCCTTTATAGTAGGGCAAGCCATTTCCAATTTGCTCTGAATAATAATCTTCAAACTTTTTACTACAACACGTGTAAGGAACCAACATTTTGTTACTTCTTTCTTGAATGCGAAAATAAAAAATGAATCAATTCAGAAAGGAACACTCTTTTATATGATTTGTTTCAAGCGAAAATGTAATTTCACTATCAACTTTCCGCGTTCAAATGAGACGTAACGACCAGTGTGCGTCCTTATAATGATTTCAATCGAGTCAAAATTTTTTCTGGAAACTGGTAAATAATGAGGTCTCTCAAATTGTTCCTGAATCATATCACCATCTCTTCCCTTCACTGTCAGAGTTCGTAAAAGAGGAGCTAAGATCCCACCAACAAATTCAGGCTGAATGATGTCGGTGTAAACGTACAACAAATGTAAATCAACATTAGGATCCGCAACAAAAGGACTCTCAGTGATTACTGTATCTGGGCCTCCATTTCCTGGAATAAAATTTTCTCCAATCACTTTATTAGGTTCAAAACCTAAGTTTTCAGCTAATCCCTTGGATAATTTCACCGTTGCACCGTTAGTGAGCTGCACCATCACCCTTTTAGTGTGTTTGTTATATTTCATTTGAATTTTTATGTGCTTTGGAAATGCATTTAAAATATCGATCGGAGAATCATAAAATCCGCACGCTATTTTTCCATTAACTTTTACTCCGTTTCCTAAATCATATTCGAAAGAATTTTCACCATCAATGATGTTATTCCACATTCTGGGATAAATCATTTCAACTAATCCTACTTCCCATTCACCTGAGAGTTCCAGACGTTTAGGGAGTTTCGTGTAGAAGTGAGACATTGTGTTGCCAGGATAAAACTCGATAGAGCTATCGCTGGGAAGTGTAATGTAGAACGACATCGTACAGTGAAAATGAAAAGGTAAGTACGGTGACAGCTCTATTTATATCATTTTGACATTCTCAACCCAAGCATTAAATTTTTCAGGATAACCCTGAAATTTCACAAAGTATTCCGTTTTCCCCTGACGCTTTCTTTTCTTTAAAACTTTTTCTACTGGATAAAATCCGGAATCCGAGATCTTTTGCAATTCCTCTTTGTAAAAACTTCCTTGTATCACTTCCCCTGCTAAATCTTTCAGTTTATACACAACAGGTATCCGATGTATTATTTTATCGATAGTAAAAATTTCTTTTGTCCAGTTTTGTTCGTATCCTTTTTCAAAGTGCATTTTCTCCCGACTAATACGAACAGTATCGTCAACCTTTAACTCTGAACTGCTCTGTTTTACAACAGATTGCTGACCGTATAACGTATCCCATACTTTTCCTTCATTTTGTAATGTCACTGATGAAGGCTCTGTTTTAATACTACGATGCCAAGTATGGTTATAACTATGCATCAATTGGTCTATGACGTCAATATATCTCTTTGTATTTATTTCAGTAAAGTATTTCCACATTTTAGTTTTAAGGGTACGATTAAAGCGTTCAACGATTGAAGCTTTTGTTGAATTATGTGTGGTAAAGAAATGAACTTTCTTCTTTTTTAAGAAATTTTGCACTAGTTTATTGGTAAACTCTTTCCCAGCATCTGTCTGTAAGGATTGAGGAGTACGTTCGGAAAATATTTTTTCAAAAGCGCTCAATATAGTTGCAGATTTTTTATCTAACAGAGGAATGGCCCATGCATATTTAGACAAAATATCAATACAAGTAAGTAAATACTTATACCCATCGTTATGAGGGGCGAGAGATTGCATGTCCACTAAATCAGATTGAAACTGATCGTTTAATCCTCCTACTATTACACGATTTCTCTGGAATTTGTGCCGTAAAGGCTTGTGTAAAGTATACGAATCTTTCGTTTGTAGCCAATTCTTTATCTGTTTTCTTTTCACGCGACCTTTTAAAGCACGCTGTAAAGCATTGATACCACCAAAGCTGCCGGGAAGTTTGGGATTCCGATATGTCTGATTCAGAATTTCTTCCATTGCAGCAGCGGTTGTGGTCTAACCTAAAGCTGATATTCATAATGACTGTTAAAATTTTAAGAAATACAGTATTTATATACTCCTCATGACAATCTACACTACTAAGTACAAAAGGAAATAAAGTTTTTTTCCTTTTAAGATATTAAAACTGAATAATCAAGTACACAAATATTAAGACAATCAGTTATGAGAAAATAAAACACCAAAGAGAAATGCTAGTACAATTATTTATTTAAACAAATTGTGCACAGAAAAAAATACAATGAATCAGTTACAATCGTCAAAATATTCAAACGTATATGGAGGACATAGCACATTTCTTACCTCTCTCAGAACATCTTTTAATCGAATGTCCTTTAAAAATTGTGATGTAACATACATTGCAGGTTTTGACAAGCACAAAAAGTCTTTATGTTCCCACAATCTGTGGTAAAAAGAATCGACGATTTCAGTAACTTCCAAAGAAAATGCTGCAGAATTAAAACTCTCAACCCTATTGGCCCATAGTTCCTCAGATAATAATTCGGGTTCTTTCAAACCCCTTTCTTTTAGGCAATGGCTCAATGAATCTTTCAGCAGTTCTATCAGGCATTGAGTCCCAAGACTAACATCTAAAGAGTCCGGCAAACTTTCGTCGATGTTCACACATTGTTCGAAAGTCTTGTAGGCACTCAAAAGGTCCATAGCGCCATAAACATGATCCAAGACACTCGCAGCAATAAAATTATACTGCTGTTTCATTTCAGTCCACTGAGAAGAAGAGATAGTTATGCTTTTTTTGAAGGTATCACCACATTGTGTAGTTTGGAATCGAGTGAATGTAAAGTTCTCGAAGTCCACACTATCAACTTTGAATTCATCTTCGGGTAAGAAAAAACTTCCTCTCAGATCACGGGGTTCTTGTGGTAAAGCACCAGGTTTCATGATGAATTCAATCCATCCAGGGTAGAGTGTCACACCTTCTTTCGTAGGATAAAAAGTTGATCCATACTTTGTAAACCGTCTGATGTGCACCAATACGTTTCCTCGAAAAGTATTTGGATAAACGAATATGGAATCTCCGATATGAAACATCTCTTCTGGAATTCCATCTTCTGTAAAGATTCCACCCTGCAAAATAAGATTAAAATAATAAGATATCAATTACATGTAAAACAAGTAAAAATTCATAAAGATTAAATTTTAAAAATCATAACAAATCAAGACTATTACTTACTTTATGTGCATTCTTAATTCTCTTGTGGCTTTCTTCAGTCGGCATATTTTCTGTAAGATTTCGTTTCTTATTATGGCTAGTTGTGGTCATTTTACGAAAACTCAAGGAAGCAAACAGCAAATATCACAATTAAAATGGACACGATGTGTGTGTGTGTGCACTCGGGCTCGACGACAGAACTGTATAGATTGACTGGTATAGCACAGTAACTAATTCTAATTCATGTTGTAATCATACGGTGTTGTGATTCACTAAAAGCTATTCGCTACTCCGATTCGACGAAACGGTAATGACGTCACATTCCTGTCCTCCTATTGGTCCATTTCATGTATTCCTCCGCGTAACCTGCGTAGGAAATGTACTGTGAGTAGGTTTTTCAAGTTCAGACTTGGCTTTTTCAAGTTCAGACTTGATGGACTTGTGACGTCACCATCGAAATCTCAGAAGGAAAAAAATCCAAGTCCCAAGCGTAAACACACTGACGTCACGCGTGCGCCAACTCTCAAAAAAAAAAAAGGTCTCTAAACATTTAAATCTCTGTAGAATAGGTATTCGTGGCCGAACGGTTATAGTCATTCAACTAACCCTCGACCATGAGTACTTTTGTATTAAGTTCGAGCCCCCAACAAAATATCAAATATTTTTTATTTTCTTAGGATTTTATTCTATTCACTCCAGTAAATGACACTAGATGGCGGTACGAATAACGAAAAAAAATCCAAGTCCCAAACGTAAACACACTGACGTCACTGGTCATGAATAAAGTAAAAACATTAAGAAATCAATTCGTTCCTTAGATTACTTACTTTTAAAATCACCAGATGGCGCCATAAGTCATTTTGAAAAAGCATTTATTAAAACCCCTATGCAATTATTCAAACCATTTTCTAAAAATAACCCATTCCTAATACTAAGAAAAAATACAAGTCCAAAAGAGAAAAAAAAAAATCCAACACTACATTAATTCACCGCCCATAGTTAACTCTCTTACAGCCTAACGGATAGCGCACTTGACTTCGGATCCTATGGTCCCGGGTTCGAATCCACAAAATTGCTTTTTAATTAAAAATAATAGGGTTTCGAATATCTCCACCAGATGGCACTACGCGAGTGATTCGTCACCATGGCAACGAAACGACGCCATCTTGAAACAACTCAACGCCTGCACGAAGTCGATGACAAAAAAAATCCAAGTCCAAATGTAAACAAACAATACGTCACTTCCGCTTTTGGATGACGTCACGCTGTGACGTCACGTGGCCCCGCCCACTTCTGGTCACGTGGTATGACGTCACTTCCGCCGCATATACGGGCCGGTATACTACTTACGTCCTCACGTACGGCATAGCATCGTGCATGTGTCTGGGAGTGCCTGCAAATGTAGCTGGTAGTATGACTAAGGCACCGAGATTTTCAACGTTCCCGTCATTTGCCACAGCATCTCTCAGGTGAATATATTCGTCAACTATGTTTACGTTGATTTAGACGAATGTAATGGAGACGCTCACTCTCGACTTTAGCATACATATCGACGATGAACTGATGAAACAATTGCCTACAATGGAATACGTGGTTTTGCTCAGTATCTTGAACCATTAATCTGTACGCATAGAAACCCATCGCTGAAACTTTCTTGCTGGTTCTTTCACCTGTTCTTGGGTTGATCTGCCTCAGATTAAAATGATATCCATCTTCACCATGGGGGAATATCACTGGGTACTGAATATCATCATAAGATCGACGTGTTTCCGAAATGCGCTGCAATGATTCACCTCGTCGTTGAATAACGATATCCCGTTGATGAAACTCATCGCCTCATATAACCACCGTGACTTCATCTGCTTGAGGAAGGAGAGTTAAAGCGCCGCTCGTGTTCGCCTGCTGGTCTTCGGTCTGCTCTTATGACTACTTTATATTCATCTGTTGGCATACTTTCCAATGCTGTTTCAAACGTTTTAATAAGCTTATTATGCTCATGAAATATTCTCTGTAGTTTAACACAATCTGAGGTCTTGTTTTCGAGATTTAGGCGCACCTCTGATCAGTTTCCATTTGTTCGTTTTGAATAAAATGTAATTGTAGAAATTTTGGTGGTTGATCTGGCAGCGGAAGCAACGATCCCGCTCTATGGTAAATCTGCCCTTGCACCTTGAATGTCGACGGAAATCCGAGCTGTCCAACAACTGATATGGCGCCGAATGATGTCATTTGGAAACATGAGTTGCATTTTCTGATGTTACTAAGAAAATGCTTCGACTCTGACGTATCTTCTGATGTGTAAGTCAAAAGTTCTTGTGGTGGTGGTTCCAGTTGGCAGAGATTAACTTTTCCATTTTTGCAGCAAATACCAGTAGACTCTGATTTAAACTTTTTGGCTTGACAGTAACTACAAACCATTTCCATTTTCCCGATGTTAACACTTGCATGCAGCGAGTAGTCTTTATGTGAATCGTAGTGGAATCCTTCCAATGCTAAGCTAAAATGGTTCGCAGTCCGTGATCGTCTGGCTCTATCTCTTATCCTGTAGTCGGGCTTGACGCTGCTGTGCCGTCTCTGTCTCTCTAAAGGTAGTAGCTCTATCTCTCTTATCCTGAAGTTGGGCTTCACGCTGCTGTGCCGTCTCTGTTGCTCTAGATGTAGTAGCTCTCTCTCTCGCAATCGCAAGTCTTCTATTCCTCTCCTCGGAAGTTTCTTGACTAAGCTTAACTTTCATCATCTTATCCGTTGACTGTACTTGGCCGATCGCCTTCCGCTTCCTTGGAGACATTGCTACAGCAAAGAAATCTGTAAATGAATACAAAAAGGTATTTCATAAATTAAGCAAAAGGCACACACTCACTGAGCAATGAAATCTATTATAGAATACAATAAAAAGCTAAAATTAACGAAGAAGCAAATTCAAAATTATGAAGTACTTACATCAGTTTAGAAATATAAATCCAAAATGTACACTATCACTGTCGAATAAAGTAGGAAACACTTATACAATCAACTAAAAGAGCGAATTAAAACTGTCAAATTCACTGAAAGATGATAAACTGGAAGACCTACCGAGTTAGCTTCCTTTAAATATGACCAGCTAAGAATCGAGTGGGTGCTGGAATGTTCTCCACCATGAGTCCAATTAAGTTTCCGTTTCCCCAACTTTCTAGAAAGTTCTACAAAGTTTTATAAAAAAAGTAAACATTAATTCTGGTGCTACCAGATACCGAGTATCAAAATTACGTTTTAATGATCAATGAGTTTTTCGTTTGTGCTTTTCAGAATAATGGTGCTTGGTTTAGAAATAAATATAATCGGTGTAGACAAATTAAACTGAATAGATAAAATTTTTTCAAAAAGCAGAAGGTCGATTTTACAGAATTTTTCAGAAAGAAAATCACTGCTTTCAACTTAGGATTCACATGTATCTATTCCGGACATTTTAAAATAAGTTACACGCTTTACCTAAAAAGCCTCGTGAAACAGAATTCTACAAATCATTACGTATTCAATAAATTATTTAAAGAAAGTTGGTCGAAATATACACCAACTTTCCTTGAACATGATCCTTGAACTCCTGAAAACCTTTCCTTGAATTTCCTTGTAAACATAAATATTTTAAAATATTCTTTCCCCTTCATCAATAAAATATCTATAATTTATTTACATCATGGGAAGAACTAAAAAGTCAGTTCAAACATAAATACTGTAATTTAATTTGTTTCGGAAAAAATTGTTTTTCGATCAACACTGGTAAAGCAACCATCGCTGCCTAAAGCAATCAATCTATGCTCAATGTTATTTCAATTGCGATCTCGAATAGTTTTTAGCCCCCCAGGGCCAATAGAACGGGGGTTAAGAGTTAGCCTATGCTGACCGCAGTGTTCTAAAGTATAAGTGTACCAAATTTGGTGTGGATTGGTCAAACGGTGTAGATTTGTATAGAAAATATACACACATACACACATCCTATTTTATATATATAGATTGTGATGTGCCTGGTTGGGACTTAGAAAAGAAATCAACGCCATTGGAGCCGAACCCATTCTCTTAAATAAGGGGAAGTCTGAGCGTACTGTGGAGAATAGGGGGTCCCAACTTGGGATCCCCCCTCAAACCCATAGGGTACAGCGCTAGTTTGCGCCATATATATAGGGGGGTGCTCAAGTGAATTAATTTAAAATTTCGATCAGAGAAAATTTAAAAATGAATCAGTATGGTCACATTATTAGAGTCCAAATGTATGGTTGAATGAGTATCTAAAAGTAACATTTTAAAGGTAAAGTTCTGATTAAAATTAATAAAATTTAGTTCTTTTAATCATCTTTAAAGACTGTCTGAGTGATAAAAATAGTATTTACAGTATAATTAAAAAGAGTGTATAATGATAAAAATTTGAGTCGTAATTTAAAATATAAATGTGTCATAATATATAAAAGTTTTTAAGATAGTTAAAATATTTTAAAAAGGTTTAAGGATGATTTTGAGATTTAATTTACAAGGTGAACGTGATTGGATTGGCAATAACGGAGAGAACAGTATTAAAATTTTATTTTGCGCCTTTCTTGATTTTCGGATCCGAATGCAGCCGTGGATCTCTTTCTCGACATCAAGGTCACCAGGGGGACATCTCCAAGCACACATGATAGATGAAAAGGAATATATGGAAAGATAAAATTTTGATTAAATAAAATATATTTAGGTTTTAAAACATTTAAAAAACAGATATTTTCAAAACTCTTAATTAGCTCGGCAAATTGATTAATTCTGGATATTTAAAATTTATTTAAAAGGTTTCGAAGAAATAAATTGTTGAAGTTATTAAAATTATTTTCCGTGCACTTAAATGATTAGTCTAATCTCTTTTCGATCAAATTTAACCAATTCAACCCGAGCAACGCCGGGTATATAATTCTAGTATAATATAAAGCATTGAATAGCAGTCCAGAAATATACACTTGGTTGAAAACAGCCGAAAATGCAGATTTCTAATTGAGGCGTGATGCTGATAATATCTTCTAATGCTGATTCCCTCATCACAAAAGTGAAAAATGAAATTCCTTAAGTTTTCCAGAATTGATAAAGTAGCGATTTCATTGCATATAAATTTTTTTACCTTCAATGTTTTTTCTTCCAATGAGTTTTAAATTCTGATGACAAAACGTCTTCCAAATTTAGTTTTAAAAATTAACTTAGATTGTAAAATATATGCAGATAAATTCACTGAGAAATTCCAATTTTGCAAAACAAGTTTTCAAATTTTACTAAAGGTATAACACCTCATTTTTATTACACAAAATCATGAGGTAATACTTATTCCTAAAATAAGTGAAAGAAAAAAATACACAATACAAAGACTCGCGTTGACGTGGTATGGTAGTTTGGAGAGTGAGTTCCCATCTCAGGTGTTGACCTCGTCATTTGACTGATTCAAAATGACGAGGCCTTGTCCTCGGATCTTTCCCGGTACGTCGCCAATAGCCCGGTGTATTTCTCGAGTGCGACGTCAATTAACTACCTATTAAATACAACCAAATCTGCTACGAAGCTACTGAAATTCTGATCTTAGCAATACAAATATCAAAAGCAGTTTTGTTTTGCATCGTGATGAGGTTTCTCACACCTTAGAGCAAATTTTAAAATCTATTAACTTTTCGTTTGTTTGATCCAATCCAGGTACTCGGACTTGTGTGGTTTCTGCGTCTTAAATTTGGAAAATGGGATTCGTGCGATTTATGTACTCGCAGATTCAATTGTAGTATAATTTACAATTAAATACAAAGTCTCCGAGTTCTTTTGAAAATCCAGTTTATTTTGCATATGCTAAAAAGGTGTATATTCGCCTCGAGTGAAAACAGTTTCAGAGAGTACGCTAGAATTTACTGGACACGTTTATTCTAGAAGATTAAGAATCTTGAATCGAGTTGGGGCAGCGGTTGGAAGAGTAACGGACAAGCAACCGGAGACCGTCGTGTATAAAGGGTGAACGTTCAATCTGTCGTGGCCTCAAATGTCCTCACGTTGGCGTGGTGTGGACGTTTGAAGAGTGGGGTGCCAGCTCAGGTGTTGCCTCGTCATCTGACCGAGGTTCAAAATGACTTGTTATTGTCCTCGATTCTTTCCCTTCGGATTTGATTCCGGACTGCCGCCCATAACCCGTTGTGTTGTTCCAGTGCGATGATAATTAATACCTACTACTTGATATTGTATGTCTTGTGTCAGGAGTGCTTGACCAATCATGGCCCTTGCGCCATAAAATCCCCAAACCAACCAATCCAACTTTGGCTCACTTAATGATATATTTGAGGTGTATTTATTATGTCACAAATATATTGACTTTTTCCCTGTGTTGTGTCGTCTACCTTATACAGTGATCATAGGGTTTGTCTACCAACCATTAAGTCCTTGGTTTAATCGCGGTATAAAGGTAAGCGCATCGTACGGACGGATCGGATTTTGGAATTACATTGTTTTAAATGAGGCTGCCTAAACGCATCGTACTTTCCGACGATGATTCTGGCGAGTTTCCGTCCGTACAATGCGGATGACTCATCCGATTGTAATGTGGCCACCAGATGTTGACGTTATACATTCAAATGCGTTGTTTTATTCCCCTAATCCAAGTTTCCATTTTTCCGATTGTTCAAGATAGAGTGAAAATGACACCCGATTTCAAATTTTACGTCATAACGATACCAATAAGTGATATTCTTAAAACAGTTGTTATTTTTTTCAAAAGTCTTTCGGCAGATATTCCTTTCACTCAACAAAAACGAAAGTATTGCCTCCGAGGGAATGTGACCGGCATTTCCTAAGTGAAATGCTCCGAGTGCTCTAAATGAATCCGAAGCGTTCATTGAGTGCCGATACGGGTGCTTCCTTGTTTCGTGCTGCTGGCTGTTTCATCCGGGGGAAATGTTTGAAAAACTGTTGTTAAATATAAATATTATGATTGCTTCAATGGAGCATCGGTATAACTTTCTTTTCACTGCTGATGGAGTTAGGAACTTTGTATTGAAGTGTTCGGAACTGAGCCATCTTTACTACCACAAAAGCCATTGGTTTCTTATTTTGTAATTTCTTCCAAAAATTTAAAAATTATTACTTGGGTTTTAAATCAAAGGCTAAGAGAATATTACTTATTTTAATTGCATACCATCAAACAGTTTTTGAAAAATTGCCACACGGATAAGGAACTTGCAGAATTGAGGGACAATTGCATACTGATGACTATCCTTTTTATTTTTCATCCATTAAATTGCTATAAATATAGAACAGCCACAATTCATTACGCCTTTGAGAGTTTTTTTAATGGTGAAAGTTTGTACAGGTCAAAATGAAATGATATATTTCAATTGGTTAGGATTCCTCTATGGTGATATGGATTTTATTGAAAGTTACACATTCATGTGGTTGAATTTGACAAAATGTTTATATATATTTTTTTTAATTTGCTTTCAGGAATTCTTAAATTAAGTTACGATTAAAGAAAAAAGATTTAGTGATTCTAATAGGAGATATAGCATCACGTGGTGAGTGTTCCTTTCTTTGATCAGATCACCGCTTGGGAATTGATCCTGGGAAGTGCAGGGCCGCTGTTGGGAGAGCAACGGATTAGCAACCGGAGGGTTGGGAGTTCGAATTCAGCCACCAAACACGGTCGTGTACAAAGGGGGATGGTGCACGCTTAATCTGCCGTTGCATTTCATATAATTTTAATTTCGAGTGGGGGGGGTGATTCCTGGGAGGCCCTTCCCCTATTTTTCCAACCACCAGCCGCCGCTGATATGGAAACCACGTACCTCTTTAGAATGAGATATGTAGTTACTTGACTATGGAGTACAGCTTCCAATAATACCCATGAAACATGAAAAACAAATGCAAATTAAATTGATTTTAATCGCCTTGTAATCAAAATATGTCAAAATTTAGAAATATATTTGAACTACAACGTAAGGTTACCCGTTTTGATTCAACGCGATATATCTCATTTTAGAATAACTTTATTATAATTTTACCAGTCATTTTAAAATAAGAAGTTATACACCTCACTTAAAAAGGTTTCCATTTATTTTTAGGAAACAGTATTCTACAAACTATAACGTATTTAACGAAAGACTTGAGGAAAGTTCGTCGATACAACCAAGAAATTACCCATGTCTAGTGGTATTTGGCAGAAAATAAAAATAATCCATTACAATTCAACTCCTAAATAATATATATCGGTAATATGGAAAGTAATGGAACACATAAATACAAACAGAAACGAAATTCTGGTAATTGAAAAATGTAAAATTCTGAAAAACAAAAGATCTGAGCAAACGTGTCGAATTTCGACGTCCTGAGAATATTCTTAAATAGAGAAATGAAATTAAAAAGACGCTTGAAAAATATTGATAGACAATAATGAATTATTTACAAAAAGAACACAAATTTAAAAAACTTAGAAATGCTCAAATATGACCGCAACGTTTCTGTCTTAACTCAAATACACAAACACGGAATTTTAAATCTAATTTTTAAAATAAAACATTAAAGAAACAAAAGACATTTTTGTACTCGCAATCTTAAAGACAAAGACTTATTAACGACCTAAGTCACCAAGAGATATTTTTCAGTTCTGGAAAAAAAATCCATCATAGGTTACAAGTCAAACAGAGTGATTTAATCGAATGCCTTATATGTCGTTACATTACTTGAAGTAGCAAACCTGCTTATAAGTTCGTCTCATTACACATGGAAATATGAAATCTAAGTCGATTTTCTGATCACGTCAAAAGCTGAACTGTACCATCACTGGGCACAGAACGAACTGAACCGAATTTTGTAATTCAATAAACATATTTTATTTGGAAACGGGTTCTACCACCTCTTTAGGGCGATCTATAATTTGTAATTACTTTTGACCTCGATATGTTTAGGAATGAGGAATTGGTTCTTACCGAAAAAGAAATGAAAGTATTCTAAGATGAAGATTTGCTCTGGAAAATTAATTAATTTGAAAATGTTATTGAAAGTAATCACAGGGAGAGATCAAAACTTAGTTCGGATAAGGAATTGTTTATAAAATCATCAGGAGGGACCCATATTTCTTAGGACCTATAAAATCCTAGATTAAAATATTATTTAAAAAAATATTTTCTTATGCTTACGCTAGTAAACCTACTTAAGTTTGTATAGTTATTGAAAAAAGTCATGTGGCATCTTCGAAAGGAAAGTAACACAAATCAAAAGCTTGTAATTTTTCTCAAAATCATTTGAAAATTAGATTTTGAAAATTGATATTATGTGACATCAAACACAAACTGATTGGATCTTAACATCGGTCCCTTAAAAGTCATCAAAAGTCCATTACAATTTGGCTTAGCATTTTGCCCTTCTTCTCCCCTTTGTTAATCCCCTTTATTTTAAGTGTCAATTTTCCAGTTTTGTTAATTTAATGATATCAGTTATAACTGAAAAGATTGCAAATTGTGACATGAAAACTCACCTGCTACAAAAACCCTGCGCCATAAAACCCTAACCATCGAATCTAATCTACCTACTACAAAAATGTAAACAGTTGATGTACTTGTTACGGGAACTCAAATGAATTCCGATGTTTCTAAGAATAACTACTGTACTAGATTACAAAAGATGTCATAAAAAATTATTAAACTTCAGATATACTTCCTGAAGTTACACACATCACCACCCTTGAAATGTTACAACTTGTGACTAAGCTTGTATTTTATGAAGGTATTGGTGTTGTTGAAGCTATATTTGAGATTTACTTTATATACATTGACATGACATTATAAAATACATTGACTCTGACTTGTGAAATTTTCCTTAATTAAAGATGAATGTACAAAAAACATAATTTTTAAAACAATATTTAATTTTTTGCCCTTTTCACTTTTCTCATTGGTGCGATATACACAATCAGGATTCAAAGTTGAAAAGGGCATAAGGCCTACGGTTTTGAGGCTTTCGGACCTTCGCTTCTCTCTCTCTCTCTTTCTCTCTCTCTATTATTCGGATTTAAAACCTAACTTAAACCATCGTCTCTCATGCACTACCTTAATATTTAATTCCTTTGTAGATGAATTCCATTAATACTTAATTTCGTTTATTTCGAAAATGTTCCAATTGTTTTACCCCAATTTCCATTTCAATACAAGAAATTTTGTTTTATACATATAAAAAACAAATAGAAGGCATGTATACAAATAAAATTATACAAACACATAAAATTATACAAACATATACAAATTAAATTATTAAAATGTTTAATTTTAAATATGTAGGTAACATTGTATCCATAAAAGATTAATCAAAACACAATGACATTTTGACAATTCAATTTTAGTTAGAAAATACATACAATTTCGCCTAAAATTCCTATATTGAATTAATAATGATATAATTAATGTAGGTGGTTTCTTATATACGAATATATCTATTATATTATCCGTGAATGAAAACATCAGGCAAATATAGTCGTAAGCACAGAATCTAGAAGAGGAATTTATATTTTCCGATCACAAGGGATATTTTAGACTGAAAAAAAATTGTCTATTCAAATATAAAACACAGATTACAAATCACATGAAGAATTATTTTTAACAAAAAGTCCCTTGAAAAAATGGAAATCCTTGATATGTCATCACAAGTACACTTCAGGCAAATATATTTTCTAGCACTTTTCAGGATTAATTACTTTCCGTTTTTCATGTATAAGTCTATGTCTTTTGAAGTTCGAAGCGTGTGAAAATTTTCTCATTCATATTTCACACATATACGGCTTCTCTTTAGCGTGTACACGCCTATGTGTTTGTAAAGTCCAATTTCGTGAAAACGGTCTCATGCATATTTCATATATATAAGGCTTTTCTTCAGTGTGTATACGCCTGTGTACTCGTAAGTTCGAAAGATGTGAAAAGATTTTGTTACAAATTTCACAATTAAAAGGTTTCTCATCTGTGTGTATACGAATATGTGTTCGTAAGTCCCAAACTAGTGAAAATCGTCTCGAGCATACTTCACACATATACGGCTTCTCTTGAGTATGTATAAGTCTGTGTCTTCGTAAGTGCCCAAGTTGCGAAAAGCCTCTGTTACAAATTTCACAAGTAAAAATTTTCTCACCTGAATGGATGCGTTTGTGTGTTGATAAATTAAACTTTTCCAAAAATTATTTTTTGCACACGTCACACTCGAAAGGTTTCTCACCACTATGCACTTTAATGTGCCTTTCTAAATCCGTTTTAGATCGAAACAACTTGTTGCAAATCTCACATTGGACTGTATTCATTTAATTGTGGAGTCCTTGATGTCGGATCAGTTGCCACTCATTTTTAAAACATGTTCCACACCTGGTCGCATGCATAATCTTTTGTCGATGAATTTTCCGTGTGTATTTTTTCCCTTTGATATTCTATTCCAAGTACCTGATTTCGATTTTTTCATTTGTGACGGCTGAGGGTGTTTTTGTACGGTTTCTCTATTGTGCTCACGTAAAAAAGAGGTTGGTCCTCTTTCAGATCGCTCCATTCTGTTCGAGTTCGATTCTGTTTTAAACGTTTCACTATTTCAGATTTTCTCTTCGGTGCGTGTCTTCGGATGTTGTCTTTTGTGGTGTTTTCGTGGATTAAGCTTTTCACTCTGCACGTATACACATTGTCTTGTCAGTGAATCACCATCACGGCTTGACTTTTTCTGCACACTGTGCGAACACGATCTTGAAGAGGTTTTCGTTGAAGAAAGGCGACATGAAAGGTTTTCTATGTTCTGCTCAGAGAATTCTGTCTATTCACTATGATCTTGATGTACCATGTAATCGGTAGGATAAATGATCCGAACTGAGCCATGCAGATCAGGCAGTCGTCTTTGATCTATTGACTCAGGTGTTGCTCCTTGTGGTTCCATGACGTGCTCTGAAATTCCACTGCTTTTCTCAAAAGGAGAGTGTTTGTAATGATTACAGTCTTTGTTCGTTTTAATCCGGTTTTGCGATGAAGTGTGCTCCAAAATTGATGTGTTGATTTGAGAAAAACTTTTGACCGACAGAGCCAACGTCAGTAGTATACGGGTGCCTATGGTAGGCGGAAGTGACGTCATACCACGTGACCGGAAGTGGGCGGGGCCAAGTGACGTCACACCACGTGACAGGAAGTGGGCGTGTCTGAATGACGTGACGTATTGTTTGTTTACATTTTGGACTTGGAATTTTTTTTGTCATCGACTTCGTGCAGGCGTTGAGTTGTTTCAAGATGGCGTCGTTTCGTTGCCATGGTGATGAATCACTCGTAGTATCACATCTGGTGGAGAAATTCGAAACAATATTATTTTTAATTAAAAAGGAATTTCGTGGATTCGAACCCGGGACCATAGGATCCGAAGTCAAGCGCGCTATCCGTTAGGCTGTAAGAGAGTTAACTTACGATGGTGAATTAATGTAGTGTTTTTCTCTCTTTTGGACTTGTATTTTTTCTTAGTATTAGGAATGGGTTATTTTTAGAAAATGGTTTGAATAATTGCACTGGGGTTTTAATAAATGATTTTACAAAATGACTTATGGCGCCATCTAGTGATTTTAAAAGTAATTAATCTAAGGAACGAATTGATTTCTTAATGCTTTTACTTTATTCATCACCAGTGACGTCAGTGTGTTTACGTTTGGGACTTGGATTTTTTTTTCCTTCTGAGATTTTTCGATGTGACGTCACGATTATGTCCATCGAGCAAGTCTGAACTTGAAAAAGTCTACTCACAATTCTTTATGTTATGAGTATGGTAAATTGTTTAGATCGTGAAGGCTAGGCATATTTCCGTCGATTGGAAAACGAATTAACGTATTAAAAAAAGACGAAATTTAGAAATTTTAGGTCAAAAATATACTGTGCCTTGTCAACTTGTAGCATACGAAGACGAAGGAATAAGCTATACTTTTAGCGGGTCTTCTATTGCAGCCAAGCCTTGATCTCCTAAAGTATTGGAAATAAAGGGAGAAATGGAGCGAATAATTGGTGCAAGATTTAATTTTGAGTTGGTGAAGCGTTATAAAGATGGTAAGGACTGCATAGTTGCCCATAAAAACAACGAGAAGGACTTGGAACTTTATGTACCCATAGCGTCTGTTTCATTTGGACAGAAAAGGCAATTTGTGTTTTCTAGAAAGAACTACAATTCTTTAAAAAATTTTCTGGAAAATGGAAGCTTGCTTGAGATGAAGTATCCAACAAACCAATTTTGGTTTCACAGCTTGCCCCGTGGGAATGCATTATGCCCTAGAATAAACTTAACGTTTCGTAAAATTCTTGTATAAAGCAGCGATAAACCACTTATGTGCCCCCGAACTAGAACTCAGTGTCGTACACTAGACGATATTTGGACAACGTTGCAATTGATCTTTGCCTTTCAGAATAGTATTTTTATAAATGCTTACATCTCGTTTTTAAATAAATTTTTAGCGTGTCTTACCACATATACTGTATTTTGGATTATTTGGTTTTTTTATTACATGGTTTCATAAATTTTCTTTTAAAATGCAAGATCTGAAATGAAATTTTTCTTTGCTATATAGATTTATGTTTTTTTTAAGTTAGATGTTTTTATTCAAAAATTAATTATACATTAGATGCTATAACACCTATTTTATAGCAGAAATTTTGTTTTAAATAATATACACTTAAGTAAGAGTAAAATTTTTGAAACTTTACAAGACAAATACTATGAATATGTTTTCTTGTACATTTGAAGAAGTTATAATAGTATAAAAAAACCATTTATTCTATAAATCTAAATTAAATGTTATTTTTTAATTAATCTTTCCTTGCATATTATTTTTACTTTGAATAAATTTTCATTCATTTTAGTGATTTTATTTATATTATAAAGATTTACAAACTGTTTTTAACGAAATTTTCTTTGATATTGGGATTTATATTTTAAAAGTTAGATGTTTTTTACACAAAAATTAATTATATATCAAATACTATTGCACGTATTATAACATTGAAGATTTTTAGAAAGCGTTTAATAATTGAAATATATACTTTAAATATTATTACAAACATTTAAATGCAATTTGCTTTTTATTTTTTAATTTTACAATTGAGACATTTTTAAAAGTTTGGTTCTTAAAGTCCGTTTTATGCATAGTAAAAAAATTATTATAAAAACCTGTAAGAGTAAAACGAATTTTATGCATTAATTTGAAACTTTACAAGACCCATACCATGTTTCCTTGCACATTTGAAGTAGTGAAATATAGAATTAAAAACCATTTGTCCTTGAAGATCTAAATTAAAAGTTCTTTTTCTTTAATGCTTTTGCAAACCACACATTTTACTAAATATGAACTTCCTTTTATTTATTTGAAATCCTTATGCACATCGTACAATTTACATTGCACAATAACCAATTACCAATAGTGTACGAAGCTATGAAGTATTTTACAAGATACTTTGTACTGTTTTCTTAATTTTAAGTGTTCTACATTGCTATATTAAATGGATAGTAAGTGGGTTTTCTGTTTTTGAAAATAATGTGTGCACATCTGTGCTGCTAAGCAAATTAACTTTTGCCCTTTTCTTGATATTTAATGCATAATCTAAATATTTACTCACACCGCTGATAGTTTTACCCATGAGTAAAATTAAATAATAACTGACAATTTTAAGTATTAATGTGAATTTTAAAATGAACAAAAATTATTGAAATAATGGATTAAATCTGAATTCTATGTATTCTTAAAACAATCTCTGCAAATCCAGCAGACAATTCTTAAACAGATTGAAGGAAGCCACATGGAAACAAAGTAAATTACAACACTTTTTAATAGTAAAAACATTATGATTAATATTTTTACAAAAATAATACATTGTAGTAAAAAAAGAACTTATTTTTACATACTTACATTTTTTTAAGAGACTTATTTCCGACAAGCCAATTATTCAATGTCATCACCTCAGCTATGGGGCAATGCAAATTATTTTTGTGATGACCACATTATAGTTTTTGGATATCTTTGTTGCTACTTAGAGCATAAAATGCATCGAATTTGGGAAACCCATATTGTTCTAAGTTGATATTCGGAATATTCAATGCATCTAAGCGTTTCTTTTCCACACAACCACCTTTGTAAGCAATTAGGTACTGAGTGACCCTCTTGGTCTGCTCGTAATATTCTAAAAGCTTAGAGTGGAAGGAAAAATTAATTAAAAATAATATTTAATTTATATTTTACAGGATAAAGGGTTTTAATACTATTTTTCACTACTTCAAATGTGTAAGGAAACATGTTCATAATATGGGTCTTGTAAAGTTTCAAAAATTTTACGCTCACTTATGTGTATAATATTAAAAAATTCTGCAATAAAATATGTGCTATAGCATCTAATGTATAATTAATTTTTGAGTAAAACATAAATCTTAAAATCAAGGAAAATTTCATTTCAGATCTTGCATTTTAAAAAGAAAATTTATAAAACCATGTAATAAAAAAAACCAAATAATCCAAAATACAGTGTATGTGGTAAGACAAGCAAAAGTTTATTTAGAATAGAAAAGGTGTAAGCATTAAAAAGATTTCCAATATTCCCTTATGGTTTCCAATATTCCCTTATGCATTTAAGTGTTTGTCATAATATTTAATGTATATGTTTCAATTGTAAAATGTTTTCTAAAAATCTTCAACATTAAAAATATGTGTAATAGTATTTAATATATAATTAATTTTAAGTAAAAACATTAATTTTTAAAATATTAAATCCTTATATTTCATCTAAAAACAGGTTTGTAAATCTATATAATATAAATTAAATCACTAAAATTTATGAAGATTTATTCAAAGTAAAAATAATATGCAAGGAAAGATTAATTAAAAAATAACATTTAATTTAGATTTATAGAATAAATGGTTTTTTATACTATTATAACTTCTTCAAATGTACAAGAAAACATATTCATAGTATTTGTCTTGTAAAGTTTCAAAAATTTTACTCTTACTTAAGTGTATATTATTTAAAACAAAATTTCTGCTATAAAATAGGTGTTATAGCATCTAATGTATAATTAATTTTTGAATAAAAACATCTAACTTAAAAAAAACATAAATCTATATAGCAAAGAAAAATTTCATTTCAGATCTTGCATTTTAAAAGAAAATTTATGAAACCATGTAATAAAAAAACCAAATAATCCAAAATACAGTATATGTGGTAAGACACGCTAAAAATTTATTTAAAAACGAGATGTAAGCATTTATAAAAATACTATTCTGAAAGGCAAAGATCAATTGCAACGTTGTCCAAATATCGTCTAGTGTACGACACTGAGTTCTAGTTCGGGGACACATAAGTGGTTTATCGCTGCTTTATACAAGAATTTTACGAAACGTTAAGTTTATTCTAGGGCATAATGCATTCCCACGGGGCAAGCTGTGAAACCAAAATTGGTTTGTTGGATACTTCATCTCAAGCAAGCTTCCATTTTCCAGAACAATTTTTAAAGAATTGTAGTTCTTTCTAGAAAACACAAATTGCCTTTTCTGTCCAAATGAAACAGACGCTATGGGTACATAAAGTTCCAAGTCCTTCTCGTTGTTTTTATGGGCAACTATGCAGTCCTTACCATCTTTATAACGCTTCACCAACTCAAAATTAAATCTTGCACCAATTATTCGCTCCATTTCTCCCTTTATTTCCAATACTTTAGGAGATCAAGGCTTGGCTGCAATAGAAGACCCGCTAAAAGTATAGCTTATTCCTTCGTCTTCGTATGCTACAAGTTGACAAGGCACAGTATATTTTTGACCTAAAATTTCTAAATTTCGTCTTTTTTTAATACGTTAATTCGTTTTCCAATCGACGGAAATATGCCTAGCCTTCACGATCTAAACAATTTACCATACTCACAACATAAAGAATTGTGAGTAGACTTTTTCAAGTTCAGACTTGCTTGATGGACATAATCGTGACGTCACATCGAAAAATCTCAGAAGGAAAAAAAATCCAAGTCCCAAACGTAAACACACTGACGTCACTGGTGATGAATAAAGTAACAGCATTAAGAAATCAATTCGTTCCTTAGATTAATTACTTTTAAAATCACTAGATGGCGCCATAAGTCATTTTGAAAAAAGCATTTATTAAAACCCCTATGCAATTATTCAAACCATTTTCTAAAAATAACCCATTCCTAATACTAAGAAAAAATACAAGTCCAATAGAAAGAGAAATAAACACTACATTAATTCACCATCGTAAGTTAACTCTCTTACAGCCTAACGGATAGCGCACTTGACTTCGGATCCTATGGTCCTCGGTTCGAATCCACGAAATTGCTTTTTAATTAAAAATAATAGGGTTTCGAATATCTCCACCAGATGGCACTACGCGCGTCACCATGGCAACAAAACGACGCCATCTTGAAACAACTCAACGCCTGCACGAAGTCGATGACAAAAAAAATTCCAAGTCCAAAATGTAAACAAACAATACGTCACGTCATTTAGACACGCCCACGTGGTGTGACGTCACTTGGCCCCGCCCACTTCCGGTCACGTGGTATGACGTCACTTCCGTGTCCTATACGGGGGGTATACTACTAACGTCCATGATGGAACCTTTCATACTTTTGGCCCTTTTGTCCTTAATTCCGGCACGAACCCAATTCTCTCTCGTACGAGCTGTTTTAGTCTTGTATTCTTTGGATGTTGGTGAATTCTGATCACAAAAGGATGTCGAAGCTTCATCATGCAATTGACGTAACACATCTCGTTCTGAATGTTCCTGATCTATGTTCATTTCAAATTTCTTGATAATTTTTTTAAAATTAAAATTTAAGACTATATGATTAGTAAATTTCAAATTATAAGTCTAAACATTATGGTATTTGGTATTTAAAAAAAAAAGGCAATACGGTTACTGAGGACGAGCTCAGTAACCGTATTGAAATGCGTGAAACGAAATAATTCGACACCTTTAAATATGAATACTATTCATTTACTTCACTTTAATTCGATAAAATCGGAAAGAAGTATTTCATAATAAGAAACATATTATATGGAGTTGGTTGGTTCGTGTTTTATGGCGCAAGGTTCTTATTCGCTATGCTGTGCCAGACACAAGTCATAAATATCAAGTTATAGACAGACACACACAATGAATGTATTTTACTACAAAGATATAAATACACTCTAGGAGGAGCGTACTTATAGGAATCGAACCTACCCCTCCTACAACACGAAGGTTGCTAGAGCGTGTCCATAACCACTGAGCCTCGACGGCCTGTATGGAACGTGTAAAATGAAATATAAGTATTCATATATCCGAAATTCTTCCGGATATATGAAGCTCAAAAATAATAGTTGTAATTCACAAGGTAGGTTGGTAGGTAGGTAGGTATTTTAATTAACGTCGCACTGGAGCAACACAACTGAATATTGGCGAAGGTTCGGGATCAACAACCGAAGGGAAATATACGAGGACCATACCGGACTGCGTAGCCCGATTTGAAGAATAACGGATTAGCAGCAGGAGGGTTGCAAGTTTGAATCCAACCAGACCGTCGTGTACAAATATGGATGGTTCACGTTAAATCTGTCGTAGCCCCAAATGTCCTCACGTTGGCGTGGTGTGGAAGTTTGGAGAGTAGGGTGCCAGCTCAGGTATTGCCTCGTCATCTGACTGTGGTTCAAAATTAGGTGGTGTTCTCGATCTTTCCCTTGAGATTGATCCCAGACCGTCGTCAATAGCACGTTGTGTTGCTCTAGTGCGACGTTAATTAAAATACCTACCTACCTACTGAGGTAGGTAGGTAGGCTTACCTTACAACACCACGTAATTTTGAACCACTTGTAATTCCAATATCGAAGCCATTAGTAAAATTATTGAATCGTTAAAAGTTCATCAATCTGTGTAGAAGGGATCGTGACTTAGCATTTTGTAACATTACTTGGAGTACATGGGAGCGCTTTACTGAAGCATTTAAATCATCAGGTTGGTAGATGGTTATTTAACTTCTCAATGTAGTAAAACATCAGGATATTGGCGACGGTCCGGGATCAATACCGAAGGGACCGTTCGAGGATAACGCCTCATTATTTTGTATTTGTATTTGTATTTGTATTTCAATTAACGTCACACTGGAGCAACACAATGGGCTATTGGTGACGGTCCGGGATCAATCCCAAAGGGAAAGATCCGAGGACAACACCACGTAATTTTGAATCACGTTCAGATGGCGAGGTGTGCATCTGAGCTAACCCCCATTCTCCAAACGTTCATATCACTCCAAGGAAAGTACATTTGAGGCCACGAGTGATTTGACATGCACCAGCCACCAAGTACAAGACGGGCTTGGGCTGGACGAAATTCGAACTCGCAAACCGCCATTTGCTAAATCGTTGCTAATCCAACTGGGCTACCCTGGCCCCACGATCACTTATTAACAACCCACACTGATACAATTATCCAAGAATATTTCGTAAGTACAACTATTTTACGTCGTGCACAAAAATTTGATCTTAGTCGATATTTAAGGTGGGTAGGTTGTTAATTAACGTCGCACTGGAGCAACACAAAGGGGCCATTCGTAGATACTTAAGGTATGTATGTATTTTTAATCAACGTCACACTAAAGCAACACAACAGCAAATACTTAAGAGGAACCCTTTCGCAGTGGATTTGCCCAATGCGTAAGATACCGGGAGTTTTAGACGACACAGGTTCGATTCCAGTCATATTCGATTCCTCCCTAAGTGTATTTCGGTCTTTCGTGTCAGCTTTTCTTGTGTGCGTGGGCCGCGATAACTCCGTTTTAAAGTAGTATTACAAACTGGAGGGTTTGCGAGTTTGAAACTAGGTCCGACTAAAGACCGTCGGGTACACAGGGGCTGGTGCACGTTAAAAATCTCGTTGCCTCAAATTGTCCCCACTTTGGAAGTTTGGAGTGTGGAATGCAAACTGAAGTGTTGATCTATTCATCTGATAGTGGTTCAAAATTACGAGGTGTTGACCTCGAATCTATCACTTCGGGATCCATAGCAAACCGTCGCCAATAGCCCAGTACAGTATGACTAGTTTAACTTCCTACCACAATAGTCAATTTAATTTTGCATAAAATGGAAATATTTTAACGTATGGAAAATGTCTTTTTAACTTAGTTTCGAAATTCGTATCAACTGCAAGGGCCACGGTGGCCTAGTTGGAAGAGTAACGGACTGGCAACAGGAGGGTTGCGAGTTCGAATCCAACCAAAGGACAGTCGTGTGCAAATTGGGCTGTCCTGGCCTCAAATGTCCTCTCGTTGGAGTGGTGTGGAAGTTTGGAGAGTGGGTTGCTCAGAGGTTGCCTCGTCATCTGACTGTGGTTCAAAATTACGTGGTATTGACCTCGGATCTTCCCATGTGGGATTGATCCCGGACCGTCACCAATATCCCGTTGCTCTACGTGCGACGTTAATTAATTTCCATTATCGTATCAAATACAGTTTGTATCTACTACTTATCTACCTAGGAGATATAAGATTACTTCAATACTATGAAACATGAGAACAGTATATTTCGGTGCATTTCAAATGTTTTATTAAAAGTATTCGTAGTTGATAAAGTCAACCTCGGTTCATTAAAATGTACTTATATTTCAAGAGTAATTCTGCTCTTTTAAAAGAAATAGAGATGGTACATTTATTTAGCATTATCGGACATGAACTCCGAATATGAACTTTGAACCATTCCTTTGTAGCATTAAAATTTGAATTTACGTTTCGATCGGTAAAATATTCCAAATGGAATAACCTTTTCTTTTCAAATGTGCAATTAAATAGAATTTTTTTTATAAAACTACGCTATTAACATTACCAAACTGCAAAACAAATCATAGATATCAAAGATATTAAACGTAACTGAGTTTGTTCCTTCACACAGTGCCATTTTTATGAAATATAAATCAAACAATCTTACGATAAACTAATGATTACAAAATTGTATTTTTATTGAAGGTAAGTACTTAATTATGGTCGCAATGGTGTATTACAACGGCCTATTGGCGACGGTTCGGGATCGATCCCCAAGGAAAAAATCCAAGGACAACGCCTCTCATTTTGAACCATGGTCTAACGACGAGGCAACACCTGAGCTGGCACCCCACTCTCCAAACTTCCACACCACGTTAACGTGAGGACATTTGAGGCCACGACAGATTTAACGTGCAGCAGTCCCCTTTGTACACGACGGTGTTTGGCTGGATTCGAACTCGCAACCCTTCGGTTGCCAGTTCGTTACTCTTCCAACCGGGCCACCGCGGCCCGAATAATACAAAGGATTCACTCAAATTCAGCTTACCGTTTAGACCTTCAGTTTGCTTCGATTTCCTCGTGATAACTTATATGCATTCACAGTTGATTATTTCTACTCCACACTCACTTAAGTATGAGTTGATTGTCGATCGGTTTTTTTGCAGAATAAGTGACGTTTCAGTTTCCTATTCGAACTGTTCAGAAGTTTCATAGGTAGTAAAGATCAGTACGTAAAAGTTCAATATTAGTTGTCGAGATCAAGATGTTCGGTAATTGTAGATCGGATATAGTTTTCATCTCCTTAAACTTAAACAGGTTCAATGAGTCAATTGTCTTGATAAACAGCACTTGCAGCACGTGGATAAATTGTCTCTTCGCAATCAACATTCTAGACTCGCATCAGCAAGCCTTGATTCTCAAACCCTTTAGACCACCAAAGGAGCCTTTGCGCCGCAGCTCTAGCCCTGAAATTTGCACTTGGTAAGACATTCAATAGCGATGTCTAAATCAATGAGTCAATTTGCCTTCCAAGCTTGTAAACTTCAAGTTAATATACAAGACAAGTCATATCAAAATTGAAATTGGGCCGCGGTGGCCCGGTTGGAAGAGCAACGGACTTGCAACCGAAGGGTTGCGAGTTCGAATCCAGCCAAACACCGTCGTGTACAAAGGGGGTTGGTGCACGTTAAATCTGTCGTGGCCTCAAATGTCCTCACGTTGGCGTGGTGTGGAAGTTTGGAGAGTGGGGTGCCAGCTCAGGTGTTGCCTCGTCATCTGACCGTGGTTCAAAATTACGTGGTGTTGTCCTCGGATCTTTCCCTTTGGGATTGATCCCGGACCGTCACCAATAGCCCATTGTGTTGCTCCAGTGTGACGTTAATTGAAATCCCCCCCCCAAAATTGAAATTAAATTGTAATTCATAACTCCTTTTCAAAAAGCTCCACTCGTAAGTAATACAATATTTAAATTTCGATACACTATGGATTATTACATAGAAAGAATTAAAAATGTGAAGACAAACACTTCAGGTGTAACAATTCTGCTGGAATCAGAAATATTCATCAAATGTCAAATGTTCCATGTCGCCATTTTCCCAAATGTACAGGGCTGCGGTAGCCCAGTTGGAAGAGTGACTAGCAATCGGGGGTTTACAATCAGCCAAGGACCGTCGGGTACAAAGGGGGGCTGATGCACGTTAAATCCGTTGTAGCCTCAGATGTCCTCACGTTGGCGTGGTGTGGAAGTTTGGAGAGTGGGGTGCGAGCCCAGGTGTTGCCTCGTCATCTGACCATGGTTCAAAATTACATAGTGTTGTCCTCGGTAATGGTAATTAACTAGCATCGTACTAGAGCAACATAACGGGCCATTAAAGACGGCTAATTATCCTCGGATCTTTCCCTTAGAGGTTGATCCCGGAACGTCACCAATAGCCCGTTGTTTTGCTCCAGTGTTATTCTAATTAAAATATCTACCCACCCAATCATCAGAATGATCTTTTATGACTTCATTGTATCGCTTTCGTACACATTTTGCTATTTCTTTTCGCTGTCAAAATGGTAGGATGTGTCGAGGAGATAAAGCGTAGATTTGAAGTGAAAACATGGGCCTGATGTTAGATTGTGGAATGATTGAAGTTGGGGGGGGTATTTCAATTAACGTCACACTGGAGCAACACAACCGGCTACTGGTGACGGTCCGGGATCAATCCCAAAGGGAAAGATCCGAGGACAACACCACGTAATTTTGAACCATGGTCAGATGACGAGATTGAAGTTGGAATGATTGTTTAATGTGAATATTCAACAATGAACTAACAATTGGAACACTGATAGCTGCATTTGATAGTATTATTGAGGGATAGGTTTTATTGATGACATGTGATTGCATCGTAGTTTGGTAGCTTTCAAATGAAAATCAAACAATTTGATAGGTAGGGTGAATCTTTGTCGCACCGACCGTAACAACACAATGGGCTATTAGCGACGGTCAGGGATCCATCCAGAAGGGAAAGATCCGATGACAACACCTCATGATTTTGAAATACGGTTGGATGACAAGGTTAACACCTAAGCTGGCAACCTACTCTCCAAACTTCCACGCCACGCCAACGTGTGGACATTTGACGCTACGACAGATTTAACTTACACCAGCCCCTACGTATATGAGTCTTGGGTTGGATCATGTTTCGAACTCACAATCATCCGATTGCAAATTCACTCTTCTTCCAACCAGGCTACCGCGGCAATGATGTTTGAGGTCGTCGTGGCTCAGTGGGTATGCCCACTGCGCTAGTAATATTCGAGTTGTAGGTGGCGCACTTTCGATTTCTCCCTTGGTGTATTTCTCTCCCGTGTCAGTAAAACGTTCATTGTGTGTGTATTAGTCTATTACTTGATATTGTAAGTCTTGTGTCTGGCGCAACATGGCCAAATATGGCCCTTGCGCCAAAAACCTCGAAACAACCAATCAAAGAATCTTGAAATGAAATTAATGAGATGGACTCGATTATATTAAGGAATTTTAACGTATGTAAAGCAGATATAAGTGTTGGCAAAAGTACTTTACTAGCTTTGTGGGTAGGTATTTTAACTAACTTCACACTGGTGCAACACAACGGGCAATTGGTGACGGTCCGGGATCGATCCCAAAGGGAAACATCCGAGGACAACACCACTTAATTTTGTATCTCGGTCAGGTGACGAAATCTACTAGCTTTGTGAAAAGGAAAACATTGGTACATAAAGACTGCCTATAATGTTTGAGACAACTTGCTGTAAAACTCGCTTTGCTGACTCTTCCAAGTATCAAGGTCAGACACTGGAGAAAAGGGATACTTACTCTTCTGAACCTGTATTTAGCCATGGGCAACTTTATGTTGAACTTGAACTGTCAAAAGATCGACAGTTTTATGATGTCGGAGTGAAAGTTTTCAATGGACTAGAAGAAGGAAAATTACTTCCAGAATCCGAAAAAACATTTACAAAAAGTAGCAAAGAAATTTCCCAGCTTAATTGGGATTTAATTGATGAGGCTAAAAAGATGAAAGAACAAAACCAAATAATACTCCAACACCCAAAAAGAAACATGGTATTGGCGAGAGGAAGAGGTTCACGTCCTTCACTGAGAGGATAATCATCAGGAAAACCCTATCGTACATCTACGAATGAACAACGAAGAAAAGTTACCAATTTTTTTAGTTTCAAACAACTGTTCCAGAAGATGTAAACATATTTTCAATTTCACATTTTCTATTTATCGTTTCACAAATAATCGAGAAGCGACCTCTGCTGTTCATTTTGGTTTAAGTTGCTTATTCCAGTCCTCTTGATGAATTATTTATTACTTCAGCTTTGCATCCAAAAGGTCGAAGGGCCGCGGTGGCCCGGTTGCAAGAGTAACGGACTAGCAACCGAAGGGTTGCGAGTTCGAATCCAGCCAAACACCGTCGTGTACAAAGGGGGCTGGTGCACGTTAAATCTGTCGTGGCCTCAAATGTCCTCACGTTGGCGTGGTGTGGAAGTTTGGAGAGTGGGGTGCCAGCTCAGGTGTTGCCTCGTCATCTGACCGTGGTTCAAAATTACGTGGTGTTGTCCTCGGATCTTTCCCTTTGGGATTGATCCCGGACCGTCACCAATAGCCCGTTGTATTGCTCTAGTGTGACGTTAATTGAAATACCCCCCCAAAAGGTCGATCAAAAACAAAACTACTTGAAGTTGGCTGACAGAGTGAACTGTGTAAACGCTATGTGAACAATGTGTACGAAACCCAGAGACTTTGATAGGCCACAGAGTTCCTACCCTGAAAAGAGTGCAATATTGTAACACAAAATTAACCTATTATAAAATAGTAAATAATTTAAGTACTTGTTAAAGGAATTTAAAAAAATTCTTGTTTTCTAGGAGGATTATAGTATTAGATTAAAGAACATGGGCCACGTGATAAATGATTCGACATGTGGTCGGTAGTTAATTAAAGTCACACTAGAGCAACAAACACAACGGGCTATTGGCGAAGGTCCGAGATCAATATCGAAGTATTGAACGTGAGAAATGACGTTTCCATAAGTTATACACGTCACCACCCTTGAAATGTTAAAACTAACTAATGATCAATTTTATAATCTGACAGGTAGGTAGATATTTTAAATTAAAGTTACACTAGAGCAACAGAACAGGCTATTGGTGACGGTCAGGGATCAATCCCAAATAGAAGGAACCGAGTAATCTGACAGTATTGGGATGCATCTGTAAATATTAGTGGAATTTTCGTAGAACAGTGACTGCTGGACTTTTGTAAGCATGTTTGATCGAAAACCAATGTACAAAGGACATTATGAATTAATATTGTAAAATATTTCACTTTAACTTTTCCACTTTTTACCAGGTTTGCAATAAAAACAATCAAGATTCAAAATTAATATTGAGTATAAGGCTTAAGAACTACTTCTTCAGACTTTTAATCAGAGAGCACGATCAGAAAATCGCAATTATTAAAGGAAGTATGAAATATCCTTGAGATATCGAATAGAAAGTAAAAGTATCAAAGATCAAACACTTTAAGAACATTTCAAACGTTTAACTTGCTGGTACATCTCGATACAAAGGAAATTACAATACATCGATTTCTATATTCCAAAATGTAACGTATTAAAAGCGCTATATAGTTCAAACAAGCGTACACATTTGGTGTGATAAAAAATAGGGCACATAATATACTGTAAATTTATTTTGGTTTTAATACCTCGCATTTGTATTGAAAATATTCCAGGTATTTGTACATAAATTTCCATTTCAATACGTGAAATTCTCTTTAATACATATCAAAAACAAATAAGTCATGTATCCGTATAAGGCTAAATAAAAGTACAGAAAAGTTTTTATTTAAAAATGCAACATTCTTTTTCGATAAAAGTATAATCAAAACAATGACATTTTGAATGTTGATTTTAGTTAAAAATAAACGCAATTTCATCAGAAAATTCCTAAATTCAATTAAGAAAGTAAAATTTAAGTAGATAAATGTTTAATTACATACAAAGTCAAGTGTCTATTCATAAATTAAAACACCAGGCAAAGAACTAAATTCGATTAGGTGCTACTCATACCTCTCAGCAGAGAAACTAGAACAATTCCAGCTCCAAATAAATTTAAAAACGAAGGAAAAGTTGGTCCATTAAAATAATTTGAGTTTACAAATCACATGAAAGAGTTTTCCCTTCCAAGTAAAAGTCCCTTCTAGAATAAAATAGAAATCCTTATATATTCTTTTCATATGTCGTTGCCAAGTACACTCTCCGCAAATCTGTTTTCTACCACTTTTGATATTTATTTTCCGTGTTTGATGGATACGGCCGTCTTTTTAAGTTCGAAACTTGTAAAAACATTCTAAAGTATATTTCACACATACGGCTTCTCTTCAGTGTGTATACGCCTATGTCTTTGTAAGTTTGAACTATCTGCAAACCTTCTCATGCATATTTCACACATATAGGGCTTCTCTTCAGTGTGTATACGCCTATGTGTTTGTAGAGTCGAATTGCGTGTAAACTTTTTCATGCATATTTCACACATATAGGGCTTCTCTTCAGTGTGTATACGCATATGTGTTTGTAAAGTTGAACTAATTGCAAACCTTCTCATGCATATTTCACACATATAGGGCTTCTCTTCAGTGTGTATACGCCTATGTGTTTGTAGAGTCGAATTGCGTGTAAACTTTTTCATGCATATTTCACACATATAGGGCTTCTCTTCAGTGTGTATACGCATATGTGTTTGTAAAGTTGAACTAATTGCAAACCTTCTCATGCATATTTCACACATATAGGGCTTCTCTTCAGTGTGTATACGCCTATGTCTTTGTAAGTTTGAACTATCTGCAAACCTTCTCATGCATATTTCACACATATAGGGCTTCTCTTCAGTGTGTATACGCCTATGTGTTTGTAGAGTCGAACTGCGTGTAAACGTTTTCATGCATATTTCACACATATAGGGCTTCTCTTCAGTGTGTATACGCCTATGTGTTTGTAGAGTCGAATTGCGTGTAAACTTTTTCATGCATATTTCACACATATAGGGCTTCTCTTCAGTGTGTATACGCATATGTGTTTGTAAAGTTGAACTAATTGCAAACCTTCTCATGCATATTTCACACATATAGGGCTTCTCTTCAGTGTGTATACGCCTATGTCTTTGTACGTTTGAACTATCTGCAAACCTTCTCATGCATATTTCACACATATAGGGCTTCTCTTCAGTGTGTATACGCCTATGTGTTTGTAGAGTCGAATTGCGTGTAAACTTTTTCATGCATATTTCACACATATAGGGCTTCTCTTCAGTGTGTATACGCATATGTGTTTGTAAAGTTGAACTAATTGCAAACCTTCTCATGCATATTTCACACATATAGGGCTTCTCTTCAGTGTGTATACGCCTATGTGTTTGTAGAGTCGAATTGCGTGTAAACTTTTTCATGCATATTTCACACATATAGGGCTTCTCTTCAGTGTGTATACGCATATGTGTTTGTAAAGTTGAACTAATTGCAAACCTTCTCATGCATATTTCACACATATAGGGCTTCTCTTCAGTGTGTATACGCCTATGTCTTTGTAAGTTTGAACTATCTGCAAACCTTCTCATGCATATTTCACACATATAGGGCTTCTCTTCAGTGTGTATACGCCTATGTGTTTGTAGAGTCGAATTGCGTGTAAACTTTTTCATGCATATTTCACACATATAGGGCTTCTCTTCAGTGTGTATACGCATATGTGTTTGTAAAGTTGAACTAATTGCAAACCTTCTCATGCATATTTCACACATATAGGGCTTCTCTTCAGTGTGTATACGCCTATGTGTTTGTAGAGTCGAATTGCGTGTAAACTTTTTCATGCATATTTCACACATATAGGGCTTCTCTTCAGTGTGTATACGCATATGTGTTTGTAAAGTTGAACTAATTGCAAACCTTCTCATGCATATTTCACACATATAGGGCTTCTCTTCAGTGTGTATACGCCTATGTCTTTGTAAGTTTGAACTATCTGCAAACCTTCTCATGCATATTTCACACATATAGGGCTTCTCTTCAGTGTGTATACGCCTATGTGTTTGTAGAGTCGAACTGCGTGTAAACGTTTTCATGCATATTTCACACATATAGGGCTTCTCTTCAGTGTGTATACGCCTATGTGTTTGTAGAGTCGAATTGCGTGTAAACTTTTTCATGCATATTTCACACATATAGGGCTTCTCTTCAGTGTGTATACGCATATGTGTTTGTAAAGTTGAACTAATTGCAAACCTTCTCATGCATATTTCACACATATAGGGCTTCTCTTCAGTGTGTATACGCCTATGTGTTTGTAGAGTCGAATTGCGTGTAAACTTTTTCATGCATATTTCACACATATAGGGCTTCTCTTCAGTGTGTATACGCATATGTGTTTGTAAAGTTGAACTAATTGCAAACCTTCTCATGCATATTTCACACATATAGGGCTTCTCTTCAGTGTGTATACGCCTATGTCTTTGTAAGTTTGAACTATCTGCAAACCTTCTCATGCATATTTCACACATATAGGGCTTCTCTTCAGTGTGTATACGCCTATGTGTTTGTAGAGTCGAATTGCGTGTAAACTTTTTCATGCATATTTCACACATATAGGGCTTCTCTTCAGTGTGTATACGCATATGTGTTTGTAAAGTTGAACTAATTGCAAACCTTCTCATGCATATTTCACACATATAGGGCTTCTCTTCAGTGTGTATACGCCTATGTGTTTGTAGAGTCGAATTGCGTGTAAACTTTTTCATGCATATTTCACACATATAGGGCTTCTCTTCAGTGTGTATACGCATATGTGTTTGTAAAGTTGAACTAATTGCAAACCTTCTCATGCATATTTCACACATATAGGGCTTCTCTTCAGTGTGTATACGCCTATGTCTTTGTAAGTTTGAACTATCTGCAAACCTTCTCATGCATATTTCACACATATAGGGCTTCTCTTCAGTGTGTATACGCCTATGTGTTTGTAGAGTCGAATTGCGTGTAAACTTTTTCATGCATATTTCACACATATAGGGCTTCTCTTCAGTGTGTATACGCATATGTGTTTGTAAAGTTGAACTAATTGCAAACCTTCTCATGCATATTTCACACATATAGGGCTTCTCTTCAGTGTGTATACGCCTATGTGTTTGTAGAGTCGAATTGCGTGTAAACTTTTTCATGCATATTTCACACATATAGGGCTTCTCTTCAGTGTGTATACGCATATGTGTTTGTAAAGTTGAACTAATTGCAAACCTTCTCATGCATATTTCACACATATAGGGCTTCTCTTCAGTGTGTATACGCCTATGTCTTTGTAAGTTTGAACTATCTGCAAACCTTCTCATGCATATTTCACACATATAGGGCTTCTCTTCAGTGTGTATACGCCTATGTGTTTGTAGAGTCGAATTGCGTGTAAACTTTTTCATGCATATTTCACACATATAGGGCTTCTCTTCAGTGTGTATACGCATATGTGTTTGTAAAGTTGAACTAATTGCAAACCTTCTCATGCATATTTCACACATATAGGGCTTCTCTTCAGTGTGTATACGCCTATGTGTTTGTAGAGTCGAATTGCGTGTAAACTTTTTCATGCATATTTCACACATATAGGGCTTCTCTTCAGTGTGTATACGCATATGTGTTTGTAAAGTTGAACTAATTGCAAACCTTCTCATGCATATTTCACACATATAGGGCTTCTCTTCAGTGTGTATACGCCTATGTCTTTGTAAGTTTGAACTATCTGCAAACCTTCTCATGCATATTTCACACATATAGGGCTTCTCTTCAGTGTGTATACGCCTATGTGTTTGTAGAGTCGAACTGCGTGTAAACGTTTTCATGCATATTTCACACATATAGGGCTTCTCTTCAGTGTGTATACGCCTATGTGTTTGTAGAGTCGAACTGCGTGTAAACTTTTTCATGCATATTTCACACATATAGGGCTTCTCTTCAGTGTGTATACGCATATGTGTTTGTAAAGTTGAACTAATTGCAAACCTTCTCATGCATATTTCACACATATAGGGCTTCTCTTCAGTGTGTATACGCCTATGTGTTTGTAGAGTCGAATTGCGTGTAAACTTTTTCATGCATATTTCACACATATAGGGCTTCTCTTCAGTGTGTATACGCATATGTGTTTGTAAAGTTGAACTAATTGCAAACCTTCTCATGCATATTTCACACATATAGGGCTTCTCTTCAGTGTGTATACGCCTATGTGTTTGTAGAGTCGAATTGCGTGTAAACTTTTTCATGCATATTTCACACATATAGGGCTTCTCTTCAGTGTGTATACGCATATGTGTTTGTAAAGTTGAACTAATTGCAAACCTTCTCATGCATATTTCACACATATAGGGCTTCTCTTCAGTGTGTATACGCCTATGTCTTTGTAAGTTTGAACTATCTGCAAACCTTCTCATGCATATTTCACACATATAGGGCTTCTCTTCAGTGTGTATACGCCTATGTGTTTGTAGAGTCGAATTGCGTGTAAACTTTTTCATGCATATTTCACACATATAGGGCTTCTCTTCAGTGTGTATACGCATATGTGTTTGTAAAGTTGAACTAATTGCAAACCTTCTCATGCATATTTCACACATATAGGGCTTCTCTTCAGTGTGTATACGCCTATGTGTTTGTAGAGTCGAATTGCGTGTAAACTTTTTCATGCATATTTCACACATATAGGGCTTCTCTTCAGTGTGTATACGCATATGTGTTTGTAAAGTTGAACTAATTGCAAACCTTCTCATGCATATTTCACACATATAGGGCTTCTCTTCAGTGTGTATACGCCTATGTCTTTGTAAGTTTGAACTATCTGCAAACCTTCTCATGCATATTTCACACATATAGGGCTTCTCTTCAGTGTGTATACGCCTATGTGTTTGTAGAGTCGAACTGCGTGTAAACGTTTTCATGCATATTTCACACATATAGGGCTTCTCTTCAGTGTGTATACGCCTATGTGTTTGTAGAGTCGAATTGCGTGTAAACTTTTTCATGCATATTTCACACATATAGGGCTTCTCTTCAGTGTGTATACGCATATGTGTTTGTAAAGTTGAACTAATTGCAAACCTTCTCATGCATATTTCACACATATAGGGCTTCTCTTCAGTGTGTATACGCCTATGTCTTTGTAAGTTTGAACTATCTGCAAACCTTCTCATGCATATTTCACACATATAGGGCTTCTCTTCAGTGTGTATACGCCTATGTGTTTGTAGAGTCGAACTGCGTGTAAACGTTTTCATGCATATTTCACACATATAGGGCTTCTCTTCAGTGTGTATACGCATATGTGTTTGTAGAGTCCAACTGCGTGTAAACCTTTTCATGCATATTTCACACACATACGGCTTTTCTTCAGTGTGTATACGTCGATGTCTTACTAAGTGAGCATTTCGATTAAACTTCCCATTACAAATTTCGCAAACAAAAGACCGTTTCCGATCGTTGTGGATGGTTCTATGCTGTTGCAAATAATATTTTCGCGAAAATGTTTTCATGCATATTTCACACTCATGACGTTTTCGCCCACTATGCATTTCCATGTGCTGATTTAAATTCGATTTATATACGAAAGATTTCTCGCACATTCGACAGTGGTGTGACTTTGTTTGAAGGTGGAGTTCTTGATGACAATTTAATTTCTGCTTAGTTTTAAAACGTCTTCCACAGTGATCGCATGCATAACCTTTAGTCGCTGAATTTTCTATGTGATTCTTTCCCCTTGAAACACTACTCGAAGGATCTGATTTTGTTGCCATTTGTGGAAGTGGTGAGGTCTTATCAAAGAATGGTGTGTTCGGCTGAAGTAAAATAGAGCTTTTTCCCTGGTCAGATTGTTTGTTTCTGCTCACATTCGATTTTGTTCGAAAAGTTTCACTCTTGAACATTTCCTGTACGGCGTGTGTCTTCGGATGCTGTGTTGAGTGGTGTTTTCGTGCATTAAGCCTTCCACTCTTAAAAGACACAAATGGCATTGTGGCTGAATCAATAACACGGCTTGTCCCTTTCGGCACACTTTTCGAACAAGATTTTGAAGATTTTGTTGAAGAAAGAAAACTTCCAAGGTTTTCTGTGGTCTGCTCAGAGAAATCTTTTTCTTTACTTTGATTTTGATGTCGGAGGTAAACAGCAGGAAGCATGGTCCTAACTGAGCCACGTGCATCAGGCATACGTCTATGACCTCTTACTACATCTGGGGTTGCTACTGGTGGTTCCATTAAGTGCTCCAAAATTTCATTGCTTTTCTCAAAGTGAGGGTGTTCGTAGCGATCACTGTGTTTGTCCTTATTAATGCGGCTTGGCGACGAATGTGCGTTCAGATTAGGGCGTCGATCTGTAGAAAAACTTTTGACAACACAGCCAACGTCGATCTTGGAACCTTTCGTTCTTTTGGATCTTCTGTCGATCTTTGCGGAATGAATGGAATTAACTTTTGCACGAGCTGTTTTTGTTTTATTTTCTTCGGTCGTTGGTGAAGCCTGATCATGACAGGATGTCGTCGCTTCAACATGCAATTGAGGTAAAACATCTGGATCCGAATGCTCCTGGTCTATATTCATTTTGAATGTTTTGATAATACCTTCGAATTGAAATCTAAGACTATGCAATAAGATAAAACTTCAATTTTATGACTAAAAAGTCACGAAGTTTCAGTACTGTTAAAGCAAAAGCAAATTTCAGAACGTGAGTTCAGGAGCCGTATTCAATTGAGAATCACGAATCAATTCTACGCTTTTATATATGAATTCTATTCACTTACTTCACTTCAGTTCGTGGATATTATTGCGTTTGTATCGATGTCATTAGAAAAATTATTAAAACGGTAGCAGTTCTTCATTCAGTACCAACAATCGTGATGCAACATTTTATATGATTACTTGGAATATACGGCAGGGCTTATACCACAGCGACTAAATCATCAGGTAGGTAATTAACGTCACACTAGAGCAACAAAGCAGTCTATTCTAAATCGTCAGTATAAACAATATCGTGTTCTTGTTCTTTAGATCTCTATTGTAAATTTCTCGTCATCTGACCGTGGTTCAAAATTACGTGGTGTTGTCCTCGGATCTTTCCCTCTGGGATTGATCCCGGACCGTCACCAATAGCCCATTGTGTTGCTCCAGTGTGACGTTAATTAAAAATACCAAATACCAAATACTATTGTAAATTTCTAACAGATAAATTTAATACTTTAGAATAGATAAATTTAATACTTTAGAATAGATAAATTTAATAATTTAGAGTAGATAAATTTAATACTTCAGAATACATAAATTTAATACTTCGGGTATTTTGGGTATTTCAATTAACGTCACACTGGAGCAACACAATGGGCTATTGGTGACGGTCCGGGATCAATCCCAAAGGGAAAGATCCGAGGACAACACCACGTAATTTTGAACCACGGTCAGATGACGAGGCAACACCTGAGCTGGCACCCCACTCTCCAAACTTCCACACCACGCCAACGTGAGGACATTTGAGGCCACGACAGATTTAACGTGCACCAGCCCCCTTTGTACACGACGGTGTTTGGCTGGATTCGAACTCGCAACCCTTCGGTTGCTATTAATACTTCAAATACGCACTCTTATTTCGTTTCCAATTCATAATAGTTTCGGAGCTGCGGTGGCCCGGTTGGAAGAGTAACGGACTAGCAACCGAAGGGTTGCGAGTTCGAATCCAGCCAAAACGTCGTGTACAAAGGGGGCTGGTGCACGTTAAATCTGTCGTGGCCTCAAATGTCCTCACGTTGGCGTGGTGTGGAAGTTTGGAGAGTGGGGTGCCAGCTCAGGTGTTGCCTCGTCATCTGACCATGGTTCAAAATTACGTGGTGTTTTCCTCGGATCTTTCTCATTGGGATTGATCCCGGACCGTCACCAATAGCCCGTTGTGTTGCTCCAGTGTGACGTTAATTGAAATACCCCCTAATAGTTTCAAATTCCATTTTCCTTAAGATCACTTCGGTGGATAGGTATTTTAATTAACGTCACATTGGAGCAACAGAACGGGCTATTGGTGACTGTCCTGAATGAATCTCAAAGGGAAAGATCCGAGGACAGTATCACGTAAATTTTAACCACGGTCAGATGACAATGTCAAACCACAGCCGGCACCTCAATCTCAAATATTCCACACCACGCCAACGTGAGGACATTTGCGGCCACGGCAGATTTAACGTGCACCAGCCCCTTGTACACGACGGTGTTTTGGCTGGATTCGAACTCGCAACCCTCCGGTTGCTGATCCGTTACTCTTCCAACCGGGCCACCGCAGACCTAAGATTACTTCGGAACAATCCACACGAAGACGATTATACAGGTAGAACAATTTGTAAGTGGCTGCCATCTGACCGTGAATTAAAATTACGTCCTCGGATATTTCCAACGGGATTGATCTCGGACCGTCGCCAATAGCCCGTTGTTCTTCTGCTGCGCGACGTTAATTAAATACCTACCTACCTTTGGTTTTGATCCCAAACCGTCAATAGCCCGTTGTGTTTCTCTAGTTCGACGTTAATTCAAGTATTTAGCTATTGTAATAACTTCTCTGGGTAGCGTGGTAGATTCAAATCTACAGAGAACAGTCTAGCTAAAATAATGAACATTAATTTTATTCAAAACAATGTCTTGATTAGATGAGGGTTTATATACAAGGCACTTTCACGAATTCGATGCCTCTGCTAACGGGATGCGACAGGTTGTCGTAATCTCAGGTACGCACGAAAGTCTCCGAGTGGGAGAAAGGTATCTCAACAGTCTCTAGATGAAACTCTACTCGTCGGGTGACGATTACACAAGATCAGCACCGGATCCTCACGGGACGACGGGTCAATTCAGGTTCACTGCCGGACGAGAAGTCGGCACCGGACTCTTCGCAGGTCGTCGGTTCGGCACAATCAGGGATCGGCTCCACTGGGGTCGTCGGATCCGGACCCACTTCCCCCCAGCTCACCGTTAGGTGTAGAGCCCTTTCTGGGAGGAAGGGGAGACTTCCATCCAACACGAAGAGGCACATGGGGAAACCCGCACCCACGAAAAGCATTTATTAAGCATTTAAAATTTACATCAAAAGGCCAACAGGGCCAAACAATAATCGACGACCGACACACTGTCGGTTTACAAACAAAACCAAAAATAATTAATTACATAACACAGTGAATGAATGAATGAATACATAATAAATATATGAATGAAAATGAATATAAAATTCTGGACAAATTTATATATGAACATGATATAAATAAGGAATGGATATGAATAAAAGGTAGGTTTAAAATTGATTGATTTAAAACATTTAAAACATTTAAAAAACATTTAAAAGCATTTAAAACATTTAAAAAGCAAAGCGGGCAGATAAAAGGGAGAGCCACCAAGATAAAGTCTAGCTAGTCAAGGGGCGGAGGGTCAGCGGTCACCTCCCCGGCCGCCAACACACTCTGTCCAATTTTATAAACAGAAAGTCTATTGGACAGAATACCGGCGCACCACATAGACGCATTCGCGTCTGTTGGTCTTTTAATGTGGTGCGCCGATGTGTGCGGGCAGTCGAAGAGATAGTGATCCGCATCCCCAACGCCCCCGCAAGTGCACAGATCAGTGTCCTTCAGTTTAAACCTGTGGAGGTAGGCCATATATGGGCCATGGCCCGTTAGATACCAGGTAAGGTGTCTATTGGTGACGAGGGTGTTAATATTGACCTCCGGGTAGAACTTCTTAACCCGGAGGCCCCTTTGTGAGTTTGTGTGGTGCCCCTGCCATTTAGTCAATATAAATTTTTTAATTTTTCTTTTCAGATATGAAATTGGGGCAGGGGCAGAAATACCCTCGCCACTTATGGTTGCCAGCTTTGCACAAGTGTCGGCCAACTCATTCCCGGCCTCCCCCACATGTGCCCTGACCCAATCCAGGCCGAAAAGGTTAGTATAGCTAGATATATAAGTTTTTATTTTATTTATAAAATTAGATTTAATATTAGTAGATTTCAGAGCCTGGATGGAGCTCAAGCTGTCGGAAAAAATATTAATTCGTTTATCATTATTTACTGCAAATTCGACTGATTTAAAAATGGCCAACAACTCCGCCTGAAAGACGGAGTTGTGGCCCTTTAATTTATATTTATATATCTTTATCACTTTCTTATCACTGAGGATGCACACCGAGGCCCCGATACAGCCATCTATACCGGAGCCATCGGTGTACACCTCATAGTCAGGATTTAATATCTTAGCCTTGAAATCAATTACAATGTTACTAGGGTCTATTGAAATAAGAGGTATATTGTAGTCTAATTCAATATCCGACAGCTCGATCTCAGGGTCGGGCAGCCGCCTTCGTAAAATCATATATTTTCTGTAGATCGACTCCAGAGTCACGTGGAGCGGGGGGATCCCGCAGAGGATATTTAGAGAGTCAGTGGGGGAAGTTCTATATGCCCCCAACACCCCCAGCAGAAAAACTCTCTGTATTGATTGCAATTTCTGTTTCTGCTGGAGAGTGAGGGAGCCCCCCCAAACCCCAGCTCCATATGAAATAATTTTCTCTGTTACCGTAATATACCAGATTTTTTGGAGCTGGGGACTGACCCCCCATCCTCCGCCTCTCACTCTACATAGGGATCCCCCTATATCCAAACATCTAGATGTTAGTGAGGCAATATGTTCGCTCCACGCGAGTCTGTCGTCGATCACAATTCCAAGGTATTTTAAGCTATTACAGATTTTTATGGATGTATTATTAATTTTAAATATCGGATTACGTTTTAATTTACTAGTTTTAGATATCACAATGGACCGGCACTTGTCGACGGATAGTTGAAGTTTCAAATTAAGAAAAAACCAAATTCAAAGCAGTATTTGTATTCATCTCCAGGATCCTCCGCGTGACGCCTGTCGTAATTAACGCCAGGTCGTCAGCGAAGGCCTGGAGGTAAAGAGAATCGGAATTTAATTCCAAAATACCGTTAAAATAGAGGCTCCACAGGGTCGGTGCAAGCACCGAACCCTGTGGACAACCCTTAATAATATTTCTACTAATTAACAAATCAGACCAATTATAATGGATAGACCTATTATTTAAATAAGTATCGATAAAACAAATGTAGTTCAAGGGTAAATTATATTTATTTAATATATCCGCCAACAAGGACCAGTCCATATTATCGAAGGCGGCTTTGATGTCCAAAGTAGTGAGGGCTGAATGTCCGACTCCTCGATTCGTTTTAAGTTTATCAATAACGGAGAACAAAGCGTCCTCGCAGGAACACTGCTCTCGAAAACCAAACTGAAAATTGTGAAGGATATGGTTAGAGTGCAGCCAGGAGTTGAGCCTCCTGACAAACACTCTTTCTATTATTTTGCCCAATGTAGGTAATAAACAAATGGGTCTGATGGAACTACAGGAGGAGGGGTCCCTACCTGGTTTAAGCAGGAAACGAACTCCCCCACTCCTGAGTCCTCCAGGAAAATAAGATAACTGTAAAACCTGATTGATTGGACCTAATAAAAACTGAGGATATTTTTTAAAAATAAACTTCCAAATATTATAATCAATGAGGTCCGGCCCAGGTGCTTTACCACCTTTCAATCTGGAGAAGACAAGCTCGAGCTCCTGAATAGTTAAATCATAGGTTTTGCCACCAGAATAACAGGAATTATGATAGTTTAATTGCTGATCTGATGGACCAAAAAAGTGGTCCATCAGGAGATTTATTTTGTCCAATTGGGTGAGATGTGGTTTATCCGGAAAAAATATATTTAGATCTTTATTCTTATTTAATTTATTGTACGAAAATTTAAAAATTGAACCATATTTAGTATTGTAGCTCGAGCAATGTCCCCTCCAGGCCGCCCTCTTTGCCTTAAGCAATTGACATTTGAAGACGGCTCTGGCGGATTTATATTTCAAAGCATGGGCACGGACCTCATCTTCCGGACAATTATTAATTTTAGAATTTTTATATCTTTTATAGAGGGCAGTGTTCCTGTTACGTGAGGACGCCAGTTCTTTAGACCACCAATGAATCTTCTGCTTATTATTATTCTTTTTAGATTTCTTGAGTGTTTTTAAGGCAGTGTTAGTAATTATTTCAATTAAATTATTAAAATAAAAATCGAGATCATCGGTGGTGTTAATATTTTTACTCAAATCATTTAGAAAATCATAAGAGTTGTGAAATAAAGCCGGGAACTTCCCTAAACCAAATTTGGTCCTCAGGAAGAACCCGGGGTTAGTATTAATTTTAGTAGTGAAATCAACAGAAACATAACGATGATCACTAGCCGAATCAATGTCCAGGATGGTCCAATTATATGCCAGGTCCCGAACATCAGAACTGATTAGAGTTAAATCGGGCCAGCCCTTCCCAGAGTGGGCAAAGAAGGTCGGCCCTTTGTCCGGTATATTTAGTATACTGAGGGAATGTGTATTGCAGAGATCGAGAACCCTCCGCCCTCTAATATCCTCAAACCCGTATCCCCATATAGGAGAACGGGCATTAAAATCCCCCATGATGAGGAGCTTGCCTTTGATGGAATTAAGGACTTCTAGCTCCTCCAACAAGATGTCAATGTCGTCATGGGGGGGGGGAAGTAGACACCTCCCAGGATCAGAGGACCGAGCTCAGTTCCGACCTCCGCAAACACACAATTATTACTTAAAAATTTTAAATTAAATGATAAATTTAAGTTGGTACAAATAATAAAACTATTGTTCCTCAATGAGGAAAATTGACGTTGACCTGGCAAAGGGCATATCGGTTTATGTTGTACCAAACAAGGCTCCTGAATAAAAATAAAATCAGAAAGTGTTTGTTCGGCCGTGACCAACGCGAGACTATGAGGGGTGTTAGATCTATTAGTATTTATCTGTAAAAATTTCAGGGAGTCAGACATCAAGGGCCGAAGTCAGTGTTGGCCTCCAGGAGTGCTAGCTGGCGTTTCAAGTTCTGACACCCCCTGGCTCTACAGCCATGACCCACAGAATAATTGGTACCAAATTTTTCGTTTGAGTCTTTACAATTAATACACATAGGTGACTCTTTACACTCCTTTGCATCATGGCCACCCCCACAGTTCAAACAGACACCGACCTGTGTGCACCGGGCTTTGCTATGGCCAAAACGCCCACACCCGGTGCACTGACGAACACTCTTAAAATCTTCAAACCTAGCTCTCTGGCAGCCCAGGAAGAGGTATTCCTCCCCCATGAGCCGCCTGTAAATAAGAGGTGAAATTGAGACAACCCAGTGGCTCCCCCTAGAAGCTCTAATCCTAAAATTAATTTCAAAAGCTCCCTCCCCGGACAACAAATCATTCCTGGACGACAACTGGGCCGCCAAATCCCCCTCATCAAGCTCCCCATCAACCGGCAGTATAATTATTCTGGGCTTTAATTTTTTTGGAACTTCCAACTTAAAATTGTCTTTTATTATTTCATTCATTGAAAGTACACTATTAACCTCATCTAACTCCTCACGGGAGGAAAGATCGATGGCCAAACCTCCATCCTTTATCCCCCTTACCTGTACAATTCTAAACTTGTATTTTTCAATTACTCTATTAAGTATAGTCTTATTATTAGCAAAAGTCTCCTTCTTCAGAGATCTCAATAATATGGTAAATTTAGTGTTAAGTGTTTTTGGCCTATTATTTCTATTTATTGGCAAATAAGCAGGAGTCATCTTTAGTCTATCGGCATAAGTCTGATTAGGGCCGATACTTTCTTTAATTTCTTTTATTTCTTTCATAATTTCCTCATTGACTGTGGGTTCTGTACTTATTTTAGCGACACTCAAAGACCTTATCGTATCATAGGCTTGTTTGGAAGACTCCTCAAAGGTCTTAACGAGGAGGTCAATATTCCGTTGCCTTTCTTCCAGCATACCATTTAAGGTTGCCAGATGAGTATCTTTATCACTAATAACCAATTTAAGTGAGGTGATATCGTCCTCATGTTGGGCTTTTTCATTTCTTAGTTCCCTCTCTAATTGTTTAACCCTATTTCCACTACCTTTAGCCTGATTTATTTCATCATGAGGAGAGCTCTTAACAATATCCTCCAAATTTTGAATCTCGAGACTGAGGCTTCTGATATATTCTTCCCTATCGTCATTCAAGTTTCTTAGGTTGGCCACCGGATCCGCCTCCCGGGGGGTCGAACACCGATTGGGTGAACCAAGAGAGGGAAGGCTACCTTCCCCGCCCGAGGAGGACTCATTAAGCGTTGGCGGCTCCCTGATTAGGTCCACAACAATTCTAAGCAAATTAACCAGTTCTCCTTGAAAGTTGGCGGACTTAATGCAACTCTTTGGTTTCAATTTACAGTATTTATGCAAATTAATACATGCATCACGAAAATCTCGTACATTGATATTAGTGAGATCAGTGTGAGTAAAGCTCTTAATAAACGCGTCCAGGGGACCATCCGATTCTTTCTTCTTAATATCAATATTCTTTGCCATCTCTGAAGTCCAGGCCAACAAGAGAGGAAAGAACAAGCCAAAAATGGATTAATTAGTCCAAACTGGGTCTGTACATACCAAAAACACAAATATCGGTAAACCGATATCGTTAAAATTTTATTACTGATATCGTCCCCCAGAGATCCCACTATATTACTCACCAAATCCGGTCACCCGGAGATGACATTTATTTTCAACCTAGCAAAAATATATTTTCACCGATACCACCCGATCAAGGAGTAACGTATCCAACTGTACCAAAGAACGTACCACCAGATATAAAAAAACGTCCAAAAACGAACCAGGTACACCAATACTACCAAATCGGGAATCGGCCTACAGACAAAAGTCCACAACCAATAGACAATCCCCAACTCCAATTAGATATATAGCAAACCCCACTATCAATCAAACTAACTAGATATCAAATTATCAAATTATCAAATCAACTAATTACCAATCAGGGAACAGTCATATAAAATACCATAAGTTATATTAAAAATCCTAAAACACATAAAATCACCAAGTCCAACAAGACAAGTTATATATATATAAAACCATACAACCACCAGGAGACAAGGCAGACACAGCAGGACAGGAGACGAGGCGAGACAGGAACCAAATTAAGTAGACGTAGTCTCAGAAGCAGACAGTTCTATAATCCTGCATTCCAATCCAAGACGCACGGGCCACCTCAGTAAATCTCAAGAAATGATGTCACCAGAAGCAGCCAATAGCAAGGTGCCAGATGTCAAGGAACCACACTATCATATGAAGAGGTATCCCTCCGCTGACCAGGTGTAAGTCGGTCAGGTACTGGGGCTCTTGAGTAACTGCGTAGTTGAATGGATCCCAAAATGGTGGCAGGATGACGTCAAGGAGATGATATAATACAAGCAGACCAATCACATCCAGGAAAAAATCCTCCCAGGAGGCAGCCAAGGCAATCGCCAAGTCCCATCCAACTCAAAATGTCGCCAAGTCCAATAGTAGATCGCAATTTAGGGTATTGGGTAGGGTAGGGGTATTTCAATTAACGTCACACTGGAGCAACACAATGGGCTATTGGTGACGGTCCGGGATCAATCCCAAAGGGAAAGATCCGAGGACAACACCACGTAATTTTGAACCACGGTCAGATGACGAGATCGCAATTTAAAACTAATTAAAAGGCTCATAAATTACCAAATATTCATCCAAACTTGGATACATTGATATCACCAGACAGCTCAGAACGTGCTGAACACGAATATGTCAAAACATCGGCAATCCGACAGTAACTAGCGGTCGAAAATTGCAAAAATCAACAAGTTCAAAAAACACGTAGGAGTCTGTTCGCGGCTTGGCTGGAAGTGGGGGGGGGGGTCGTCGGATCGGCACAAGACAGGCACGGCTCCGCTGGGGTTGCTGGTTCAAGTCTCGAACGAGAATAAAGCAGGAACTCGAGATAGGCAGCCTACGCCAGGCTACAAGAACGCGTACTCTCGGGGTGAGAGAACCGTCTCTTAACAATGCTTTTCTCCCTAAGGAGTGACTGCTCAAAGGGTCGCTGAGTCAAGCTGCTCGCACGAGCTCCCAGGCAAGAACTGACGATTCGACTCTCCTCTTTTCCTTTTGAAACCTCGCTGCCTTTGTTCGCTGGTGGTTCTTTTGATTCGTTCTTGATTGGTTCTTACTTTTAATTGGTTCGTTTTTGAGGTTGCTGATTCGATGGCGACTGTCTGACGTAAAATGGGATCAGCTACTTAGCGCAGGTGGCTTGATTACCTAGCAGGTGGACTTAATCACCTGGCAGGTGCACTCCTAAGCATCTGGGCGCTTTCCGGAACGAATTCTCTTTTGTTGGTCATTGATCCAAGTCCCGACCGTCTGGCGCCAGAGAGATGGAAACGTATTGTCCGGCTCTTTTACGACTTGTCGGCGAGTTTGCCTTTGGGAGGGTTAATAGAGGGGTCCATCAATGAATCCTCACACTATCTATTTTGAGAATGAAGTTAGGCCAATTGATATACAGACTGCTTGCTCTTCAACGTCTCGGTGGTTCAAAATTTCTTGGCCTTGTCGTCGGATCTTTCCCATCGCGTTTGATCCCGGAACGACGCCCGTTATGTTCGCAGGGAACAATCGCATTGTTTTGGAGTTTGAAAAAATTGAAATAGTTTATGAACTCGAGAACAAATGCTCGAGTCGGTTTCAGAAACTTTCAAAATTGAAACTCTCTTTTTAGTTGTCCTCATCCAGAAATGTCTGGAGCCAGTGTCGGAAACAATCGCATTATTTTTAGAGAAAACTGAATAGACTCGAGAACAAACGCTCAAGTCGGTTTCAGAAACTCTCGTTTAGTTGTCCAAACTCTGAGAAAGCAAAATGTCTAGAGTCGGTATTGGAAACCAGGTCCCCCAGAAGGATATCCAAGATGTGAATGTGTACATTTCTATATTCCCATTTTGGGTGTCTTACAGGTTGTTTCAATTCTACGAGGTCCCGAGGTACTCAGCTATGTAGTATGACTTCTGTGAATTCATTCGTACACTTGCTCAAGATGGGAACACCATGTAAGTAGTTTATCTCAGTTCTCACTTCATAAAGATCCTCCTCTCGAGTTTTTGAAAAGAATTTTTTTTAAACCTGGTTCACGAGAGTATAGTCACATTCACAACTGGTCTCAACCATCTCTACAGCTCGCGATTTCAAATGTCTATACAGCTCGCGATTTTCAATGTCTTTACAGCCCGCGATTTTCAATGTCTATACAGGTGCCATCAAGGTAATACTACTTATAACTAATTACAAATTAAAGAAGCATGACAAGGAGTTGAGATCTAACGGTAACCTAGTTGGAGGAGCAACGGATTAGCAACCGTAGGATTGCAAATTCGTAGCTCGGTCCAGCCTAACCATCGTACACACGGGCGTTGGCGCACGTTCAATCTGTCGTGGCCTCAAATATATCCTCATGATGGCGTGGTATGGAAGTTTAGAGAGTGGGTTGCCAGCTCAGTTATTATCGTTATCTTACCCTTCGTGGGTTTGTTACCGAACTGTCGCCAATAGCCCGTTTTGTTGCTCCCAATACGACATTAATTAAAATACCTACTTACCAGATATGTGAAAATCTTGTTCGTGATGTATACGCTTTGAGAACTTAAATGATATAAATGATCTGTAAACCATTTGTATAAGGGACTACACAATGTATTAGATCACTAAAACTAATTTCATTCTGGGACAAGTGTGTAGTTAAGCGTATATTATAACAGTAAAATTAATGCTATGAATATTTTATGATACAATTCACAGAGCTTTGGAAACATTCTTTATATAAACATGAATCTTAACCATTGTATAGTTAGAAATATTAATTATTTAACTAGATTTCAAATTTAGCATTTTAATTTTTTACTGTTAATTTGAAAGTCGTCAAAGTTTCGTGCATTTTTGAGTAATTTTTATGTTGAAGCATAAATCGTACTTGCTGCATTGAATTTTTCTTTCTTCTGATGTTGGATATTGATTTTTTAGTTAAGAATTACCAAGTTTGTGTAAACCCACTTATTCGGTCTGTAAGGTGTTCATGACTGGCCATAAAGTAAAAATTTCAGCATCTTTTAAATATTCCAATGTTTGAACTGAAAATAGTACCTTCACTGCAACATAAATTTGTTTTTCTGTTATTTTATTTTACATGCCACACAATAGGATTAATTTGTGTGAAATAATGCATGGGGTCTTATTGACAGGTCTGGAACAGACTCTGGATTGAATAGCGGGACTCGTCTGGATCTCGCTCAACAGGTGGATCACAAACTCCAAGATAATCCGGAAGGCTAAGACGGGAAGTGTTGGAAAGATTGTGTGTTATAGGAGTTTGCTCTGTTGGAGCTTTTTTCAAGATAACGAAGCCCTGAAGTTTGTAGCATAGCATCAGTATTTAATTGTTTGTAACAAAACGTGTTCTCCGGTGTTATACAGTTTTTCTGAGTTAAGCAACGACGAATTTAAATTCAAACAAAGAAGGTAAAAAAAGATAAATAAAAAAATTTTGAAACGCACTCCGGAAAATAAAAAAAAAACTGACGATCCGAAATCACAAATTTTTGCGCAACAACTCTCGGCTATACAGCCACGAACGCAGATTTACTATTTAATAATTTTATCCTGATAAACTTTGAGCAGATACGAAATTGTCAGAAACAAATGCGCGTTATTCAGTGTGGCACATTGGAAAAGTAAGACAGATGAGCATAAGCAAGAAATTTATTGCTAAACAAAAACATGGCGAATGTGTTCAAAAAGGTCACCATCGGCCACAATACACATTTATATTCGATCAAGCACGCCGGCAAGCACATTCCTTATTCTGCGGTGTGACAGTAGCGCAGCTATCGATGATACGCTGCCGCAGATCCAGCAAAATTGTCGACGGAGCTTAATACACCCGATCTTTGATTTAACCCCAGAGGAAGAAATCGAGAGGGGTAAGTAGTAAGGGCGCCACTACGGGGACAGGGACAAGATGGCCGCCGTTTGATAGGGAGTTGACTGCTGATAAGGAGTTGGGGGGGGATTGCTGATAAGGAGTTGGGAGGATTGCTGATAAGGGGGCCTTGAGGTGGTGACGTCATTGTAAAGATGGCGTTGTTGTGTTGCCATGGTAATGAATCAGTAGTAGCTCCATCTGGTGGGGAAATGAGAAACCCTATTATTTTGAATTAAAAAGGAATTTCGTGGATTCGAACTGGGGACCATGGGATCTGTAGTCCAGTGCGCTATCCGTTAGGCTGTAAGAGAATTAACTGTAGGTGGTGAATTAACGTAGTGTTTGCTTTTTCTTAGTACTAGGAATGCGTTATGGGACTTGGTTTTATTTGATGAATAATTAATTTTTATTTTCCAATTAGTTGTAAGTGTGTTGGACTGGTGGCGCCATCTAGTGATTTTAAAAGAAGTTAATCTAAGGAACGAATTTATTTTTGTCATTAATTCTGGGAATGTGCTATTTTTAGAAAATGGTTTGAACAATTGTGGTGGGGTTTAATAATTCTATTAAAAGGCAGGTGCAGCCATCTAGTGGCGGGAGAAGTAACAAAAGGATTTATTTTCTAGCTGTAGACTTGTAGCGTGATACTTTAGAATTAAATGGAGAATTTTTTTTTTAAAGAAAAATTATGAGAGAGAGAGAGAGAGAGAGAGTGTGGATTTGAACTCATCAAAAGGTAATCGCGGCCGCCCGTTTTACACAAGCACTTTAACCGTTCGACCACGATCACCTACTTTGTATAATACATATAGAATACTAACTCGTGAATTTACAGCTTAAGGGAGTGAAAGTATGTGTTTTTTTTTCTTGAGAATAGTGCCCTTATGAAGAATGAATATGAATATAAAAACAAATACAGTTGAATTTATAAACCTTAGCTATATAACAAGTTTATTACCAAGATTTTAAAGTATGCGAATTGTATGTAATGACAGGAAAAGTGTCAGAATATAGAAGACTGGAACTTGTGACAATATGACTAAGGATTTATGTGTAGGTTAATTAAGGTAACAGAAGGAGTTAAACACGTAGTCACCGATAGGATACAAGCTTAAGTAAATGAGAAAGCTTTTAAACGCATTGCTATTTAGGAGAATGGTGTTGTTTTTCTGATTGTGAGAAAAGCAAATGAAACTACATCATGCCAATGAATCACATATGACATGCCCGAACTGGAACTTTCTATAGGGGTTTTAGCTATGAAATAGTGACGAAGGGATTATCTTAATACTCTAACGTTGGAACTCGGAACATAAGTAATTGAGGCCAACCAATATATGCGAAGATTTTAAGCGTATGAACACTACATGTAAGATAGAATTTATAATACGGAAACCTTTTTTATATTTTAATGAATTTATATACAACATGAGCTTGAAGAAAATGTGAATGTTTAAGGGTGAATATTTTGTAGGGAAAATTATTATTACAATTTGAGGGGGAGGACTTTGAGATATGAATAGGACACACAGGCATAACGGTGTATGAAACATTACATTTTTAGGTAAATAAGAAGTAACTAACCAAAGATTTATAGTATACATATTATAAGCGATGGCAAGGAACCGTATAAGATTGATATTATTAGAAGCCTCTGGAACTTGTGAGAATATGACTAAGGATTGTTTTTGCACGTGTAAGTTAATTGAGATAACAGAAGGAACGGAGTTAAACACTGAGTCACAGATAACGATAGAAACTATTTGATAATAAGAGGCTTTTTAAAGCATAGTTGGAGCATCTTGGGTCTTTGAATTACTTTGCATCTTGTTTTGAGGTTTTTCTGCCCTTTTTTACTGTTTTTAATTAAATCATGGATTCTAAGGACATTAGACCTGCAAAGAAAATGCGTGCAGACAAAGAACTGTGTTTGCAGAAATATTGTAAAGATTCTTTATGTTATGAGTGTGGTAAACTGTTTACAGATCGTGAAGGCTGGGCATATTTTCGTCGATTGGAAAACGAATTAACTTACTTAAAGAAAGAGGAAACTACTATTGAAATTTATGGTAAAAAATGTACTGTGCCTCGGCAACTTGTAGCATACGGAGACGTAGGAATAAGCTATGCCTTTAGCGGATCTTGTATTGCAGCCAAGCCTTGGTCTCCTTTACTATTGGAAATAAAGGCAGAAGTGGAACGAATAATTGGCACAAGATTTAATTTTGTGTTGGTGAACCGTTATAAAGATGGTAAGGACTGTATAGGTGCCCATAAAGACAATGAGAAGGACTTGGATCTTAATGCACCCATAGCGTCTGTTTCATTTGGACAGAAAAGGCAATTTGTGTTTTCTAGAAAGAACTACAATTCTCTAAAAATTGTTCTGGAAAATGGAAGCTTGCTTGTGATGAAGTATCCAACAAACCAATTTTGGTTTCACAGCTTGCCCCGTGGGAATGCATTATGGCCTAGAATAAACTTAACGTTTCGTAAAATTCTTGTATAAAGCAGCGATAAACCACTTATGTGCCCCCGAACTAGAACTCAATGTCGTACACTAGACGATATTTGGACAACGTTGCAATTTATCTTTGCCTTTCTGAATAGTATTTTTATAAATGCTTATATCTTGTTGTTTTTAAATAAATTTTTTAGCGTGTCTTACCACATATACTGTATTTAGGATTATTTGCTTTTTCATTACATAATTTTATAAATTGTTTTTAAAATGCAAGATCTGAAATGAAATTTTTCTTTGCTATAAAGATTTATGTTTTTAAGTTAGATGTTTTTACTCAAAAATTAATTATACATTAGATGTTATAGCACATATTTTTAATGCAGAAATTTTGTTTTAAGTATTGTACACACTTAAGTAAGAGTAAACTTTTGAAAACTTTACAAGACCCGTACTATGAACGTACACATTTTGAATAAGTTGTAATTGTATTGAAATCATTTATGCTATAAAATCTAAACCAACTGTTATTTTTTAATTAATCTTTCCTTGCATATTTTTTAAAATAAATCTTCCTAAATTTTAGTGATTTAATTTTTATTATACAGATTTGCAAACTGTTTTTGGATGAAATATAAGGATTTATATTTTTAAAAATTAGATGCTTTTACTCTTAATTATATATTAGATACTATTACACATATTATTATTACATTGAAGATTTTTAAAAAACGTTTAACAATTGAAAATATATATACTTTAAATATTATTACAAACATTTAAATGCAATTTGCTTTTTATTTTTAATTTTACAATTAAGACATTTTTTAAAAGTTTGATTCTTAAAGTGTGTTTTATGCATAGTAAAAAAACAATACTAAAAAAACATGTAAGAGTAAAAATATTTTATACATTAATTTGAAACTTTGCAAGACCCATACCATGTTTCCTTGCACATTTGAAGTCGTGAAAAATAGTTTATTAAAACCATTTGTCCTTGAAGTTCTAAATTAAATGTCCTTTTTCTTTAATGCTTTTGCAAACCACACATTTTACTAAATAAGAACTTCCTTTTATTTGAAACCTTATGCATATTGTGCAGTTTAAATTGCAGAGCAAAATTCCAATACTGTACGAAGCTATAAAGTATTTTACAAGATACTTCATATTGTTCGCTTAATTTACATCTAATTCATTACTACGTTAAAGTGGATAGCATGTGAGTTTTCTGTTTTTAAAAATAATGTGTGTACATCTGTACTGCTAAGCAAATTAACTTTTGCCTTTTTTTGATATTTAATGCATAATCTAAATATTTACGCACACCGCTGATAGTTTTACACATGAGTAAAATTAAATAATAACTGAAATTTTAAATATTAGTGTGAATTTTAAAATGAACAAATATTGTTGACATATTGGATTAAATCTGAATTCTATGTATTCTCAAAACAACACTGCAAGAAAAAACAGAGACACTTCTTAAACAGATTGAAGGAAGTCACATGGAAACAAAGTAAATTAGAACACTTTTTAATAGAAAAAAAAACATTGATTCATATATTTTACAAAACTAATACATTGTAGTAAAAAAGAACTTATTTTTACATACTTGCATTTTTTAAGAGACACATGTTTACGACGAGCCAATTATTAAATGCCATCACCTCAGCTTTGGGGCAATGCAAATTATTTTTGTGATGACCACATGATAGTTTTTGGATCTTTTTGTTGCGACTTAGTGCACATAGTACATCGAATTTGGGACACCCATATTGTTCCAAGTTGATATTCGGAATATTCAATGCATCTAGGCGTTTCTTTTCCACACAACCACCTTTGTAACAACTAGGTACTGAGTGGCACTCTTGGTCTGCTCGTACAATTCTAAAAGCTTAGAGTCTAAACTTTCTAAAGGAGACACACTTTCCCATGCCACGGGACAGAAAGGGAGACCACATATGTAATTTTCAACATATCGAACAGTTTTGTTATCTTTTGCACTCAGTTTATGCTTATAAGGCGATAAGTTAAAACGAATACTTGAAGCTACTTGCGATTTTATGGCGATGTATCCGTATTCACGTACTAAGAAACCCTCTTGAGTCTGAAATCCGTCAAAATCCACAATTGCACAAATATTAAACATTGCTATTGAAATGTGCTAGCTGTTCTTGGAAAAAGAATTGTAAACTAGAGGCACGAAGAACTGGACTATATACACTTACTAATCAGTGAATAACACCATACACTTACTAATCAGTAAAGTTAAAATTTATCTTAGTCTTATCTTTTGTGAGTAACTATGAGCGCATAAGTGAAGAATGTACTCAGAAAACATGTGCTTGTGATAATGCGCCAAGTAAAATTGTGTGTTGTAATGCAAGAAGATTTTAACGAGAGGATATACTTAAATGTGCATGTGATTTTTCTTTTTACTCTACCACTAGTATCTTAGACAAGTATCAGATTTAAAAAAAAAATGACGAAGAGAAACTTTTCAACACAATCAGTACTATAATTTTACACTTAAGAGTAACAGAGCATAATATAATTTTAAGGAAAATGAGTAATCAGTATGCAAATTTGAAGCCTAAAGTTCCAAGCATGTCTATGCTCAATAAACGCCTATCTACGTTTAGAGATTGGCCACGCACAGATGTTGACATTAGGGACTTGGCCGAAAATGGATTGTATTATACGGGTGTCTCGGACGGGGTTAGGTGCTATTGGTGTGGAGGAGGGCTTGAAAATTGGCAAAAGGAGGATATTGTCAGACACGAACACATAAAGTTTTATCCAAAATGTTTGGTAGCCCAACAAGGACCGATTGTTGACCCTAGATTAAAAGGAACACCCATAGATGAAATTGTACAGGTGTTGCATGAAACAAACAATAATGCCAATGTTTTTATAAAACCTGATGTAAAACTTTACTGCTCATACAATGACAAGGACGAACGACCTTGTAAAATTTGCATGGAATCGGAAATGGATGCTACTTTACAGCCTTGCGGTCATCTGGTTACATGCATGAGATGTACGAAGAGTCTCTCAACGTGTCCTATGTGCCGAACCAATATTTTACGTAAAATTAAAACGTACATTTGTTACTAAACAGTCTATTTATTAGTACATGTAGTAGATGCAATTTCAAGTGAACACAGTGTGGAAGAATTGTAAAAGGGTGGTTTTGAGTTGAATGTCATGAAATTAACACTTGTACTACAGCAAAAAAAAGACTAATAAGGAAGTTTAAGACTTTTCTAAAAATCATAAGACTTTTATCAAGGACTTGTGGAAAAAATCTTGTAGGAAAGACCTTTTTACCCCTTATAAATATATTGACCATATTTATTATTATTTGTTGTTTGTTTATTACATGTTAAACCTATTTACTAAAGAGGAATTTTACGATGCCTTAAAAAAGGAGTTACTAAATGCTTTAGGAAAAATGTGTAAATGTACTTTAATGCAAGAAAAAGAACGCTTGAAATAAATATTCATCTTGCTATTATTTTTAGTACTTATCAATCATCTTGGTGTATTGTTTATTTTCTAAATTAAACCTTTCGTACTTTTAAATCTTAAAACAAAAAGAAAGGAAAAGTAACCATCTAGAATAGTAAACACCAAATTAAAAAAAAAAGATTTTTTAAAAAATTTTCTTATAATTTTTTACCTTTGCCTTTTTTGTTGTTGAATAAACATTGTCATACAAATTTAGTATATTTGTTGTGTAGAATATTTTTTTTGAAAACACTGAATTGAAGAAAAAAAAATCATTTATTGAAAAAAGAATCAACAGTTTACATATATTTGTAACAACATATCTTACAGGTCTTTTACATACATCTCTCTAACAGTATTGAAAATATCTGTGGTATTCAAATTCTCAAAAACATTTTCCTCCATTATTATGTAATAAAAGTTTAACAGTTTATTGCTCTGTCTTACAAAATTAATAGCAAACTCTTTCCAGTTAACAGCACATAAAGCAAGGGCGAAAAATTCGCAAAAGCGTTCGTCAACGCTCATCGTCATACATTTATGTACAGATTGATTGACAATTTCATTCTTACAGCCTAAACAGTCAAAAAGAATATTTATATTTTTTGACACAATATCCTTTAGGCACTTGCAGAGAGAAGCTATGACTTCTCTCCAACAATCTCCAACAACAGACAGAGCAATAAACTGTTAAACTTTTATTACATAATAATGGAGGAAAATGTTTTTGAGAATTTGAATACCACAGATATTTTCAATACTGTTAGAGAGATGTATGTAAAAGACCTGTAAGTTATGTTGTTACAAATATATGTAAACTGTTGATTCTTTTTTCGATAAATGATTTTTTTTTCTTCAATTCAGTGTTTTCAAAAAAATATTCTACACAACAAATATACTAAATTTGTATGACAATGTTTATTCAACAACAAAAAAGGCAAAGGTAAAAAATTATAAGAAAATTTTTTAAAAAATCTTTTTTTTTAATTTGGTGTTTACTATTCTAGATGGTTACTTTTCCTTTCTTTTTGTTTTAAGATTTAAAAGTACGAAAGGTTTAATTTAGAAAATAAACAATACACCAAGATGATTGATAAGTACTAAAAATAATAGCAAGATGAATATTTATTTCAAGCGTTCTTTTTCTTGCATTAAAGTACATTTACACATTTTTCCTAAAGCATTTAGTAACTCCTTTTTTAAGGCATCGTAAAATTCCTCTTTAGTAAATAGGTTTAACATGTAATAAACAAACAACAAATAATAATAAATATAGTCAATATATTTATAAGGGGTAAAAAGGTCTTTCCTACAAGATTTTTTCCACAAGTCCTTGATAAAAGTCTTATGATTTTTAGAAAAGTCTTAAACTTCCTTATTAGTCTTTTTTTTGCTGTAGTACAAGTGTTAATTTCATGACATTCAACTCAAAACCACCCTTTTACAATTCTTCCACACTGTGTTCACTTGAAATTGCATCTACTACATGTACTAATAAATAGACTGTTTAGTAACAAATGTACGTTTTAATTTTACGTAAAATATTGGTTCGGCACATAGGACACGTTGAGAGACTCTTCGTACATCTCATGCATGTAACCAGATGACCGCAAGGCTGTAAAGTAGCATCCATTTCCGATTCCATGCAAATTTTACAAGGTCGTTCGTCCTTGTCATTGTATGAGCAGTAAAGTTTTACATCAGGTTTTATAAAAACATTGGCATTATTGTTTGTTTCATGCAACACCTGTACAATTTCATCTATGGGTGTTCCTTTTAATCTAGGGTCAACAATCGGTCCTTGTTGGGCTACCAAACATTTTGGATAAAACTTTATGTGTTCGTGTCTGACAATATCCTCCTTTTGCCAATTTTCAAGCCCTCCTCCACACCAATAGCACCTAACCCCGTCCGAGACACCCGTATAATACAATCCATTTTCGGCCAAGTCCCTAATGTCAACATCTGTGCGTGGCCAATCTCTAAACGTAGATAGGCGTTTATTGAGCATAGACATGCTTGGAACTTTAGGCTTCAAATTTGCATACTGATTACTCATTTTCCTTAAAATTATATTATGCTCTGTTACTCTTAAGTGTAAAATTATAGTACTGATTGTGTTGAAAAGTTTCTCTTCGTCATTTTTTTTTTAAATCTGATACTTGTCTAAGATACTAGTGGTAGAGTAAAAAGAAAAATCACATGCACATTTAAGTATATCCTCTCGTTAAAATCTTCTTGCATTACAACACACAATTTTACTTGGCGCATTATCACAAGCACATGTTTTCTGAGTACATTCTTCACTTATGCGCTCATAGTTACTCACAAAAGATAAGACTAAGATAAATTTTAACTTTACTGATTAGTAAGTGTATGGTGTTATTCACTGATTAGTAAGTGTATATAGTCCAGTTCTTCGTGCCTCTAGTTTACAATTCTTTTTCCAAGAACAGCTAGCACATTTCAATAGCAATGTTTAATATTTGTGCAATTGTGGATTTTGACGGATTTCAGACTCAAGAGGGTTTCTTAGTACGTGAATACGGATACATCGCCATAAAATCGCAAGTAGCTTCAAGTATTCGTTTTAACTTATCGCCTTATAAGCATAAACTGAGTGCAAAAGATAACAAAACTGTTCGATATGTTGAAAATTACATATGTGGTCTCCCTTTCTGTCCCGTGGCATGGGAAAGTGTGTCTCCTTTAGAAAGTTTAGACTCTAAGCTTTTAGAATTGTACGAGCAGACCAAGAGTGCCACTCAGTACCTAGTTGTTACAAAGGTGGTTGTGTGGAAAAGAAACGCCTAGATGCATTGAATATTCCGAATATCAACTTGGAACAATATGGGTGTCCCAAATTCGATGTACTATGTGCACTAAGTCGCAACCAAAAGATCCAAAAACTATCATGTGGTCATCACAAAAATAATTTGCATTGCCCCAAAGCTGAGGTGATGGCATTTAATAATTGGCTCGTCGTAAACATGTGTCTCTTAAAAAATGCAAGTATGTAACAATAAGTTCTTTTTTACTACAATGTATTAGTTTTGTAAAATATATGAATCAATGTTTTTTTTTCTATTAAAAAGTGTTCTAATTTACTTTGTTTCCATGTGACTTCCTTCAATCTGTTTAAGAAGTGTCTCTGTTTTTTCTTGCAGTGTTGTTTTGAGAATACATAGAATTCAGATTTAATCCAATATGTCAACAATATTTGTTCATTTTAAAATTCACACTAATATTTAAAATTTCAGTTATTATTTAATTTTACTCATGTGTAAAACTATCAGCGGTGTGCGTAAATATTTAGATTATGCATTAAATATCAAAAAAAGGCAAAAGTTAATTTGCTTAGCAGTACAGATGTACACACATTATTTTTAAAAACAGAAAACTCACATGCTATCCACTTTAACGTAGTAATGAATTAGATGTAAATTAAGCGAACAATATGAAGTATCTTGTAAAATACTTTATAGCTTCGTACAGTATTGGAATTTTGATCTGCAATTTAAACTGCACAATATGCATAAGGTTTCAAATAAAAGGAAGTTCTTATTTAGTAAAATGTGTGGTTTGCAAAAGCATTAAAGAAAAAGGACATTTAATTTAGAACTTCAAGGACAAATGGTTTTAATAAACTATTTTTCACGACTTCAAATGTGCAAGGAAACATGGTATGGGTCTTGCAAAGTTTCAAATTAATGTATAAAATATTTTTACTCTTACATGTTTTTTTAGTATTGTTTTTTTACTATGCATAAAACACACTTTAAGAATCAAACTTTTAAAAAATGTCTTAATTGTAAAATTAAAAATAAAAAGCAAATTGCATTTAAATGTTTGTAATAATATTTAAAGTATATATATTTTCAATTGTTAAACGTTTTTTAAAAATCTTCAATGTAATAATAATATGTGTAATAGTATCTAATATATAATTAAGAGTAAAAGCATCTAATTTTTAAAAATATAAATCCTTATATTTCATCCAAAAACAGTTTGCAAATCTGTATAATAAAAATTAAATCACTAAAATTTAGGAAGATTTATTTTAAAAAATATGCAAGGAAAGATTAATTAAAAAATAACAGTTGGTTTAGATTTTATAGCATAAATGATTTCAATACAATTACAACTTATTCAAAATGTGTACGTTCATAGTACGGGTCTTGTAAAGTTTTCAAAAGTTTACTCTTACTTAAGTGTGTACAATACTTAAAACAAAATTTCTGCATTAAAAATATGTGCTATAACATCTAATGTATAATTAATTTTTGAGTAAAAACATCTAACTTAAAAACATAAATCTTTATAGCAAAGAAAAATTTCATTTCAGATCTTGCATTTTAAAAACAATTTATAAAATTATGTAATGAAAAAGCAAATAATCCTAAATACAGTATATGTGGTAAGACACGCTAAAAAATTTATTTAAAAACAACAAGATATAAGCATTTATAAAAATACTATTCAGAAAGGCAAAGATAAATTGCAACGTTGTCCAAATATCGTCTAGTGTACGACATTGAGTTCTAGTTCGGGGGCACATAAGTGGTTTATCGCTGCTTTATACAAGAATTTTACGAAACGTTAAGTTTATTCTAGGCCATAATGCATTCCCACGGGGCAAGCTGTGAAACCAAAATTGGTTTGTTGGATACTTCATCACAAGCAAGCTTCCATTTTCCAGAACAATTTTTAGAGAATTGTAGTTCTTTCTAGAAAACACAAATTGCCTTTTCTGTCCAAATGAAACAGACGCTATGGGTGCATTAAGATCCAAGTCCTTCTCATTGTCTTTATGGGCACCTATACAGTCCTTACCATCTTTATAACGGTTCACCAACACAAAATTAAATCTTGTGCCAATTATTCGTTCCACTTCTGCCTTTATTTCCAATAGTAAAGGAGACCAAGGCTTGGCTGCAATACAAGATCCGCTAAAGGCATAGCTTATTCCTACGTCTCCGTATGCTACAAGTTGCCGAGGCACAGTACATTTTTTACCATAAATTTCAATAGTAGTTTCCTCTTTCTTTAAGTAAGTTAATTCGTTTTCCAATCGACGAAAATATGCCCAGCCTTCACGATCTGTAAACAGTTTACCACACTCATAACATAAAGAATCTTTACAATATTTCTGCAAACACAGTTCTTTGTCTGCACGCATTTTCTTTGCAGGTCTAATGTCCTTAGAATCCATGATTTAATTAAAAACAGTAAAAAAGGGCAGAAAAACCTCAAAACAAGATGCAAAGTAATTCAAAGACCCAAGATGCTCCAACTATGCTTTAAAAAGCCTCTTATTATCAAATAGTTTCTATCGTTATCTGTGACTCAGTGTTTAACTCCGTTCCTTCTGTTATCTCAATTAACTTACACGTGCAAAAACAATCCTTAGTCATATTCTCACAAGTTCCAGAGGCTTCTAATAATATCAATCTTATACGGTTCCTTGCCATCGCTTATAATATGTATACTATAAATCTTTGGTTAGTTACTTCTTATTTACCTAAAAATGTAATGTTTCATACACCGTTATGCCTGTGTGTCCTATTCATATCTCAAAGTCCTCCCCCTCAAATTGTAATAATAATTTTCCCTACAAAATATTCACCCTTAAACATTCACATTTTCTTCAAGCTCATGTTGTATATAAATTCATTAAAATATAAAAAAGGTTTCCGTATTATAAATTCTATCTTACATGTAGTGTTCATACGCTTAAAATCTTCGCATATATTGGTTGGCCTCAATTACTTATGTTCCGAGTTCCAACGTTAGAGTATTAAGATAATCCCTTCGTCACTATTTCATAGCTAAAACCCCTATAGAAAGTTCCAGTTCGGGCATGTCATATGTGATTCATTGGCATGATGTAGTTTCATTTGCTTTTCTCACAATCAGAAAAACAACACCATTCTCCTAAATAGCAATGCGTTTAAAAGCTTTCTCATTTACTTAAGCTTGTATCCTATCGGTGACTACGTGTTTAACTCCTTCTGTTACCTTAATTAACCTACACATAAATCCTTAGTCATATTGTCACAAGTTCCAGTCTTCTATATTCTGATACTTTTCCTGTCATTACATACAATTCGCATACTTTAAAATCTTGGTAATAAACTTGTTATATAGCTAAGGTTTATAAATTCAACTGTATTTGTTTTTATATTCATATTCATTCTTCATAAGGGCACTATTCTCAAGAAAAAAAAACACATACTTTCACTCCCTTAAGCTGTAAATTCACGAGTTAGTATTCTATATGTATTATACAAAGTAGGTGATCGTGGTCGAACGGTTAAAGTGCTTGTGTAAAACGGGCGGCCGCGATTACCTTTTGATGAGTTCAAATCCACACTCTCTCTCTCTCTCTCTCTCTCTCATAATTTTTCTTTAAAAAAAAAATTCTCCATTTAATTCTAAAGTATCACGCTACAAGTCTACAGCTAGAAAATAAATCCTTTTGTTACTTCTCCCGCCACTAGATGGCTGCACCTGCCTTTTAATAGAATTATTAAACCCCACCACAATTGTTCAAACCATTTTCTAAAAATAGCACATTCCCAGAATTAATGACAAAAATAAATTCGTTCCTTAGATTAACTTCTTTTAAAATCACTAGATGGCGCCACCAGTCCAACACACTTACAACTAATTGGAAAATAAAAATTAATTATTCATCAAATAAAACCAAGTCCCATAACGCATTCCTAGTACTAAGAAAAAGCAAACACTACGTTAATTCACCACCTACAGTTAATTCTCTTACAGCCTAACGGATAGCGCACTGGACTACAGATCCCATGGTCCCCAGTTCGAATCCACGAAATTCCTTTTTAATTCAAAATAATAGGGTTTCTCATTTCCCCACCAGATGGAGCTACTACTGATTCATTACCATGGCAACACAACAACGCCATCTTTACAATGACGTCACCACCTCAAGGCCCCCTTATCAGCAATCCTCCCAACTCCTTATCAGCCATCCCCCAACTCCTTATCAGCAGTCAACTCCTTATCAAACGGCGGCCATCTTGTCCCTGTCCCCGTAGTGGCGCCCTTACTACTGGGGTAAGATCTGTAATGGGGTAAGAAAAACTGTATAACACCGGAGAACACGTTTAGGAATTTCTGGACGACCCCTTTTTCAAGGCATGGAATAGTTCAAATTTCAATCACGAATATCTCTGCGAATTTTACAGATATAACTCCATGAAACTTTTTCGTGTGCTTTTATTATGGTATTGCGCACATTTTTCTAATTGAACTTTTTGTTCGATCTCCTTTAGTTTTCGAGTTATTTTTTTAACTTTCTTATTTCGCCGCTAGGAGCGCTGTAAGCTGTCTCAATAAATTCAGCATGGTCACTTTACTATTGGTACACGTTACTTCCTTGACTATACGAGACGTTGTTTTAAATTTAAAGGGCTTAAAGGGACTTTACAGGTCACCCTGTATATGGACTTTGCGAAACAGCAGAGATTCAATGAAACTCCAGGAGCACTTATCTTGGTTGTTGATACCCGACATTGCTACTTATTGTGCTCACTAGATATGTAGGTAGGTATTTTAATTAATTTCGTACTGGAGCAACACAACGGGCTATTGGCGGTGGTCTAGAGGTCAATAGAAAAATATAAGACATCATTGTACGGGTAACATTTAATTCGGTTAACTTGAATTACCCCCATCCTGAATGACAACTCAGTTAAGAGTGAATATAGAATTCCGTGGCGATTGAAGGCTGAAACTGACTCATTTTGAATCCAACATTACTAATCTTGTCGAGAGTCACGAAGCACATCCTCCACATTGACAAAGTTAATAATTTGTATACTAAGTTAATAAGTCTTATTTTCATATATAGTATGTGAGGCAAGAGAAACAAAAGCCTTTCCCCATTCTTCTAAGAATAGGGAAAGAGCGTTTCTATCGTGACCAGAACGCACAGAAATTCAAACAATTAGAACATAGTGACCAGAACGCACAAAACTCGAACCAATTAGAAGATCGCTCGGAATGCGAAAACGATTGAGTGCTCTAAGAAGAATGGGGAAAGGCTTTTGCTTCTCTTGCCGCGCATATCTAAAATTGTACTATTTTGTATCTTGTTATCTAAATTAAATTTTATATTTTATTAGGTCATTAATTATGAAATGTCCGATTTCGAACTGAAAGTTTGGTTTATTATATCTCAATCAAGAAGCAATATAACTAATCAAAGTACGCTCCTAAATTATCGATACACTTTTGCCATCTTAACGGTAGCTTGTTAATGCCGGCGGCGAAGAAGCCTGGAGAGCAGTGGTGATAAAATAGCGAAAGGCGTTTTCTACAGCTTGTTGGGAATTAAATATTTTCCCTTGCAAGAACTGGTTAAATGCCTGGAAGAATCAGTTGATGCAAGGTCTGGGGGAATACGGTGGGTGACAGAGTTTCCAAGTCCAGCTCCTGTAGTTTGAGCAACGTTATTCGTGCGACATGTGGTCGAGCATTGTCCTGCAAGAGGATTGGCCTGTTTCTATTCACCAATCTCGGCTACTTAATTCCAAGCTCCCTCATCATTTCGTCTAATTGGTTACAGTAGACATCCGCCGTAATCGATTGACCAGGTCTCATGAAGATGTAGTGGAAAACACCAGCGCTAGACAACCAAACGGACGCCATTAGCTTTTTTGGTGAATATTCGGTTTCGGAGTGTGTTTTGGCACTTCATCTTTATTCAACCATTGTGTCGAAAGCTTGCGATTGTCGAAAAGAATCCACTTTTCATCACACGTAACAATACGGTGTAAAAATGGTTCGCCTTTATGTCGCGACAGCAAAGAAAGCCAAGCTTCGAAACGATTTCTCTTCTGACGCTCGTTTAACCCATTTATCCAGCTTTTTAACCTGATTTGTTTCAAATGGTTTAATATTGTTGGAATAGTAACGTCAAACCTTGCTGCTAATTCACACGTAGTTAGAGATGTATCCGCATCCACTGCAGCTTTCAGATCATTAACCACCTTGCTCTCAGGTCGCCCACGTGGTTCATTTTGAAGATCAAAATCGCCAGATCGGTACTTCTCAAACCATCGACGTACTGTGTGTGTTCATTAGCCACATCCTTGCCAAACACTTCGTTGACATTTGAAGTTGTCTGCGCTGCATTAGTTCCACGACGGAACTCATTCGAAAATAACGCGAATTTTTGACTTATCCATGGTTTACAAGATTTAATCTGCAAAAGGCAATTCGACAGATAAACGTGCGTCTGAAAGGCTGATGATGTACCTTCACAATAAAAAATTCCAAAGATCTGTCAAAGTGAAATATCAGAGATATCGGGTATCAAACTTGATACTTGAGGTAATCCGACATTTCATACTTAATGACCTAATATATATTATTTATCCTTCCTATCAAACGTGCAATGTTAAGAAGGACGTCAAAAACCCTGGTTTAAGGAATCCTAGGAAAAGTTCTATTTGTCAGGAAGGTCAAAACTGGTTAGTAATCATTCAGGGAAGACTTCAGATTGCAAGACGGATATATGCGTGGGTACCCCTTAGCAGGATAACGGTTAGATCATGGGTTTCTGGGACATAAATACAATAAAATTAATTTTTTTTATGGGGATTAAGTCTGTGCCGGGGAAATGGATCGAAAAATTAAACGCGATTACAAATATTATGTATAGGAAAGAAGTCCTTACGGAGAGAATATAAAATGCATGAAACACTGTCTAAAGAGTATAAAATGTCGAATTTTGTATTTTACACATTCACCTTATGAAACAAATCTCAGTCTACATCATACCAACAATCAATACAATACTATTCTTCCAACTGAAAGTATGTTCCTACGAGACTAGATTAAAGAGAATAAGCACAGCAGTATCCATATTCAATCAACTGTACATTCAAAAGAAAAAAATGATACCACATTTCATTAAATTACTGGGACAATTAATCATAATTCATATTTTATTTGACACTGCTGATATTCAATTATCTACCAGTCAAATCCTATGCTATTGAGAAACGCTCGTTTTTTAATGGAATACTTTCCATTAAATTAACGCTACTTCAAGGAGCATACTTATCATAAATATTCATTTATTCCAATGAAGGGTTTTGAGTAGGGAAAAAACCAGTCCATCATCATTCCAGATCATTATTATCAGAGGTCGGTAACAAAACCGTGAATAGCAAATTGTGGATTTTAATTAAATTATAACATAATAAGATATAATTTGTTGAGGCTAATATTCTTCAATCTCCACTTGCGAAACATGCTTGAGAAAAGAATATTTCTGGACTTTTTATATTCCTCGAATTGGAAAATTTCCTAAAGTTATCGGGAAATCTTACGACACTATTTGTAATTATAAAATTTAGTATTCGATAATTTCTTTCCAAATTTATCTAAACGGGTGAATTCCAATTGTGACCGAACTTGCATTTTATATGAGAATAAAACTTATAGGTCCTGTTCTGTTGTTTTTGTATCACTTCGCCGCAATAGCTGAGTTTTAAGGCGCTAGATCAGGTCGGGTGTTTGGGTTTTATGGTTCAACGGCCATATTAGGCCAAGCTGCGCCAAACATGAAATAAATGGACACAGAAGAATATTTTTTTGCTGATATACGAGGGAAATACACCCAAAGAGGAATCAAACTGTGCCACCTACAGCTCGCAGGTTGATAGAGCAAGGAAAAAACTCACAGTCACGACTATTGTTCAGAGAGCGGAAGTCTGAAGCGCTTGGTTGTAAGTTCGATCCCGTACGTGGCGGAGTCGCAATGGCCGTGTGGAGTTCCTTGCTTTCTTTAATTTGTCATGTAAACGAAATCCAGGTTTCAGTTAGACCTACAGGAAGAGCAAATGAAGAGATCTCGATAAAGATCTGGTAGTTTCACGCAATTGGGAATATATCAACTAGTGGTAGCGTCTATTGGATTGAGTCAGCGCTGAATTCTAGTGTGCGTGGAACAATTACAAAAGTTAACATGCAATACTGTAGAAAAATGTAGAATCTACCTAAATTAAATACCTACCTTAACAAAATGTAGACGACTCCAGGTAGTCTGTACATTTTGTTAAGATAGGTATCTTAATTAAAGTATTAACGTGCACTAGTTGGTATTTTAATTAATGTCGCACTGGAGCAACACAAAGTGCTATTGGCGACGGTCCTGGATCAACCCCCAAGGGAAAGATCCGAGAACAACGCGTAATTTTGAACCACGGTCAGATGACGAGGTCACATCTGAGCTGGCACTCACTCTCCAAACTTCCACACCACGCGAACGTGAGGATATCTGTGGCCACGACAGATTTAACGTGCACCAGCCCCCGTGCACACGGCGGTCTTTGACTGGACCGAGTTTCGAACTCGTAACCCTCCGGTTACTAAGTCGTTGCTCTCCCAACTGGGCTGGGGCCGTCGTGGCTCAGTGAGTATGTCCACTGCGCTAGCAACATTCGAGTTGTAGGCGGCGCAGCTTCGATTCCTGTCAGGTGCATTCCTCCCTGGGTGTATTTCTCTGTTCTATGTCAGTAAAACTTTCAGTGTGTGTGTCGATTACTCAATATTGTATATCTTGTGTCTTGCGCAGCATGACCAAACATTTCCTTTGCGCCATAAAACCAACCAACCCAACCGGGCAGCCCTTTAGCAGAAGGTGAAGAAACAGTGCAACATCAGTCAACCAAAAAGTACTTCATGGTAAAAATAGTTTGCACTGACACAATTGTATTCGGAGTTAATTTTTGTATTGTATCCCATTGGCAAACCAAGTGTTCATCGTGGACCATTCATCGAAGCTGATTGAGAAAAGCGGCCTCTGGGGTTTATTGAAAGCCTCATCTGGTTTGTTTTGAAGGTGCTCATATACACGTTTACCAGTCACCGAATGTGCTAGCACATGGAAAGACAACCATAAAGCACTTCATGTTGGATATAATTTGCACTGCTATGTATACAACTGTATTGTAAACTCATTTTTGTAGTGGTAGCTAATTTCCCCACCCATTTAAGAAATAACTCGGACTCTCTACTTCTATTGAAGTGTCCTGGCAAGAAAACGTTTCCCACAACGGTAACTTTCACCAACCACCAGTGAACGGGTTTAGAGCTGGTTCATACAATGCCAATGATGAACCGATTGGAAAAGTCTGATTAGTTGGTTCGTTTTCGAGCCTATATATTGGTAGTTCCCAGTGGCACCAACTTAGGAAAAATATGAGGGTCAAGGAAGACCCAGTTGCTTTAAACATGAAACATTACCAAAAGTTAAGCCCCCTAATATTTTATATTCATCACAAATAAGTCCCTTTGGGATACTTTGGAACACTTTTTTTAATCTTCACATTCATGTCTCACTGCTACAGTCATCTGGTTCCTGTCTCCAATGCATGTTTATGTTACCGGCAATGTATGCAAAGCAGGCATTGTAGAGAATGCCTAGGCAATAAATAGAATGTCTGGCGTTTTGTGGCGAAGTATGAACTATCCGAATTATTTTAATATAATATATATGCTTTCCCTAGGCATTGTATGCAATACCTAGGTATTACATAGAATGACAAATGCTATTCAGGCAAAGTATTAAAAGAGTCATGAAAAGGCTTTTGTGGAAAAGACGTATATGAAAAAGAAAAAATACGAAATAAAGTAACAGGATAAATCAGTTTACTTTGGTTTTCCCACTAACATCACATCATAGCGATTCAGCAGCCAACAGTCCCTTAATCATCTTGGCCTTTTTCACATAGTTCACTAACTTATGGTAAGTAGTTTGGGTTAGGAAAGCACTGTTTTTTGCAGCATTGGCTCCCACTTTAGACAGTTCATCGCGGAATCGTCGTTGCATGTCAACATGCGATGATTCCTTCTCACACTACAATTTGCTTTTTCATATGGCACAGCATGGGCTAGTCTAATGAACAAATAAAAGTAGCGTATTTCGTCACTTCTGAGCAAACACTGAAATGCAAATGGGGAATTCTCCGTCTGAGGCGAGCGTCGAAAGTCACGTGCCTTGGCATTAGTAACGTCATTAACGGGAGTTTTTTTATACTTAGCCGGTTTGTCTTTTGGCATTACATAGACTGCCTAGGAAATGTGTGAAATATTAATCGTTTCATTCTTTGCCCCAAAACGCCAGGCATTCTATATATTGCTGTGATTCAAAATTATGTGGTGTTGTCCTCGTATCTTTCCCTTTGGGATTGATCCCGTACAGTCACCAATAGCCCGTTGCGTTGCTCCAGTGTGACGTTAATTAAAATACCTACCTACCTCTATATATTGCCTAGGTATTCTATACAATGCCTGCTTTGCATACTTTGCCGGTAACATTTACACCGTTTTAACCTTCTGGCATTACTCATCAGATAATCGCAGCTCCAAACAGTCCCTCTCGTAATAGTGTTTATTTCTTCTTCCCTGTCTGATAGCGCAGTGAATTCCACCACCACTTGAGATTCACGTTCCCCTTTCCTGTTAACAAACCTAACGGGTCCGCTAATCCAATAATGCTCCTCCTGATCCTTCACCCTTTCCTTCTACTACTCATTCTTCCACGAGCCCCTTAAAAGAACGATCGCAGAGCCATTTCACATCCCCACACATAACAGAAGCACACCCCTCATGTATCTCCTTGTAGTCCAACTCGTCTTTAAATTCACTGAGGGATTCAAAAAAGGATTTTGTTTTCCCTGGTATTACCTGAGCATGCGCAGCTGTATGTACCCCTCCTCTCTGATAGAAAGAGTTGATGCTTCCAAAAGCCTTACGTCATCTGACCGTGGTTCAAAATTACGTGGTGTTGTCCTCGGAACTTTCCCTTGGGGATTGATCCCGGACCGTCGTCAATAGCCCATTATGTTGGTCCATTGTGACGTTAATTAAAATACCTACCTATCCTGTTCATTTATTAACAATTCAGTGTAGTATATTTTTATTTTAAGTGATTTTACCACTTTTTATTCCTTAAATATCGGTCGTCACTTTCGACCGCCTTGTTTTTTAATTTTTATATAACTGGACTTTTTTGATGCTATTTTATCGCCTATTTTTTCCTGGCTACGTGCAAGTGCATACCCCCGAGGAACATCCCTGTGAACTGCACAAGTCAAAAGTCAGATTTCATAAAAAAGACCCTAAAAGAAACCTCAAACCACGAGCATAACCACCCCAAAAATGCACGTTAAGAAATTGTTAGGAATTTATTTATTGCATCAATAGAGAAGTGCTCAACCCAAAATGAAAACGGAGCTCATTTTTAACGAGATATCTCGTCTCAGCAAAACAGATTGAGCGTGCACCAGCCCTCTTTGTACGCGACGGTCTTTGGTTGGATTCGAACTCGCAATCCTCCGGTAGCTAATCCGTTACTCTTCCAACCGGGCTACCTCGACCCAAGATTAAGCTTGGAGGTACTACCTTTTCAATCAACTTACATGAAACCGGACAATCTTTTGTGGGGCCACAAAAGATTATCCACAGCCCGTTTCCATTTCACTCATCGCCAAAGACCCCAAACTAAATTAATGCAGATTGACCAAAACCTCAGAGCCCAAACTAAATTAATGCAGATTGACCAAAAATTCAAAGAGCCCAAACTCAATTAATGCAGATTGACCAAAAATTCAAAGAGCCCAAACTCAACTAATGCAGATTGACCAAAAATTCAAAGAGCCGCGGTATCCCGGTTGGAAGACTAACGGATTAGCAACAGGAGGGTTGTGAGTTCGAATCCAACCAAAGACCGTCGCGTACAAAGAGGGCTGGTGCACGCTCAATCTGTTTTGCTAAGACGAGATATCTCGTTAAAAATGAGCTCCGTTTGTTAACCATGCTACCGCTGCCCGTAGCCTAGTTGGAACATGTTGGAGTGGTGTGGAAGTTTGGAGAGTGGGGTGTCAGCATAGGTGTGACCTCGTCATTTGACCGTGGTTCAAAATTACGTAGTCCTCGGTTACATTGTCTTCGGTTCTTTCCCTTGCATATTGATCCCGGACCGTCGCCAATAGCCCGTTTTGTTGCTCCAGTGAGACGCTAATTAAAATATCTACCTACCGTAGCCCAGTTGGGAGAGCAACGGATTAGCAACCGAGGGTTTCGAGTTCCAAACTAGGTCCTGCAAAGACCGTCGTGTACACGGAGGCTGGTTCTGAAATGTCCTCACGTTGGCATGGTGTGGACTTTGGAGAGTGGGGTGCCAGCTCAGGTGTTCTCGTCATCTTACCGTGGTTTAAAATTACGTGGTAGTGTTCTGCGGTTTGATCCCGGATCGTCGCTCCAGTGCGACGTTAATTAACTATTTACTTACATAAATACTGGAATAAGATGAGCAATCTCACAAAAACACTAGCGCCTTCTATACTTAGCTGCGCAGAAATCCATCTCATTAAAGTGTCAGAAAACAGACTGAGGCAGCCTATCCATTCCGCTATGTTCTAAAAGCAATCATGGCTCCGTCCTCGAATGAGAAAAAGGTGAAAAAATCTGCAGTCGACTCAAGTTCTTCGCGCCAGCGGCAAAAAGCGTAGAACCAAAAGGAATATGACCTACAGCCATTTCATCTATAAGGTCTTGAAACAAGTGCATCCTGATATCGGTATTTCGAGCAAAGCCATGATCATCATGAACAGTTTCATGAACGATATGTTTGAACGCCTCGCCGTGGAATCTTCCCAACTGGTCAAGCACAACAAACGAGTTACCATCTCTGCACGAGAAATCCAAACGGCTACTCGACTGGTGATGCCTGGAGAACTTGGGAAGCATGCAATGTCTGCAGGAAGTAAAGCCCTCATTAGGTAGAGTGAATCGAGGCTAAACGCTCCATTCTGATTTCGTAGGGAAATCTGCAGCTGGAACTGCCATCTTAACTTTGTAATTTTTTAAAATTGTTTTTTATCAAATTCGTGTTTTTATCCTGCTTACAATTGTGTTCGTACTCTATTATTTAGAAGAGGTTTTAATAAATATCGCTGATTTCTATTTGCTGTCCTTATTCGAATTGTAATATAATCTTGAGAATTTCACTTATTAGAACTTTGGAAGCGTGCTATTTCTGAAGGAGGCAACGCTCTCAAGTACATTGAATCGCATTTAAAAGAACAACGCTACATTCTAATTTACTGGGGAAAATATGCAGCTGGAACTGCCATCTAAAATTGCAAAAATTAAGATGGCAGTTAATTTAAAATTTTTTAGTGCTTTTTTATCAAGTTCGTGTTTCTATCCAGCTTACAATTGTGTTCATAGTGTATTATCTAGTAGAGGTTTTAATAAATCTATCGCTGATTTCTATTTTCCATCCTTATTTAATTATAACATAATATAAAATACGTCTGATACGGTTTTTACTAAAATTTTACGTGTTTCTTGGAATAGAAAAGTTGTATTACCTTGTTGCGAATGAAGTCTGCAATTTGGATGTTAATTTTCATTACACATTTGGATGTTAATTTTGTTAAACATTCAGCTGTAGGAATTAACGATTGTCTAACCCAAGAAATTTCATACATGAATGAAGCCTATCTGCACTTTATTCTCCAAATTTACTCTTCTAAATTGAAAACTAAATTATTAAAATCTTAATTCTTATAATTATCTTAAAATTTGACAACCCTGCCTTATCGTGGTAGTAAGTTCTCGGATCCTGTTCAATATTGTGATTCATAATTACGAGGTGTCCTCGATCTTGCCCTTCGGGTTTATCTCGGACCATCACCAATAGCTCGTATTGCTCCAGTGCGACGTTAATAAAGATACCTACCTTGGATCTTTCGCTTAGGGTTTAATCCCGAACCGTCACCGGTAGCCCTGTTGACAGAGTAACGGATTAGCATCCGGAGGGTTGCAAATTCGAATCCGACCAAGACTCGTGTACGCTGGGGCTGGTGTACGTTAAATCTGTTGTGGTCTCAAATGTCCTCACGCTGACGTGGTGTGGAAGTTTAGAGAGTGGGGTTAGAACTATATTAGGTTTAGAACTATATTAAGGGAGGAGGGGCAGTACCATGGTTGGGAAGAGTAACAGATTAGCAAACGGAGGGTTGCGAATTCGAATCCAAACAAAGGGGACTGGTGCACGTTAAATCTGTCGTGGCCCAAATGTCCTCACGTTGGTGTGGTTTGGAAGTTTGGAGAGTAGGGTGCCAGCTTAGGTGTGACATCTCACTATGGTTCAAAATTACTTGGTCCAGTGCTACAACACCACGTAATTTTGAACCAAGGTCAGATGACGAGGTGTTGTCCTCGGATCTTTCCCTTCGGGTTTGATCGCGGACCGTCGTCAATAGCCCGTTGTGTTGCTCCAGTGCGACTTTAGTCAAGATACCTACCTAACTATTCTTTACCTTCGGGATTGATCCGTCGCCTGTAGCCCGTTGTATTGCTTCAGTGGAGCGTTAATTAACTACCTACCCAACTGATCACTTTGCGTACTCATTTCTATGGTGCTCCACGAAAGTGTTTCAAGCAATTCATCACACGGAAGCCTTATTAAGAGGCAACTATCCTTAGCGAAGCCTCACCTCGTTATCTGTTATTGTTATTGTTATTGTTATTTCAATTAACGTCACACTGGAGCAACACAACGGGCTATTGGTGACGGTCCGGGATCAATCCCAAAGGGAAAGATCCGAGGACAACACCACGTAATTTTGAACCACGGTCAGATGACGAGGCAACACCTGAGCTGGCACCCCACTCTCCAAACTTCCACACCACGCCAACGTGAGGACATTTGAGGCCACGACAGATTTAACGTGCACCAGCCCCCTTTGTACACGACGGTGTTTGGCTGGATTCGAACTCGCAACCCTTCGGTTGCTAGTCCGTTACTCTTCCAACCGGGCCACCGCGGCCCCGAGGATTCAGGAATACGGATAGGAAAATTAAAACACATTATGTAACTAAGTGAATTTAGGGTAATAATTTATAATATTACTATATAATTGCTTTTATTTAAACGTTTATTTAATTTAATGTATTTATAAAACTAAAATTAATTTTTTAAACCGGAAACTTGCCAGCGCTTTCCTCCTACTAGTTTCCCAATATCTGGATTCAAAGACTGAGGACAGAACAATCTTCATTATGGCAGATAGATGTTTATCAGTTAATCTTGATCTGTAGGACGTTTTATTTAATTTCATGGACCAAAATAGTTGCTCACATTTTTAACATGACGAAATTGTGTGTACGGTATTGCCTCGATCTCCCCTAAGTGCTATTTCTTCATAACATATTGTCCTGTTTTCATTTTATTTCAGAGCATCGTGGGCCACAAAAAATTATCTCGGGGGCCGCCAGTTTGACACCCCTGCTCTATTGCAACTTTAATTAAGTACCATTACATATTGAAAATATTTGGGATTATTGGGAACATAGAATTAACATTTAAAATTTGCTATGCAAATTTGAGAATAACTCCTTGCAGAATGAGGGGAATAATTTATGAAAATCATTTAAAGTGATATTAAATAGATTGAAGTAGGAAGGTAGGTATTTTAATTAAAGTCGCAACGGGCTATTTTAAATAGATTGAGGAAAGCCATCAAACCTAAATTACGTCGATAAAGGTATTAATTTTAATAATGCCTTAAAAACAAATTGAATCCGAAGTACTCCAATACTTTTGACCTTTGTTTTCATTATGAACAAAGATGTATAAAATTTCATTTCTTTATTTTTATTGGTTTGATCTTGTTTAGTCCTAAGGTATACGTAACGAAAGAAATCAATTTTAAGAAAAATACGTTTTTACATTTTTCATTCATGAATTCAGCGAAAGCTCTCTGGTGTGGAGACTAGCTAAACACCAGTTTTCAAACTTCATGCACACTATCTAGAAATCTAATTCTGTAAGATAGCTGATATGGGGGTATTTAAAATATCCAAGTCAAAATGGGTCAGAATGTGGCTAGATTCATTTTAATAAGATATGAAATTTTTTTCCCGCAAAAACCAAGTTATAAATAAATGCTGTGCTTAAAAATAACTATTGTTGAATTTAGTTTTGAAAAACTAGTTTCTAAAAAATAGACATTTTTCCTGAATGACGCGTGTGGTTTCAATAGGATAAAAATTGCACAATTAAACATGCCTTTAAATGCAAAGAATTTATAGTTTTCAATTTAGAGTAGCACCTTTGGAGAATAAAGTGCAAATTGGCTTCATTCACGTTCTTGTATAAAATTAATTGGGTTAGACACTCCTTAATTCCTAAAGCTAAATGTTCAACATCCAAACTGAAAACTTCACATGTAAAAAGGTTATAAAACCTTTCAATTCCAAGAAATAAAAATATGTCAAATTTTATTAAAACTGCAGCGTCAGAAAAATTTTCCAGATTACGTTATACAATTCGGATAATTTCCGCCGCCACCTCGAATAACTTTGGGAGACCCCAGACTTTTTCACTTTTATCTCTTTTGAGACGAGCCATAATTGCAGCGAGAATGTGGCGTAATGGAATACAGGTTGACTCAATTCCTGTCGCTTTTGATATGGATTTCTGCCCATCTAAGTATATAGAAGGCTCTTGTGTTTTTGTAAGATTGCTAATCTTATTCTGGAAGCGGTATTGTGTTAAGGTAGGCAGTTAATTAATATCGCACGGTCCGGGATCAATCCCGAAGTGAAAGATCCAAGGACAACGTCTTGTAATTTTGAACCACGGTCAGATGACGAGCACGAACTAACGTCACTAAGTTTTATATAAATTTTTACGTTGACCACCGATGATCTTTCGTTTAGATTTCATGCGACTTTGGTAGGTAGCACTGGAGCAACACCCATCGGGCTTTTGGCGAAGGTCCGGGATATATCGGGAAGGTAAAGTTCCGAGGACATCACCTCGTTTTTTAGAACCACGAGATTTCATACGAGGTTCCTGATAAAATTTGTAAAGTTAAATTTTCCTTTCGGTTATCATCTAAAATTTGTTTTATGATCTTACAGAAGAATAACTTGCGTTATTTTCTGTACAGTTGAATGAACAATGATTTGCATTCAGAAAAGAAATCAATATATTTCTCAAACGGAATTAAAATTTTCTACTCGAATAACAACTTTCAATAAATATGTATTATAGGAAATAAATCTGGAGAAAATAAACTTCTAAGATCGATTTCGCAACTCTCAAGATTCAAATTAAAATCAATGCAACAAGGTTTGTTTCCTTTATAAATGTTTCTTGTTTTGTTTTGCTACACGAGGGCTTACCGAACAGAATCTGTCCATAACAAGGAGATGCCTTATTGTGACTAACTTGAATTCACTCAGTTTATTTGATGGATGTAAAATAAAGCTGAAGTAATGTAGATTTATGAATATTTTCACTCCAAGGTGGTGCACAACAAAAGGGGTAATAGAGGGGGAGCTCACCCATCTGGTTTTTTTCCACACAATATTGTAACGTCTTGGTTCACGGGTAGCTTAGACTAGTTACCATTCAAAAGTATCAGTTTCTAGACTAATAGATGTATTTTACAATTTTTGTACAATTAGTCGGTAAAATGAATGAAGAGTTCATTTAAAGATAGTTCATTGGAAAGTCCAAAGTTTTATCAGCTCATGTGTTGCCTCGTCATCTGACCGTGGTTCAAAATTACGTGGTGTTGTCCTCGGATCTTTCCCTTTGGGATTGATCCCGGACCGTCACCAATAGCCCATTGTGTTGCTCCAGTGTGACGTTAATTGAAATCCCCCCCAAAGTTTTATCGAGGCGCTTCTTATGGCTGCTGGCTAGCCTCGCAAATTACTCGGAGGAGTCTAATTCACGGCTACGGCGAGCCTTTTCTCAATAAAAATACTCAGATGAGTATAGAGTCCCAAGGCAGGATATCTCAGTCTTTTCCAGATCGGATAAGATCAATCTCCACTACTAGGGCGAGTTGTGACACAGGTTTCTCGGAGGGGTCTCCTTCACGGCTACGGGCGAGCCTTTCTCAACAAAATTCTCAGGCGAGTATAGAATATCAGGGCCGGATAAATCGACCTTTTCCAGCTCGGATGAGCTCTCCCGAAAGATGGCAATCTTTCGCCGACAGTGAACGGGTGTTCACTTCTCGTTCGACTCTCGTCTCTCTCCAAAACGGTCTCTCCCTTTTGTTCTCTCCTCTTTCGTTCCAATCCTCTTCTCAAGATCTCAAAAACTCTATATATATCGGGTGCTTCTCGACTCCTCCTTTTCGTTTCGGGTCGGCCTCTTAGTCGGTGCTGGTTGGCTGTTGAATATCTCACCATCTTCGGACCTTCCCGAATGGCTCTCGCACGTTGGCGGTACAGGTCTGATTCCTGTGGGTTACCCTGGGTATGTTTCTCTTTTATGCCAGAAATTTTTTTCCCTGTGTAAGTGTATGTCCGTCACTTGATGTTATCTGTGTTGTTTTTGGCACAGTTTGGCCAAATATGGCCCTTGTGCCATTAAACCTAACCAACCTTTCCATGCAAAAAAATGTAGTCATTTTTTGCATTAAAAGAGATATTTGTGGAACATCTATTTTGGTCTTGCGTTACAAGCTTTATCATTGAAGAAAATTTAATTTGTAATTCTAGCAGTGTTTTTGAGTTGTATTAAGGGAAGGTTTTGGAGGTTGAACTTTATGTTAAACTTTCGATAATTTGAATATATTCTTCAAGTATACTTTGCACCGCTGCTTTAGTAATTACATTTCCACAAACTGATGACGCATCCAGAAATTTTTAATTTAATGAATCAAAGTTTACGCATTAAAGATATCTTTATATTTAATAAAAACAACTATTTTTTTTAATTGCGCGCTTTTTTTACTCTGACTAGTTACACCACTGCATGAAAGGTTTCCAACCAAAAGGAGAAATAGGATGAGGAAAACTCCCTTCGTTGTTTTGATACTTTTCTTGAAAAATTAATTTTCATTCAATAGTTGATTTAACTGTTTACGTTATTAATGTGTACAATGTAATCTATGTAAATAAGAATGGAGTGTTTGTGCATTTTATATTTTCAACCCATTTCAAGTTTTCTATCCGTTTTGGACCATTCTGATGCAAAATCCGTCTCTTGCGCGTTTGGTGTCTGTCTGTCCGTATATGTGTGCCCGTGCTACGTCCAAACGGTTGAATACATTTTCATGAAACTTTGCATACTGTGAGTTCCTACATCATTTAGTGACTGAATTTGGTTGCGTAAGTCTATCAGTCTTCCCGTTCTATGTTTGATTTTGTGTCTGTGTGTTTGTACAAGTGTAGTGATCTGGCAACACTGCAACCAGCAAGGTGACATCAGCAGTTGACGTCACTTTCCTCCAATGCTCTCACACTGTGTTAACCAATGAGAGGGCAGCGGAGGAATACGTTGTGCCTAATATAGATTAGAATGTTCACTCGGGATCTCGCACTCTCGTAGTTCACTCAGTATGTTTCTTGTTGTGTCAATGTTATTGTTAAGGTTTGAATAAATATATGTTTAATGATTAGACTGAATTATTGTACGAACACGCACGCAACGTCACCTTAATGGTGTACCGGATGTGAGTTAAGACTTCTAGCAATTCCAGCAGTTTCGTTTTGGGCCAAGCAGGATGACCGATCCAAACGAAACAACTTCGGCGGTGAGAATACCTGTCTACAACCCAATGGACCCTTCACTATGGTTGCACATGGTAGAAGCAACTTTCGAATTGGCCACTCCAAAACCAATTACCTCTTCAAAAACGAAATTCAACCACGCGATCGCTCACCTACCACCCGAAGTTGCAGCGATCGTCCGAGATGTCATCATCAAGCCATCCGACCAACCATATGAGACACTCCGAGAAGCGATCCTTACTCGATGCGGCGAAACGAGAACCCAAGAAATTCGACGTTTACTCTCCGGCGAACAACTGGGAGATCGAAAGCCCAGTGAACTTCTTCGAGTGATGCAGCAACGCGCCGAGAATAACCACATCGAAGACAATTTTCATTTGGAGCTATTCATGCAGCAAATGCCTCTCAACGTCCAAACCGTTCTCGCATCCATACTTCCCGTGCCTATTGAAAAGGCAGCTGAAGTAGCCGACAGAATCCTGGAGGTAACCACAACACAAACGTCTGCATGTTCTGCAACGGCACCAACTAATAGTAATAACGCGTTGCTCGAGGAAATCAAAGAGCTGAGACGTGAGGTAAACAACCTTCGCCGTACAAGAAGTTATTCCCGACAACACCGCAGCCATTCCAGACGCCGTTATAAATCCCCTTCCGCCACTGCGTCTGGAGTATGTTGGTATCATCAGAAATACAAGGTCGCAGCAAAGAAGTGCGCTCCTCCATGTAGTTTTTCGGAAAACCACGAACAGCAGAAGTAGCGGCGACATACTTCCTGCCAACACCTTCTCGTCGCCTTATCATGCGCGATCGTTCTACGGGTACATCCTATCTGATCGATACTGGATCCGACGCCTCTCTGATCGCGGCCAGCAGAGCTGACAGGAGACTACCAGTTCAACAGATATTCCAAGCCGCAAACGGTACCAAAATTAATGTTTACAAAAGAAAAATAGTTAAAATTAATTTTGGATTAAGACGAGATTTTTCATTTCCTTTTTATGTATGTGATGTATCCTGTAATATTATTGGAGCTGATTTCTTGCGTAACTTTAACTTAAAACCTGATTTAAGAAATCGTCAACTTACTGATTCCAGTACAAATTTAAATTCTAATGGTGTATTAAGCGAGTGCAATATTTTTTCTGTAAAATCTTTTAATGACAATTCTATTTTTCTGAAATTGCTATCTGAATTTCCAAATGTAACTAAACTACCTGATCCAAATCACCCTGTGAAGCATAACACTTTGCATTTCATTGAAACTAACGGCCCTCCTGTTGTATGTAAACCTCGTAGATTAGCACCCGATCGTTTAAAGATCGCCAAAAATGAAATACAACATATGTTAGATTTAGGTCACATGAGACCTTCTAAAAGTAACTTTGCTTCACCCTTGCATCTAGTGCCTAAGAAAAATTCAACTGATTGGAGACCCGTTGGCGATTTTAGATTACTTAATGCTCAAACTGTAAAAGATAGATATTGCATACCAAATGTATCAGATTTCACAGCTGAATTGCATGGTTGCAAAATTTTTAGCCATATCGATCTTGTGAAAGCGTATCATCAGATACCTATTAATCCTGCAGACATTCACAAGACTGCAATTTGTTGTCCCTTTGGTACATTTGAGAGTACTCGCATGCAATTCGGTTTGTGCAACGCTAGTGCAACATTTCAAAGATTTATAGACGAAGTAACGCGTGATCTTCATGGTATATTTGCTTTTGTTGATGATATTCTAATTGCATCGTCAAACAGTGACGAACATCTCATTCATTTAAAATGTTTGTTTTCTAGATTAGACAAATATGGACTTTGTATCAATTTATCTAAATGTGAGTTTGGTCAACCATCCATAGAATTTTTAGGTTTTCTTGTGTCTGAACATGGTCTAAAACCACTACCAGATAGAGTAAAAGCTATTCAAAATTTTCCTCAACCTAATACTTTGACCCAACTTAGACGTTTTTTAGGTCTATTTAATTTTTATAGAAGATTCGTTCCCAAAGCTGCTCATATTCTAGCCCCGCTAAATCAATTGCTTGAGGGTAAAAAGAAATCAACTCGCGTCCCTAAGAAAACGGAACCTCCACTCGAATGGAATGAGGTCACTAACCAAGCGTTTCTAAAGGCAAAATCTGCACTTGCAGAAGCCACTTTACTTAGACACCCAATTCCTAATGCAAAATTGAGTTTGTGGACAGACGCATCAGATGTAGCTATAGGGAGCACCTTAATGCAATTTTCCAACAATTCATGGGAACCTATAGCATTTCTTTCTATGAAATTGGGTAAAAGTCAAAAGAAATGGTCTACATATGATCGTGAATTATTAGCCATATACTCCTCAATCAAAAAGTTTAGGCACATGCTAGAAGGTCGAATATTTACCATATTCACCGATCAAAAACCACTGATCTTTGCTTTCAAACAAAAATCTGAAAAATGTTCTCCACGTCAATTGAGACATTTGGATTTTATCTCACAATTTTCAACCGACATTCAACACATAAGTGGTGAGAGCAGTATCATCGCAGACACGTTGTCTCGCATTGAGATTGATAGTATTTCAAAAATTTCCACTTTGGATTATAAGCAATTAGCTGAAGAACAACTTCGCGATAAAGAATTGCAAAACTTACTTCAATCCAATTCACTAGAACTTAAAAAGCACTACTTTCCCCTAGAGGACATTGAATTGTACTGTGATTCAACAAACAAACACCCAAGACCTTTTATTCCTAAATCGTATAGAAGTGTAATATTTGAAAACTTGCATTTCTTTTCACATCCTGGCATATCAGCCACAACCAAATTAATATCTAGTCGTTTCGTTTGGCCTGGTATGAGAAAAGACTTAAAAACTAGAGTTCGTAACTGTGACAAATGTCAGCGAGCTAAGATATTCAGACATACGAAAGCTCCACTTGGCACATTTGCCCAACCGGACGCTCGTTTTTCTCATATACATAGTGATTTCATCGGACCATTGCCACCATCAGACGGAATGCGGTATTGTATGACGGTTATAGACAGATTCACAAGATGGTCTGAAGTGATTCCCACAGCAGACATGTCGGCAGAGACCACTGCTCGTGCACTTTTGCACAATTGGATCACCTGTCACAATCACCACTGACCAAGGTCAAAATTTTGAGTCTCATCTTTTCAGAGAATTAACAAACATTCTAGGATCACACAGAATCCATTCTTCCTCTTACCACCCACAATCAAATGGGATGATTGAGCGATTACATAGGCATTTAAAAGGCGCTCTTAGAGCTCACGAAAATCCCAAATGGACAGACGTTTTACCAATTGTTTTACTAGGCTTACGATCAGCCGTTAAGAATGACCTAAAAGCTACCAGCGCCCAGCTTGTGTATGGTACTACCTTGCGTTTACCATCCGATTTATTATCTAACGAATCATATAAACAACCCATTACACCCAGTTATGTGTCCAATTTAATTTCAGTGATGCGTAAACTTAATCCAGTAACTTCACCATCACACGGCAATAGTCAAGTCTTTGTAAACAAGTCATTGAAAGATTGTTCTCATGTGTTTTTAAGAATCGCCAAAATTCATCCTTCCTTAACATCTCCCTATTCAGGACCTCATCTGATTATAGATCGCAATGACAAGAATTTTGTGCTAGATCTGAATGGCAAAAAGACCACTGTCACAATTGATAGACTAAAACCTGCTTTCGAGCTCAATGATGACTTTGAATCTTCCAAAATGCCTGTAATACCACCACCTGTTAAAATCATTGAGAAAAGTAGCAATCCTGTTAAAAGTATCGTGACCAGATATGGACGAAAGGTACACTTTCCTAAAAAGTTTGTTCAGTACATTGCATAAACATGTTCAATTGTATTCATTTTCTTTTTCAATTGTATTTGTCTTGTGTACTAACAATCGTTCCCTTGTCACTGGGGGGATACTCTGTAGTGATCTGGCAACACTGCAACCAGCAAGGTGACATCAGCAGTTGACGTCACTTTCCTCCAATGCTCTCACACTGTGTTAACCAATGAGAGGGCAGCGGAGGAATACGTTGTGCCTAATATAGATTAGAATGTTCACTCGGGATCTCGCACTCTCGTAGTTCACTCAGTATGTTTCTTGTTGTGTCAATGTTATTGTTAAGGTTTGAATAAATATATGTTTAATGATTAGACTGAATTATTGTACGAACACGCACGCAACGTCACCTTACAAGTATCCTATAAATTTTATTCCATATATTTGAATACAATGTCCTTTACTTTACGCATCGTATTTTAATTTAGTGAATACATTATTTAAATTTCCTTTGTTTATATATTTAGATAAGTTGCATGCTAAAACATCTGAGTAACTATATTTAAATCAACCATAATTTGGTAGTTTGGGAGAAGCTGGAATGCATATTGAGCATTGCAATTACTTAAATTGTTTTACCAGTACTGCTGAAAAATCAATTACTTTTTAAAAAACTAATTTGAAGAATTTAAATTCAAATACTTTTTTTATTTTGAGCCTTATTTATTTTATTTGCAAAATATAAACTATTTCCGAACATTTGGGACAGACGATATTTTGCAACGAAACGGAAATTCGTGTTCGTTTGCCATGTTCAATGATATTTTTTTTCGTTCTATTTTTAAATTCGATCTAATTTTTAGTTCTAAGTTGTGGCAACTAGGCGAGATAAAGAGATATAAATTCGTGATTCTTTTTTCATCTTTAGAACTGTTTCCCGCCACCTTTTTTTGTTTCATTTCTGTTTTAAATATTTATTATTTTAATAAATTATAATTCCTTTTCATCATATGAAACACCATCGCAAAGTATTCTGTTTAAAGCGGCATGTAAGTTAGAATGAAGCAAATTTTAAGTGGAATTTTGCCATTATTGAAAGAGCGTTAATGTTAAAAATACCCAAGCTAGGACTTTTGAAGTATTACAAATTCTTTGTCATAGCGACAGAAGGTCAAGGTGGTATATTTTACGAATTCAAGCTGTATTTAAGCAACTTATATAAGGAAAGTTTATTTAAAACACTGATTTTCTTCAGAATAAATTCCATCAAATCTATTTACCATTTAAAAAATGGTAGTAGGTTACCTTTGCTTTTTGCTGTACTGAAGACGTTCAATTTTAAAACAAGTTTTTATTATTCCACGAACCGCAAAACAATTTTCAAGAAGAAACATTCGCTTTTAAAACAAACTTAGTGATAAATATCTTATCAAATTAATTTGTCATCTTTCCCTTGATGGTTGCGAAATTCGAAGAGTGCCACAAATAAAAATATATTGGTAGGTAAATTATGTGAAGTATCTGCAGTAGATTCGTCATTTTTACGAATTGAGTTGAGCAATTTTACAGGAATAGAACTTAAGAAAGGGAATTGTTAATCCCCCTCAAAATCGTCTTTTGTAGCAGTTTGTCTCACCTATCGCCAATTTGTACCTTTAGCAGGGATGCGATATATATCTATATATATACACAGGGTGCAACGCAAAGTCCGTGCCCGGCCTTTATTTTCGCAACCGTTGGTCGTAGACATATACTTCCAATTACAAAAATGTTTGAAATGAAGTAAAAATTCATGTTATGGTATTTTGAAATTAAAAAAAATCAGTTTTGTAAAAATTACAAAATCTAACTTTTTATACAGTCCCCAGTTCCTTATAGTGATATTTAGTAAAAGTTTGCACTCATCCTAACAAATGTAACACAAAAAGTTTCACTTCTGTGTGACAAAAATTGACCGAGATATTTAATTTCAGTTTGGGATTATTTCACATTTGTTTTGCCTTCATTGAGGGGTCGGTTAAAATATAAATTAGAATAATTCGAGATTGAAATCAAGGTGCAACGCCCCTTTTACGGCGAAAGGGGGGGTTCCCCGACCATAAACGATGGGTGCATGTATAGTAAAGTGGACATGCCCGATTCACTGAAAGTGGTCGCAGCGCCCCTAGTGGCGAAACACGGAAGTTTGGGAATCTAACTCCGAAACTAAGCAAGATAGACAAAAGATGTGAATAAGAAAGTTGAAGACCATCGTCGAATTATGTAGAATCGACACCCTGAAAATGAAAAATGAGCAAAAAGAACCGGATAAATGGCAGCAGAATGCAAACTATCAGCGGGGCTATAACCCCCATGCTAATCATGATTATGCAAATAGGGTAGTACCGCAGCCACATGCTCGGGATAAAAGACGAGCCATCCAGTAGTGGGCAAACTAGTCCGTGCTGAAATAGTGATGGTGTGCTACACATCCGCGTAATATGCCGAAATGATAGTGATTTATGGCGAATGTCAACGAAATGCCAGAGCTGCTGCGAGGCTTTATGGCGAACGTTTTCTTATGGATCGACGTCCATCGCATCGAACTATAGCTACTGTACTTTGCCGTTTCAGAGAGACCGGCGGCTTCACACCACTACCCAGATCAGGCAGACTGACAAGATCGGGTATTTGAGTGACACCCGAGGAAGTGCTGGGATACGCCCTTGCAAATACACACCTAAGCACGGCGGAAATAAGCGAGGCATGTGGATACACGCATCAACATATTTGGAGATTGTTACATGCGCATGGTGCGCATCCATACCGTCCGCTACTGCTGCAAGCATTGATGCCGGGTGATGACGCATGAAGATTTGACTTTTGTAATTTCCTGCTCAACACGTTGCACGACATTTCGTCGTTGTTTTCCGACATACTATGGACAGATGAGTCGCAATTCACACGGGATGGCATCGTCAACACCCACAATGTGCATTACTGGGCTCTGGACAACCCTCACATGGGACGCACAGCACGACACCAGGTACGCTGGTCAACGAATGTATGGTGCGGTTTATGGGGAACCCAGATTTGCCCCAGACCAGCTTTGCAAAGTGGTCGGCGATTTCATAACCGGACAGCCCTACATGAGCCCTGACCCAGCACAGTCCAAAGTTAAAGGGGCTATTGATTGTTTTATTAAGTTGAGGTAATTTGATTTGTTTGTGCTAGATTTTAGGGCCTGTATCGAGCTAAGTCTATCGCTGTATATATTAATCTTTTTATTGTTAGAGGGGGACCAGGTTATGGCTTTCAAAATGGCCGTAAGTTCGGCCTGAAACATGGTGTTAAAACTGAAGTTTAAAACAATGAGCAAGAATTAGGGATGTACTCTCGAATATGCACACGGACGCCCAAGCATTCACATCAATGCCCGGACCGTGTACACATTGAGGTCAGGGTTATCTATTTTTTCTTTGAAATTTAGAACAAGAGTGGATGAGGTTATATTTGCTATAGGTATTGTAATAACTTCTCTGGTATCGTGGTAGATTCAAATCTACAGAGAACAGTCTAGCTTAAATAATGAACATTAATTTTATTCAAAACTATGTCTTGATTAGATGAGGGTTTATATACAAGACACTTTCACGAATTCGAAGCCTCTGCTAACGGGATGCGACAGGTTGTCGTAATCTCAGGTACGCACGTACGCTCTGAGTGGGAGAAAGGTATCTCAACTGTCTCTAGATGAAACTCTACTCGTCGGGTGACGATTACACAAGATCAGCACCGGATCCTCACGGGACGACGGGTCAATTCAGGTTCACTGCCGGACGAGAAGTCGGCACCGGACTCTTCGCAGGTCGTCGGTTCGGCATAATCAGGGATCGGCTCCACTGGGGTCGTCGGATCAGCACTAGACAGGCACGGCTCCGCTGGGGTCGCTGGATCAAATCTTTCGACCGATAACAAAGCAGGAACTCGAGATAGGCAGCCTACGCCAGGCTATGAGAACGCGTATCCTCAAGGTGAGAGAACCGTCTTCCAAATTAATAAGAGCTCCTTAAAGGGGGTTGACCGCTCAAAGGGTCGCTGAGCCAAGCCGCTGGCGCGGGAACACAAGCAAGACTCAAGATGGGCAGCCTACGCCAGGCTACCAGAACGCGTACTCTCGGGGTGAGAGAACCGTCTTTTAACAATGCTTTTCTCCCTAAGGAGTGACCGCTCAAAGGGTCGCTGAGTCAAGCTGATCGATCGAGATCACAGGCAAGAATTGTCGATTCGACTCCCTGCTTTTCCTTTTGAAACCTCGCAGCCTTTGTTCGCTGGTGGTTCTTTTGATTCGTTCGTTCTTGATTGGTTCTTACTTTTAATTGGTTCGTTTTTACTTTGTTCGTTTTTGAGGTTGCTGATTCGGTAGACTGTCTGACGTAAAATGAGATCAGCTACTTAGCGCAGGTGGCTTGATTACCTAGCAGGTGGACTTAATCACCTGGCAGGTGCACTCCTAAGCACCTGGGCGCTTTCCAGAACAAATTCCCTTTTGTTAGTCTTTGATCAAGTCCCGACCGTCTGGCGCCAGAGAGATGGAAACGTATTGTCCGTCTCTTTTGCGACTTTTCGGCGAGTTTGCCTTTGGGAGGGTTAATTGAAGGGTCCATCAATGAATCCTCACAGTATGTTATAGTCTAATGAGGACAGCGACAACCCCCGATAGCTGGATCAGGCCTTTTCCAGATTTTTAATTTTTTGAATAAAACGGTCACTTGGAGCGAATGAACTCCAAATAAGATTTTAAGGGAGTCAGTGGGGGCGGTTCTATAAGCGCGGGTTATGCGAAAGGGCCTCTCTATAGACGAGTTTGCTCCGTTTGGCCCTGCTTAAGTGTCCGCCCCAAAAATGCCTTCACCATAGATCAAAATTTTTTCCACAACCGTGGTCGGGGATTATATCCACGTGTTTGCCGTGTCCCATATCCCTGGAAAAGGGGATCCTGGCAGTTGAGAGGCGATATACTGACCCAACACACTGCTTTGGCCCCAGCTCCAAGTAAATGGGAGGTGTACATTAGTCCCGTGTGCATCAATCGATTGGTCGATTGGACTTCGTCGTCGGCTAGGGCTAAGCAATGGGTCACCTACTGGACACCGCTAAGTGTGAAGGGTGTTTCAGGGGTGCGCCGTGCACGTATAAACACCGACAAGCACCGGTGTAGTTGTTTGCATCCCCCTGTAGGACTCCGTGGTGGGTGGTGATGTCGGTTTCTGAAATCTTTTTTAATCATTATGAATAATGAAAATCTAAATTCTCCCTTTTCACAAATGCTCGTTTTTTTATTAAGTTATTAAACCCAACAGAACCCTTCAAATGCAACCAACCAATCATTCTCTTCTGTCTCCTTTTCTTGTAAATAAAACATTCCAATCCTTTATAGGCACTCTTCAATCTTTAAAACGATTTCTCTCTGGAGACCTCGTTGAGGGTTCAAATGATGCACATGCTCAACTGTTAAGAAATTCTACTTGAATTGGTTCTTTTACGATTTCTGTTCTCCTCACTTTTCTTTAAACACCTTACGAGGAGTTATTTCTGAGCCTGATTTGTTTAAATGCTCCCTCAACTCTACCGTCACGCATTAAAGTTGCCTACTTTAGTTGTCCTGTTCGCCCATATGTTCCGGCTCCTGAGCGCTGTTTTAAGTGCCAGCGATTCGGACATTCCAAAATGTCCCGCCGTGGCTGCAATACCTGCGCTCATTGTGTTGAAATCGGCCACGACAGCGACAATTGCAGTGCACCACCACATTGAGTGAACTGCAATGGTGACCACCCTGCATACTCAAGATCATGCAGTAAAGGGGCATTTGAGAAAGAAGTTCAGTTGGTAAAGATTTCTCAGAAATTATCTTTCTTTGAAGCTCGGAAACAGGTTGAATCCCGTATCACTAAAGTCACGATTTCATATTCTTCTGTTGTGTGTCGGTTTCACACCACTTCAATTCGAATGAATCAAATTCAGAGCCACCAGAGCAGTAATGCCAATTACTTTTTAATTCCTTTATTTTTCGCTTTCTTCCTCGCTCCAGTGACGCTCAGTAATTATGCTAAGAATCTTCTAGAAAGTCACGTCATGTGTGTCCGTCTGACAAATTACAGATGAGCTAGTTTAAAAACGGCGAATCAGGAAGTCCAACTCCCTTGGTTGACAAGACCATCTCCCCTGAAAAACTGATAAAAAGCGTGGAGAGGGGTAACATGCTCTCTCTTTTCGCCTCAGTCCGACGACCTTGCAGCTGCGGAAAAAGAAACGCACGAAGCGTTTTTTTGCCATTTCTTTTTGATGACGAGTGGGGAGCCCCAATAGACATCATGTCTCTTCTATGCTAAGTTTCCTTTATAATTTATCTCGAGAATATTTCTCCAGTAGTTCTTAGGATATTCCCATGCTAACCGTTTAAGTTAACTTTCATAATGCCCGTTTCTCCTTGCGTCGTTGTTCGAACCACTATCTTCTTTTTCATTTTTTAATCTCGTACGGCGTCACTTTTTGGTTTTGCCATTTTTAACTGATATCATGATATACTGAGTATTTAATTGTTATCTGTATATTGTCGTGATTTGATGTGCAATGCTAAACTTTTCTCTATATTGTTAAATGAACTTAGTTGTTAATTTTTAACTATAGTTCATTTTCCTCGCCACTTTGTGGCTAGCATTCAACATGTTAATTTATAATTAATGAACAGAAGTCCTCCGCTCACACAGTATTCCGAGCAGGGTTAGAGAAAGTTTGGTCACATTTTAATCAAAAATTCCACTATACGATTAATCGCTACTGTTGGAGTCCTAGCATTCGAACCTTGCATGTTGTACCATATCGTCGATAAAAGTAAGACCACTTTTTAAAAAAATAATTCTTTTTTTTCAACAAATATTTACTTACAAATTATAAAGCTAGTTTAAAATTTCACAGACGAGACACATCGCGAAAGGGCAACCGCACCCCTCTCGATTGCGATTTCATCATTCACTTAATAATCTAAAAAAAACTCCGGCGACTCTTGCCGTTGTACTCTGACGTCATCTGCGCAGCCAGACAGGGGAAACCATCGGCTAGGTTTATAGTTTAACTATAGTATATTTATAGTTTAACTAAACTATAAACCTAGCCTAAGTAACTAGACGGACCAAGTGGGCGGAGTCACGGTCGTAAGATCTCAGAAGCTTAGGTCACGTGTGTAAGGGAATTGACTCGGACAGATCAGCTATGTAAGCGCAGGATTTAGTGGTCTTAATCATATTCAATAATTGAATTTTATGTAGAGCATTGGTTTGTTCAGTGGTAATAATCAATCAGTCAGTTCTATAAATAACCAAATTTTATTTTAACACACACGCTAGTTCCGAGATCAGAGCTATTATATATGCTCCGTCGTTTGGCTGCCAACAACTTCTTACAATTTTGGCGCCTAGTGCCGTCTGGGTATTTTACACTCCCCACCTGAACTCTTGCAGAGTTCACACAAATTACTTTTTGATCATATAATAATCCAATATTAATCAGATACAAATTACAAATAAATTCAATATGAACATAAATATAATTCGAGTTAATGAATTTAATAGTTCTTTTTTCAGTTCAAGATTAGGTAATTTTAACATTTTTTTTTATAAATAACCAATTCAATAACACAGAAATAAACTAAATTATCGAATATAAAATATAAACAGTAATTTTCATCATTAATTTCAAGATTACATAATAATTGTACAGGTCTTTTAATAGTCCCAGATCGAGTTTTTATTAGACAGGAACGGATTTTTCCGTCTCTTCCTGGAAATATTTCTATGATTTTACCCATAGACCACAAATTTCGTGGGTAACGATCATCAAGAATCAACACAATATCATTAACTTTAAAACGAGTTTTAACGTTTGTTGGAGGACACATTTGCAGATCTTAAAGAGAGGAGATAATGTTTTCTCCAACGTCTCCAAAAGTGATTAAGCAATGTTTGCTGATGTCTATATCGTTTTACCGTAGCACTTCTTGAACCACACAAATCTTCCCTTGAAATTTTTGAAACAGGAAGACCAATTAATCGCTTCCCAATTAGGAAATATGCAGGAGTTAATGGTGAGGGCTCTGAAGGATCATCATGAATGTAAGTTATTGGCCGTGAATTAATCATGGCTTCAATTTCAATAAAAAGCGTTTCAAGCTCATTCACTGTGAGCGTTGAGCGGCCAACAATTTTTCTTAGACAGGTTTTAATAGTTCGAAAATGCCTCTCCCAGAACCCTCCCCACCATGCTCCTTTCTCAACAATAAATTTCCATTTAATACCATGGGAAGCAAATAAATTTTGAACAGATGGGTGGTTTATGCAACTCCATATCTTTTTGAGCTCAATTTCTGCACACTTGAAACCTTTAGCATTGTCCGAATAAATTGTGGAACACAGACCACGTCGTGAAATGAATTTCCGAAAAGCTAAAAGGAATGATTCTGTTGACATAGATGGAACTAATTCCAAGTGAAGAGCTCTCGAAGTGGCACAGGTAAAAAGAAGCAAGTAATGTTTGGCATTACTGTCCCTAGTAAAGAATGGACCAGCAAAGTCCACACCAGTCACAGTAAACGGAGGAGATTGAAGCACTCGATCGGGTGGTAAAGGAGCAGTTTCCTGCGTACCAGGACATACTCTGTACCTTCTGCACACGACACAACTATTCAAAACAGTTTTAACACACTGGAGACCCTTAATAATCCAAAACTGTTCTCGGACTTGGGCCAGAGTCGCTTCAACTCCGCAATGGAACACTTTAGTGTGGCACTCCACAACCACAATTTCGCAAAATTTGTCTTTGCAAGGCAACAATATCGGATGTTTTTCCGCGATCTCAAAATCGGAAAACTGAAGCCTTCCTTTCAGTCTAAGAAGACCGTTTTCATCTAAAAAAGGGCTCAAACAGTGCACAGGAGAATTTTTGTCCAAACGTTTTCCGTTCGATAGACAGTCAATTTCATGCATGAAATGTTTCCGCTGCACACTTTTCAACCAATAACGTTCAGAGTCGAAGATTTCTGATGCACCTATTGGTCCATACAATTTCTGTCTGTTTCTGCAATTAAACAAAAAACGTTTCACGTAAGCAGTCACACGATAAAGTTTTTGTAGACAGTTATACCTTTTTAAGTCCAATAAAGGCAGGGGTGATGGCTCGATGACTGACACCTGAAGGGAAAGATTTTTAATCCGTCTTTCAGTTATCACACTTTCCTCATCAACAAGTACCATAGGACCAGATGGCCAATTCGCTTCTGGCTCCAAGATCCAACTTGGTCCCATCCACCACAAGGAATCAGTCGCAAGCTTCGAAGCACGCACACCTCTTGAGATCAAATCCGCGGGATTGTCATCACCGTTGCAATGAAACCATTGCTGTGGATCAGTCAAGGATTGTATCTGAGAAACCTTATTGCAAACAAAAGGTTTCCAGTCTTTGGCGTTCCCTCGAATCCAGTGAATAGTAATTTGCGAATCGCTCCACAAATATGTTCGTTTACCTAGCTCAGGGAACAGTTCTTTCAAATATTTTGCCAGTTTCGCACTAATCACCGCCCCCATAAGCTCTAATCTTGGCAATGAAATTAATTTCAAAGGGGCTACTCTTCCCTTCGCGATGACAAGAGTAGTCTTAACTCCACCTTTAATATCACTGTATCTAAAATACGCTACACTTCCGTACGCTGCTGGACTAGCGTCGGAAAAAATGTGCAAAGAAATATCGTCGCACTGATTGTCAAAAAACTTTCTATCAAAAGATAGCTTTTCCAAGTGAAACAGTTCGTCGCACCAGTCTTTCCACTTGAGTGATAAGTCACTAGGCAATTCTTCATCCCATTTTAAACCTCGTTCCCATATCTTCTGCATGACTATCTTCAACATCATGACACAAGGACTCACTACACCACAAGGGTCAAATATCTTCGAGATCACTCCGAGAACAAATTGTTTGGTGTTTGTAGCATTTTGAATGGAACCTTTTACAGTTTTTAAGTCTAACTTAATTTTATCCTCAGTATGATCCCAAATGAGTCCCGAGAACCCAGTCCCTAGACCAAAATCCATATTTTCCTCAAAACTATTATCTACCCAAAGTTTTTGAAGTTTAAGAGAATTTGTTCTTAATTTCCTCAAATGAAATCCAGCATCTTTTAGAATATTAATTGCATTGTAAGTTAACAAATACGCCTCATCGGCATTCTGAGACCCATGACACAAATCATCTACATAAAGAAAAGAATTAAGCATTTCAAAACATTGAGGCATATCTTCCTTATATTTGCCAATGTGAAACTTTAGTACACAAGCTAATGCAAAGGGTGATGTCGTTAGACCAAATGGAAGACGATTTAAACATAAAGTTTGGTCAGACTCATTTACAGAATCATGAAACCACAAAAATTTTAGATATTCTCTATCTTCATGACAAATTTCAATCATAAAAAAAGCCTTTTCTATATCGCCTGTAAATCGCCGTCTGGGTATTTTACATTTTACAAGGATTTTAATGAGTTTCAATGGAAAAAACCTTTTCATAAGAAAAGGAAAAATAGTTTCTCGTGGTATGGTGCTGAGCGAATAAAAACAGCGATTGAAATGGTACAACTGACAGTGATTAGGTCATGCCTGATAATTTGAAATACGTACCTTTTTATAAAGGGAAACACTAATAGAAGCGCGTTTTTTGCTAGCAAATCATCTCTTGAATATTTCAAATTGATACACACAGCATAATACTCTTTTCTTTTTATTTCATTACCAGATGAAAAATTACACTTCACTTTGATAAATCTAAAATATTTTGTAGCTACAAAATCACATTTGTAAAGTTCCTTGGTATTTTTTAATTTATAGTATTTTTTAATTTTATTACAATCAAAAATAAATCATGTTCTAATTTTAAGTTCAAACTTTAAAAAATATATTAAAACATATGAAGCTCTATTAATTTCGAATGCAATATATTTATTAGGGTAAGGTCTAAATCTTACAAATAATTTCCTTAATCTTATAAGTTATAATTACTTTTATAAAAATACTATAATAATTGAACACTTCTGAAAACATTTTTTATTTACTCGAGACAAACATTTTTATTTACATCAAATCAAACAAAGATATTTTTATGTACAAGACATATTTTTGTTTACATGAAACAAACGTATTTTTATTTACAAGACACACTTTTATCTACATGAAACATATTTTTATTTACAAGAGACAAAACATAATTTTATTTACCATTCAGCTGGTTCTCAGAAGATTGTAACATTTTTTCAGTTGATAATTTCCACAAGAACTTTTATAAAGTTTTAGCAAATTTGATTGTCTTATGAATCGAAATATTCTTTTTGAAGAAATTTTCAAAATAATCGTATTTTTTGTTGTAAGCCACATTACTTTTGTGTTTTCTAGTACACCTTTTTTGCAAGTTTTTAATAAAACATGTTTGTTCATAGGTTTTAAGCATTCCTAAATTGCAGCACGAATTTTGATTGTGAGCATTGCTTGTAAGGAAAGCAATTTAATGCTCCAAATATGCTCTTAACAAATAGTTTATAGAAGTGTACACACAATTATGAATATGCAAGTCTTTTTAATGGCCCTTAAAACCAAAAGAAAAAATAAGGCTGGTGGGAATCCTGCACCACACATGCTTAGCTGGTATAAAATTTAGTGTAACTAAATTCAAAGGTTCATCATCATATCCTATAAATAATTATCTTCCTGCATTTTCATGATCTTCAAGTTACCATAATCAGAAGTTTGAAACATTCTGACGATGAAAACAATATGATTGGAGGCTCTGAAACTAAATTGATTCAATGCAACTTCTGAAAAACTTCTGAAATTTTATGACGTATTTTTATTTATTAGTTTAAAGAATGTGACAATTTTAATTCATTACTTCTATATTATTGGTTTTTAAACAAAATCAATTTGGTGAATTTTTTACGTATGTTTTTTAGCTTGTACGTTCTCATTATAGTATGATGCATTCTTATGTTTAAATATTTTGCAACAATGGCTTTAATCAAAAGAACGAAGTGATTGTTTTATATTGTTACTATATTTTTTTACATATATTTGTAAAAAATGTTATATATACATGTGTTAATATATACTTCACCTCATTGTTTTAAAACACTACTAAAAATAAATATGAGGCATTCAATAGGAATCATCAGTCTGTCGTACAACACTACACTTGTGACAAAAGTATTTGTTTGTAATGTTCTATTTGCATATACAACCCTTCATGAATCTAGAAATTTCAGAAATTTATATCTTTAGATCCAAAAGTAATTGTGCTTTTGAAAATTGTACCGAGTTATGTAATAAAACACAAGAATAATAAACTCCCACAAAATATAACTTTTACCTAAGCCAATATCTATGCAATAAGTTACCTGCACGACGGAATATCATCACTTATTCTTTGTAGTAGGGGCTTTCGTTCTTTACGACTGGATGGTCCTACATTTCTAGGAAGCTGAAAAATACTTGGAATGATACCTTCTTTTAATGTTCTGGGACCAAATCTATCTTTTATAAAGTCATCTTCCTTAAAATGTCTTGAGCAAAGTCGTGAATGCTTCGAAGGATAAAAATTCTTTCTTCGAATTGCATGGCACCATGCTTCAAACAGAAGTTTGTCAATAGGAAATCTATGCAAATAAAGTATTTTGTTCAACTAAAATAGCAAAACAAAAGTATAGCCGGAACCAGTCATTTCATCATTTCTCAAATCTAACTAGTCTACGTACAAGCACAAATTAAACTATTCTATTATATTGCATTCTAGCAGTGAAACAACTGGAAACTAATGTTCAGTAATCTGCCCTTTTATACATAAAAATAAAACAAAAGTCAGATGTTACAAGATAATTGATTGTACTATAGCTAGTATTAATCACCTTCCTTTTTTGGCAATTTCTTCCAAACATCTTTAAAGCACAGTTGTAAATTAGTTTGGGGTATTTTTTCATGAATAATGTGCCCTAATTGATTAATTACTGAGTAGTTCACTTTAATATTATATTTAATTCAAAGTAAGTCTTGTGTGTGAACTAAGAATTCGAGTAACTGCTAACACAAGATACTTCTATGAACTATACGACGTTCCAATACGACGTTCGAGTACTACTTTTCATCAAACATTTGTGTAAAACGAAATAAATTGATACAAGATTTTCTCGTTTCATGTCAAACATAATATGAATAACTATTAACGCAATTTGAAAAGAAAAACTTTTCAATCAAGAAAGGTATTACATTCCTATCTATAACTAGAAGTGTAAATGCAACTTTTGGAAGAGGTATTACTAAGAACTAATTGGTCAATTATTGATAACGTAAAATTGTATAGAAATGTCATTTCACAATTAAAATATTACTTACTTATGAAATGAGTATCCTTCGCGGATGCCCCCTCCCTCCTGGGTGGAAAAGATCTAGAAAATAAGAAAGTTTTAAGGAAATAAAACTTTTGAGCTTTACCTTTTAAAACTTTTTAAATAGAACTTTTAAGCAAGTTTTACTATACTCACTTTTTATAAATTTAGTTCTTTTTAAATACTGATTTTAGGATTCTTATACATATGTAAAGCGCTTGAATGTATCTTTCATTATTCCTTCATATTTTTAAATTTAAAAATCATTTTTATTTTGCAGTTCAGCGCATGTTTAAGTACATGGAGGGGCTGAGCTCTAAAATGAATGGGCTGAATGAGAAAGTTGACCGTATAATGGAGCGAACTGCAATGACATCTTTAGAAAATACGTTAGATTTTCTTCCATCCGGGATGGAGCTACCCGTCACCACTGAGGAAGAATTGAAAGATTTTAATGAAAAATTGAAAGATAGAGAACTGTCAGCAGTCATGGTAAGGTGTTGCCTGTATTTTAAAAATAATTGTCATTGCAAAGGCTTTATGAATTAGCCACTTATTGAATGTAAATTTTTCAGGTTCGTTATCTCCATGGAGTGGGTAATGGCAAAACAGCCTGCTCTTTAGTGCTAAGTCTGACAAAAAAGATTTTGGCCCAAGATCTTGCTATGCAGTTCAGCAGGTATGGGCGAAAAGGAAAAAAATCTTTTTTAGCCTTCAACGAAACAATGACTGTTATCTTAGGTAAGCTTAAATATACTGTAAATTGGTAAATATTACATTGAGCATGATAAAATAAATTTTAAATATTGTGCAGTAATAAAACTTGTCTCGTACAAAGCAATGTATTTCTTGTTACTTATTAATATTGAAATGTATAAATTAAAATCATGTACTATGTTGGGATAAAATTTAAGTCAAATGAATGTTGGTTTTGCTTACATTAATTTCTGTCTGTAACAAGATTGTATATATGAGTAGTATACGGGTGCCTATAGGCGGCGGAAGTGACGTCATACCACGTGACCGGAAGTGGGCGGGGCCAAGTGACGTCATACCACGTGACCGGAGCCAAGTGACGTCATACCACGTGACCGGAAGTGGGCGTGTCTGAATGACGTGACGTATTGTTTGTTTACATTTTGGACTTGGAATTTTTTTTTGTCATCGTGCAGGCGTTGAGTTGTTTCAAGATGGCGTCGTTTCGTTGCCATGGTGATGAATCACTCGCGTAGTGCCATCTGGTGGAGATATTCGAAACCCTATTATTTTTAATTAAAAAGCAATTTCGTGGATTCGAACCCGGGACCATGGGATCCGAGGTCAAGTGCGCTATCCGTTAGGCTGTAAGAGAGTTAACTTAAGATGGTGAATTAATGTAGTGTTTATTTCTCTTTCTTTTGGACTTGTATTTTTTCTTAGTATTAGGAATGGGTTATTTTTAGAAAATGGTTTGAATAATTGCATAGGGGTTTTAATAAATGCTTTTTCAAAATGACTTATGGCGCCATCTAGTGATTTTAAAAGTAATTAATCTAAGGAACGAATTGATTTCTTAATGGTTTTACTTTATTCATGACCAGTGACGTCAGTGTGTTTACGTTTGGGACTTGGATTTTTTCCTTCTGAGATTTCGATGTGACGTCAGATTACATGTTAGAACACGAAAATGTCTAATCACAGCGATTTTCATCGCAAGTAAGCGCGGAGGAATACAAGCCGGGGTTCGACTTTATGAATGACATTAGATTACACGTTAGAACATGAATGCGAGGGGCAAGCTGATGCAATCATACCGGTTATGGGGGTAGGAATGTTGCTATGTTGAAGATCAGATAGGAGGGATTTTCTTAGTATCACGATTTCAGTGAATCACAACGCTTTGAACTACGTTGCAACTCGTTGCTAGTTTTCGCGTGTTTATACAACGGGATTTTTACTTTGAAAAAATGAAGCGATCTATGGATGACACCAATATGGTAAGTCCCCAGTACTTTTAAATTTTTTTTTTGAATAACCTTGTTTAGATTAATTAGAAACATTTAAAAATATTTTTTTAAATGGAATTTCCTAGATATTTTCTTTAAACTCTCTTATTTTTATACCTCATTTTTTTTTAACATTGAAAATACAGTATGTGAATATTTTAATGATGCCATGCTAGTATGCTCCATTTTTTTTTGCCCTTATTCTTGTAGATTTTATTTGAAGACCCTGATTTTCCCATGAGGGATTCAGATGATGATGTAAGTTGATTTTCCTGTAATATATATTTCTTTTATTGAGTTTATTTGGCCTATTTCTAATGTCCTTTTTTAGTTATTAGATGAAACGTCTCAGATTTTTCTGGAAAACCCAATGTCTATTCCCTTGTATTACCAAGTGGGTTCAGGATTTGAGGTAATTTACATTTTTTTTTGTTTGAACCCCTGATCCTATGGAAAAGTGTACTTTTACTAATTGTTTTCGTTTATAGACTGGCCGCAGCAAGTCATCTGAAGTGTTTCCCAGGAATATTGCTGATGACGAGGTTTCTAGTGTAATTACATAATTTGCCCACATTTTTTAAGTACTAATTTATGTATTATTATCCTGTATGTTCTTATTCTGTTTTATTTTATTCCTCGTTTCTTACAGATGGAAAGTGAGGTGATACTTGTCGAGCGATCGCGGCGGAGAAATAACAAGTACCAGGCAGAAGAAATTACGTACAGTGCCCATGTGGATCCAGAAAGGCTTTCAGAAGGTGTGCGAGGTGTACCCTTGGCGGCGATCGTGGATGCTGTTCGCGAGCTTTTTGCTACATTAATTCGTCGGACAACTGAGGGGTTAGCTTCCTCTGACCTGGTACGCTTTTGCATCCAAGCTGAGGGTCTTGACAAACCCATCTCCACGAATTTGATGCCTGTTTCCAATTTAACAGTGGAGAAAGTAATGACTTCAGTCATGAAAGTCCTGCAGTCCAAGGAGGAAATTGCCCTAGATTCTGGTTTCAATATTGATGTCATCACTGTCAGGAGAGAAATGGGCGGCGGTGGAGCAAGAAAAATTACGACGAAAAGTTATCAATAAGGAAGAAAAATAAAATATACAAAACTGCATATACAAAAAGAAAAAAAGAGTAAGGCAAGACAATTTTTCCACACTTCCATACGGATATTAATGTAAATACGTGTTGCAATTATTTGTAAAATGGTGTAAAAAAATGTTACATATCGTGTCAAATAAATGTTGTTTTTTCACTTTTCAAAAACGAGTATCTTTTATATGACCTTTTCTAATATTTTTTCTTTTGTTAAAATTTTAAAGTAAAAAGTTAATTTATTGTGTAAAAAATAAAACTGACCAAACTATTAAATTTTATGAATATTTAACTTTAAAATGAAATTCACAAGTAGGTAATGGAAAAAGTATTTTATTCATAACTTTCAAGAAAAAATTACAAAGTTGCTTTTCATAACTGCAGCCATTTCCTTGAAGACGGTCTCTTTATGGATTTTTTAGGTTTGGCATACATAGTTTTCACATCAGTTAAATAAGTATTTTTCACAAATTCTTGAGGAAAATTATTTAATGTCAGTATTTTCTCAAACTGTTCAAAGGCCGATGGTCTTCGAATTCTGTTTCTCAAAAGAAAATTGATGAATTGAATAATATTTAGCCTGGAATAATCTCATCGTTCACTTTGACTTCTTTGTTCTGACTCCAGGAAATTTTATGGTGTTTTAAGAACTCCATAATTTTCACTGCAGTTTCTTTATGTTTCACTGGAACGGATCCAAGAACTTCATTTTCTATATCAAAATTGTTTTCAAGGTCTTTATCGGGAGGCTTCTCGTCGAGTGGTTTAGTTCTATTAACGTTTGGGAACGTGACATATTTTTGTAAAACTTGATTGTACAACTTCACTTTTTCATCGTCACTTAATTTCTTTTTCAAGATGTATTGAATCTGTGCATCTATTTCACTCAGATGATCCTGTTCCAATTCTTGCATACGGTCTAACGGTACCAGTGCAAACTTTTTACTGTGTTCCATGTATAAGAGATGATAAGACGGTTATTGCAGCTGGAATAAGAAAGGATAAAAATCCTTCACCTTTTTGTACTAAAAGTCGTCTTTTTCTATAGAGAGGTACTCTTTTCGTAGCCAGTATTCTCAAAGTTTTTTTGAAAGGAATGAGTTGATTTTTAGCACGCTTACTGATAGGAAGATTCCCCTTTAATAAATTCAGTACACATTCACAAACTGATTTAATGAGACTGTTTGGACAATTTTTCAATACAGTTGTTTTTCTCCTGCTTTTCTGTAAGAGTTTCAGACATATCACATCCTTCTGCGAAGGCATTCTAAAATAGAAATGATTTTTTTCTGCTTTTTCACTTTGTTTTATATAGGTTTCGAAGGTACCCGCTTTAATGACCCTATCGAGGTTCATACACGAAATGCTTATCACCAGGAAATATCCCTGTACGTAACCGTAACCGTTCAGTCGTCTCCGGTCTTAAGTCAATGAGCAAATAACTAAAGGGCGTTGAGGTAGCATCGTCAAATATTTCTTGAAAAGCCTTGATTTTTCTGGGGAACATTTGTTTAGCTAGATGCGTTATTTGACTTTTATCTCTAGGATTTTTGTATAGAACTACATAATGCGAATTTAAATGAACATTTCTCATTTCTTTGCCTTGATGAAAAAAGTTTTGCGTAATAAAAATGATTGAAAGATTTCGGTGATGACTACCTTTTGTAAAAAGATTGCTTAAGCGAGTATCACTTGATAACTCTACCATCAAATCATCTATGATAATTAAAGCATCTCGAATGGAGCTGAGGTTGGAGGGCAAACCTTCTTCAAAATTAACATTTTTCATAGAATTAAAAATAGATTGGTAACTTCCGTAGCAGTAGACAATATGTGTAGGCAATGGATGGAACATTTTGTGATCTATCAGTTTCTTTACGAAAACAGTTTTTCCCGATCCTGTAGGCCCACTGAGGAGGCATGTCGAAGGATGAACTAACCGGGGGAGTTCCATATTCTATAATAATAAATTTATTGCTGAGGTTTCCACTTTTATAGTTTGCAGAACATGTCTGTGCATCCTTTAATTGTGTTTGCTACGAGACGACACTCGCTGAACGAATCAACAATGTTTTGAGTAAATTCTAAACAGTGGTTTTCAAAGACATTTAAAGAATTTTTAACGCAATCACATATTTCTTTCCCACAATCGGAGTTGTTGAAATAAAGGTTGGAAAATTCGTTGCATTTGATGTATCCAACTGAATCAATGCTTTGATATATTTTATATATGTCAAGTGTCGTTTCATTCTGAAACAAGATGTGTGATTGATCTTTAGTCCGATAAAAACAGCTCCAGATAACAAAAACAGAAAAACAAACATAGGAAAAAATAAGTACTGTAACTAATATTATTTGACTTTTTGTGCTTTCCATTTTTGTACGACTTACTCTGGTGAATATTTTTAACAAAGTGTTTTCTTTTTCCTACGTCAACCCTTTTAAACTCTTGGATTTTACCCCAAAAAACCATTTGTCAGAAAAAAATAAAACACATCTAAACAGTATCAAAAAGTAAATAAAAATGAGTCAATATATCTGGCAATAAAACAATTTTATTATTTTTTAAAAATCATGGTTACACCGTATCTTTTTTTGACAAATTGAAATATTCTAAAATCATTCTTCTTTCCTGCTAACTGATTGATAATAAATTTCATACAAAATCCTTGACATCGTTTAACAATAAAATAAATGCAATAGTGTCCACATACATTAGACGTTAAGCTTTGAAGTGGAACCTTGTTCCATTGAACGTATTGAAATTCCTTGACAAATTTTGCAATGTCTTTTCCAAATGCGTCGGGAGGCAATCCATAGGAATCAAAAAATTCAATAGTCTTGTTATCTTGAACGTACACAGCAAGCCAATGAGAACCCGTCTCATCGTGTTTATCAGTATTGAGCACTATAGCAGAGGGAAACTTTTCAATAGTTGGTATTTTATCTGAGGGATAAACACCACCATAATATCTCGCCGAAATAGAATCACGAGATAAGATTCTATGAATCTGTGATGAATTCATTAGTTCCCAAAATCATAAAGTATATTACGAGCTTTGTTGATTTCGATTAGATTTTCAAACTCAGCATGCACCAACAATGAAATTGTTTGCTGTAACGTAGTTCCAAATTTTATTTCTATTCTTAAGTTACTGTGTCGAACAAGATTTAAATGTGAACCATCGCACAAATCTGGGGATAAATCAAAGCAAAATAAAGAATAACCTTTCGAAAATTCTGACCTTGAGAGGTACAGGCATCTATTTTCAGCATTCGTAAATAAGTTCTGATATGCTCTTACAAATTGATCTTTTTCAAAATTTGGTTGGAGTGGGTTATGAGGCACGGGCTGACCATCCACATAGACTCCTATAAAATTAACATTGTAATGTTTGAACTCAAAGGGAGACTTCTTATAGTGTCCGTTGAACGCGTCGTTATCGACACAGGCAATCACAATACGGTTAGGCATCTGTCCCGTAAAAATGTTATCTTGAACAAAACTCATATTACCAGCCGGAATGGAATAAGCTTTACACAGTACTCTGTTAATGGGGTATTTAGCTGCTGTTTTTTCCAAACCTTTTGCATGTCCTATAACAACACCGGGGCTCACTCTGACTTTACGAACAAACAAGGAAGCATATTCCAACAAAACTTTAAATTCCCCGTCTCCCAACAAACAAAATTCCGGTTTACTGCGTATAAGCTTAATTTTCACATCCACCATATTTAAAAGGAGTCTCTCTTGATGAAACATATCCAAGTGTAAACGGCCAATCATATCCACCGATGCACCTAGCTTAAACATTTCAGCCCGTTTATTGAATCCATCGTTAGGTTGAGCATCTGCTGTATCAAAAACATTCATACGACCTGCGGTATCTTTAAAAAACAGTTCTGAAGACAATTGAGAAGTTTTAGTATCATAACCATGATTCAGTAATTTTTCTATCATGGCTCGGTATGGATAAGTGTTATTACTGGAGGAAACGAGTCTTTCGTTTAGACTGATATCCACCTGAGAAAACATGGAATGCAGAAAGAGATTTACAGGGCCTACTTTACTTTCAGTTGTGATTGGTTTGCCGTCACTTTTTAAAATTTTAACTTTAACATATAATTGGGTCTGTGACAAATCGAGGTATTCGTCTCCGCTTCCAGAGACATTGAATTCGATAGGGCTTCCACCAGAAACATTGGCTAGGGGGTGAAATTCAACCCACTGACCTCTCTCGATGACAGTTTGTGTTGGAGGTAAAGAGAATAATTCTAGTTCTGATTTCACACATTCTGGAGAATCTTTTAGTAGAAAAGCCATGGTGTTACGAGTCAAAAATATCACGTCCTTGTAGCTTCCTGACTTTAGATGAAATGACACGTTTCGAGGGTTTGCGCTTCCTTTTAAGCTTTCCATGACCAATCATCTCATCTGCTTTCTTAACCGCCTTTCTTGCTAATTTTTTCCCAGTTTCTTTTGCACGCGTTTTAACTGATGTTTTGAAATTTTCGCCTGATAACACGTCATTAGCAACCATTGTTCCTGTCCGTAAAGCTTCTTTTCCAATCGTTTTTGCACCACTAATCAAAAAAGGTAATGCTCTGCGAAATAGTTTTGCAAAAAATCCTCCTATTCCGTGCCCTTTCTGAAAAACAACTCCTTTATAGTAGGGCAAGCCATTTCCAATTTGCTCTGAATAATAATCTTCAAACTTTTTACTACAACACGTGTAAGGAACCAACATTTTGTTACTTCTTTCTTGAATGCGAAAATAAAAAATGAATCAATTCAGAAAGGAACACTCTTTTATATGATTTGTTTCAAGCGAAAATGCAATTTCACTATCAACTTTCCGCGTTCAAATGAGACGTAACGACCAGTGTGCGTCCTTATAATGATTTCAATCGAGTCAAAATTTTTTCTGGAAACTGGTAAATAATGAGGTCTCTCAAATTGTTCCTGAATCATATCACCATCTCTTCCCTTCACTGTCAGAGTTCGTAAAAGAGGAGCTAAGATCCCACCAACAAATTCAGGCTGAATGATGTCGGTGTAAACGTACAACAAATGTAAATCAACATTAGGATCCGCAACAAAAGAACTCTCAGTGATTACTGTATCTGGGCCTCCATTTCCTGGAATAAAATTTTCTCCAATCACTTTATTAGGTTCAAAACCTAAGTTTTCAGCTAATCCCTTGGATAATTTCACCGTTGCACCGTTAGTGAGCTGCACCATCACCCTTTTAGTGTGTTTGTTATATTTCATTTGAATTTTTATGTGCTTTGGAAATGCATTTAAAATATCGATCGGAGAATCATAAAATCCGCACGCTATTTTTCCATTAACTTTTACTCCGTTTCCTAAATCATATTCGAAAGAATTTTCACCATCAATGATGTTATTCCACATTCTGGGATAAATCATTTCAACTAATCCTACTTCCCATTCACCTGAGAGTTCCAGACGTTTAGGGAGTTTCGTGTAGAAGTGAGACATTGTGTTGCCAGGATAAAACTCGATAGAGCTATCGCTGGGAAGTGTAATGTAGAACGACATCGTACAGTGAAAATGAAAAGGTAAGTACGGTGACAGCTCTATTTATATCATTTTGACATTCTCAACCCAAGCATTAAATTTTTCAGGATAACCCTGAAATTTCACAAAGTATTCCGTTTTCCCCTGACGCTTTCTTTTCTTTAAAACTTTTTCTACTGGATAAAATCCGGAATCCGAGATCTTTTGCAATTCCTCTTTGTAAAAACTTCCTTGTATCACTTCCCCTGCTAAATCTTTCAGTTTATACACAACAGGTATCCGATGTATTATTTTATCGATAGTAAAAATTTCTTTTGTCCAGTTTTGTTCGTATCCTTTTTCAAAGTGCATTTTCTCCCGACTAATACGAACAGTATCGTCAACCTTTAACTCTGAACTGCTCTGTTTTGCAACAGTTTACTGACCGTATAATGTATCCCATACTTTTCCTTCATTTTGTAATGTGACTAATGAAGGCTCTGTTTTAATACTACGATGCCAAGTATGGTTATAACTATGCATCAATTGGTCTATGACGTCAATATATCTTTTCGTATTTATTTCAGTAAAGTATTTCCACATTTTAGTTTTAAGGGTACGATTAAAGCGTTCAACGATTGAAGCTTTTGTTGAATTATGTGTGGTAAAGAAATGAACTTTCTCCTTTTTTAAGAAATTTTGCACTAGTTTATTGGTAAACTCTTTCCCAGCATCTGTCAGTAAGGATTGAGGAGTACGTTCGGAAAATATTTTTTCAAAAGCGCTCAATATAGTTGCAGATTTTTTATCTAACAGAGGAATGGCCCATGCATATTTAGACAAAATATCAATACAAGTAAGTAAATACTTATACCCGTCGTTATGAGGGGCGAGAGATTGCATGTCCACTAAATCAGATTGAAACTGATCGTTTAATCCTCCTACTATTACACGATTTCTCTGGAATTTGTGCCGTAAAGGCTTGTGTAAAGTATACGAATCTTTCGTTTGTAGCCAATTCTTTATCTGTTTTCTTTTCACGCGACCTTTTAAAGCACGCTGTAAAGCATTGATACCACCAAAGCTGCCGGGAAGTTTGGGATTCCGATATGTCTGATTCAGAATTTCTTCCATTGCAGCAGCGGTTGTGGTCTAACCTAAAGCTGATATTCATAATGACTGTTAAAATTTTAAGAAATACAGTATTTATATACTCCTCATGACAATCTCCACTACTAAGTACAAAAGGAAATAAAGTTTTTTTCCTTTTAAGATATTAAAACTGAATAATCAAGTACACAAATATTAAGACAATCAGTTATGAGAAAATAAAACACCAAAGAGAAATGCTAGTACAATTATTTATTTAAACAAATTGTGCACAGAAAAAAATACAATGAATCAGTTACAATCGTCAAAATATTCAAACGTATATGGAGGACATAGCACATTTCTTACCTCTCTCAGAACATCTTTTAATCGAATGTCCTTTAAAAATTGTGATGTAACATACATTGCAGGTTTTGACAAGCACAAAAAGTCTTTATGTTCCCACAATCTGTGGTGAAAAGAATCGACGATTTCAGTAACTTCCAAAGAAAATGCTGCAGAATTAAAACTCTCAACCCTATTGGCCCATAGTTCCTCAGATAATAATTCGGGTTCTTTCAAACCCCTTTCTTTTAGGCAATGGCTCAATGAATCTTTCAGCAGTTCTATCAGGCATTGAGTCCCAAGACTAACATCTAAAGAGTCCGGTAAACTTTCGTCGATGTTCACACATTGTTCGAAGGTCTTGTAGGCACTCAAAAGGTCCATAGCGCCATAAACATGATCCAAGACACTCGCAGCAATAAAATTATACTGCTGTTTCATTTCAGTCCACTGAGAAGAAGAGATAGTTATGCTTTTTTTGAAGGTATCACCACATTGTGTAGTTTGGAATCGAGTGAATGTAAAGTTCTCGAAGTCCACACTATCAACTTTGAATTCATCTTCGGGTAAGAAAAAACTTCCTCTCAGATCACGGGGTTCTTGTGGTAAAGCACCAGGTTTCATGATGAATTCAATCCATCCAGGGTAGAGTGTAACACCTTCTTTCGCCGGATAGAAAGTTGATCCATACTTTGTAAACCGTCTGATGTGCACCAATACGTTTCCTCGAAAAGTATTTGGATAAACGAATATGGAATCTCCGATATGAAACATCTCTTCTGGAATTCCATCTTCTGTAAAGATTCCACCCTGCAAAATAAGATTAAAATAATAAGATATCAATTACATGTAAAACAAGTAAAAATTCATAAAGATTAAATTTTAAAAATCATAACAAATCAAGACTATTACTTACTTTATGTGCATTCTTAATTCTCTTGTGGCTTTCTTCAGTCGGCATATTTTCTGTAAGATTTCGTTTCTTATTATGGCTAGTTGTGGTCGTTTTACGAAAAGTCAAGGAAGCAAACAGCAAATATCACAATTAAAATGGACACGATGTGTGTGTGTGCACTCGGGCTCGACGACAGAACTGTATAGATTGACTGGTATAGCACAGTAACTAATTCTAATTCATGTTGTAATCATACGGTGTTGTGATTCACTAAAAGCTATCCGCTACTCCGATTCGACGAAACGGTAATGACGTCACATTCCTGTCCTCCTATTGGTCCATTTCATGTATTCCTCCGCATAACCTGCGTAGGAAATGTACTGTGAGTAGGTTTTTCAAGTTCAGACTTGGCTTTTTCAAGTTCAGACTTGATGGACTTGTGACGTCACCATCGAAATCTCAGAAGGAAAAAAATCGAAGCCCCAAACGTAAACACACGGACGTCACGCGTGCGCCAATTTAAAAAAAAAGGTCTCTAAGCATTTAAATCTCTGGAGAATAGGTATTCGTGGCCGAACGGTTATAGTCATTCAACTAACCCTCGACCATGAGTACTTTTGTACTAAGTTCGAGCCCCAACAAAATATCAAATATTTTTTATTTTCTTAGGATTTTATTCTATTCACTCAAGTAAATGACAATAGATGGCGGTACGAATAACGAAACAAATCCAAGTCCCAAACGTAAACACACTGACGTCACTGGTCATGAATAAAGTAAAACCATTAAGAAATCAATTCGTTCCTTAGATTAATTACTTTTAAAATCACTAGATGGCGCCATAAGTCATTTTGAAAAAGCATTTATTAAAACCCCTATGCAATTATTCAAACCATTTTCTAAAAATAACCCATTCCTAATACTAAGAAAAAATACAAGTCCAAAAGAAAGAGAAATAAACACTACATTAATTCACCATCTTAAGTTAACTCTCTTACAGCCTAACGGATAGCGCACTTGACCTCGGATCCCGGGTTCGAATCCACGAAATTGCTTTTTAATTAAAAATAATAGGGTTTCGAATATCTCCACCAGATGGCACTACGCGAGTGATTCATCACCATGGCAACGAAACGACGCCATCTTGAAACAACTCAACGCCTGCACGATGACAAAAAAAATTCCAAGTCCAAAATGTAAACAAACAATACGTCACGTCATTTAGACACGCCCACTTCCGGTCACGTGGTATGACGTCACTTGCCCACGCCCACTTCCGGTCACATGGTATGACGTCACTTGGTCCCGCCCACTTCCGGTCACGTGGTATGACGTCACTTCCGCCGCCTATAGGCACCCGTATACTACTTATGTGTAAGATTTTTTAAAGGTTGAAAAAAATTTTGATGACAAATTTTAAAGATTTGCTTTATAGATGTTGGTGTTTTAATATATTCAAACCTGTAAACTTTAGTTTCTTTACCAAAGCTAAATATCCTTTTTTCCCCTCCTAGCGGCAGCTGTTATGAAATATAAAGATCTGGAGAAGGAAAAATTGTCAGATATGTTTGGCAAAGCCTTAGCTGGTGCGGCAGAATGGAATGGGCGAAGTATTCGCCCATCAGATGTCTTGAATCTGAACTTGTCTTTAGAATAAAATAAATTATTTGAATTGTGACCTTTGAATGTTTTTAAGTAATGGAAAATTCTATCAATAACATCAATAACCCTTCCTCTTAACTTTGTAAGAGTTGCTGGTGTATCTTTCTGCCAATAAGCAGTATGTGTTCCTTTTTTCTGTCTTTTTTTAATTAAACATTTCCTACAATATTAATTTTTTAACAGCAGTTTTAAGAAGTAATTTATTTTGAGAAGAATTCAAAATTATATATATATATATATATATATATATATATAGATAGATAGATAGATATAGATATGAATCATAATTATGTCAGTTCTTAGAATTACACCTGTTTTTATATCAAGCAACTGTTTATCAAGTTGTATTGTAATACAATTTCACTGGTTTGAGCTAGATTATACTATTGGCAAAAATTAAAATTGTTATTATAGCCCTATATTTCTTGAGAGAAATTAATTAATGAAACACATGCAAGAACTTAAAGTATGCACATGTGACTGTTATGTAACTTTCCAAATAAAAACATTGTTCTTAGTTAAAAAATGAAAGAAATTAAAATATTAGCTGCTATCTGCAGCTTAGCTAAGATTTGTGACTGGAATATTTTTATAAAACTAACAATTTTCTGAATTGAAAATCTTATACAATAAAACATGTAAAAACTGGTACGTGTACTATGTATTCTTTTTTATTTTCAATCTACCGAGGAGTACATTTAAAGGGAGAAAAATGGATTTTAAATGTTAAATTTTATTTTAGAAATTGTTTCCTTAAATCTCATGAAATATAAAATGGTAATACATTAAAAGCAGTGAAGAAAGTTATTACTTTCTATGGAATGACAAATTCAATTTTCCTCTTGCAAAGAAAAAGGTTTTTGCAAAAGTAAAGCATTTTGAATTCAAAACTTTTATTAGATAGTTTATTTTCTGAATTCACTTGCGTTTTAAGAGGAGTTTGTCATTCTGCAGAATTTGTTAATTTAGTTCCCGTAAAATGATGTATAGCCATTTTATGCTAGGAAAGAAGTCGAACCTCGTTAATGTGAACACACTTATCAAACTAAATTTCGCTGAATTCTATACAGATAACATGAATTACTGATATTGTGAAGAATATAACCTTCGCCTCTAAAAGTTCATGCTAACAAGGTTCAACTGTATTTTCATTCAACATTGGTCCATATCCTATTTACGGCATATGTGATTCGTCCAAATTTTTTTACTATTTTATGTATAATTTTAGTACTGTTGAACAATAATCATTAAAAAATATTAAGATAATATACAATACAATAGTTACAAAAATTGTAATAAACATATTTTTAATAATTTAAAATATTAAAACTGATGTGTTCTTCAATTTTATAAACTATTGTACTATATACATATTTTCATGATTAATATTTTTAAAATACTCTATTACTTAAAAATTTCAGATGTCCTTTAAATAAACAATCACAGCCATAAGAAGGATATTGATTAATATTGAATGGAAATATCTATCAATATTAGGAAGCAGATATTGAGTAATGTTGGGGGGAAAAAGAACATCGAGCAATATCGTAAAACTGATATTCAGCAATGTCAGAAAGCAATATTTATCAATGTCGGAAAATCGATATTGAGCAATATCGCCAGGGGGGTCATTTTTACATTGTGTAACAGAATCATAACTGCTCAACTCTACTGAGAGTTGCAACACCACAACTCGTACATCCCCACAACAGATGCTCTCATTACCAATGGCTAAGCGTTGTTAAGATCTAATAAATATGTTAATTCTTCATGACTAAATAATCATTTAAAGAACATGACATGGTGTCAGAAGTGGGGTCACGGAAAAGAAAATAACAAATAAATTAGTTTCACAACGTGCGGATAATTGAGCCGAATAAGCCTAAAGATGGAGATGTTCAAGCCGCCAGGGGAAATGCAATTCTTCACGGGCAACGTTGCAGAAGCTTGGAAGAAGTGGCTTCAGAAGTTTAACAACTTCATGCTTGCGACGGAGAAAACAGACAAGCCCGACAACATAAAGATTGCCATTTTGCTGAACCTTTTGGGAGACGAGGGTGTGGAGATTTACAACACCTTCAAGCATGGAGATCCCGATCCCCCTGAAAGGTTTGAAGACATTTTGAAAGACTTTGAAGGACATTGTATCCCGTGCAAAAAGGTAGTTTACGAGCGATTTAAGTTCTTTTCGTGTAAGCAACTCGATGGGCAAATGTTCGACAACTACTTAACCCAGTTGAAAACATTTGCCGGAACATGCGAATTCGGGGATCAGGAGGAAAGCCTGATTCGTGATCGGATTGTGCTTGGAATTAATGATTCGAGCTTGAAGGAACGGATGCTCCGGGAACCGACGTTAACCCTAAAGAAGGCATCGGATTTCGTCAGAGCTGCAGAAGCAAGCAAGGAACAATTTCAGTCGATGAAGAGAATCGCCAGTTCCAGTCAAGTATGTGCTGTAAAAGCCTATGTCTCTAGAGATAAAAGGGACAGTTATACATACAGCTCGACATACGATTGTAAAAAGTGTGGTCGAAATAACAGAAGAGCCCAGTGTCCTGCCTATGGGAAAGTTTGCACCAAATGCAAAAAGAAAAATCACTTTGCCATAGCGTGTAAAACGATGAACATTCATGAACTTGAATGTGAACAAGCTAACAACGAACTGTTTGTTGAAGCCCTCACAGTAGGACAAGTAAGTGAACTGTATAAAAAAATACTGATGCTAATTGGTATAAAGCTATAGAGTTGATAATAGATAACAAAACAACTCGACTTAATTTTATATTGGATACAGGTGCGGAGACTAATGTGCTCCCATATGATGCTTTAAAATGTTATAACATAGAGTTAATTCGAACTGAAACTGTATTAGTTGCATATGGAAATTTTAAAATTAAGCCTAAGGACAAAGTCATAATTGAATGTGTTTCAAATCGTACTCGGGTACCTATTGAATTTTTTGTTGTTGAAATGAATGCTACACCAATATTGGGTTTGATTGCTTGTGTTAAGTTGAATTTAATACAAATAATAGACAGTTTAAGTGTTGACAGTAAAATTGATCTTTTGAAAAAGTACAAAAATGTGTTTCAAGGTCTTGGTAAATTTCCTGGTGAGGAATACCACATGGAATTAAAAGCTAATGCAGTACCAGTAATACACCCACCTAGAAGGGTACCAAAATCATTGCAAAAGCGCTTAAAAGAAACTCTAGATAGATTAGAATGTAATAAAATTGTATCTAAAGTAAACAAACCAACGGACTGGGTTCAAAGTCTCGTGATTGTTGAGAAACCTAATGGAAGCCTTCGCTTTTGTCTCGATCCCAGGGATCTAAATAGGGTTCTTAAAAGGGAACATCATTTAATTCCTTCGGCTGAAGATATAATCAGTCGAATAGAAGGTAAGAAAATATTCTCGGTTTTAGACCTTAAGGACGGGTTTTGGCAGATCCCGTTAGATACCGAAAGCTCAGAAATATGCACCTTTAACACTCCTTTTGGGCGTTATAAATTTAATAGGATGCCTTTTGGGATTGCCCCTGCTCCAGAAGTGTTTCAAAAGAGAAATGAAAGGCTATTTGGGGATATTGAGGGGGTAGAAGTATATTTTGATGATTTAATTATAACTGGTGCTAATAAAAACTCTCATGATATAGCTTTACTTGAAGTTTTGAAGAGAGCACAAGCTCTTAATGTAAAATTTAATGCTGATAAATTACAATTTAGAATGTCTGAGGTAAGATACATGGGCCAGATAATTTCAGATAAAGGTATAAAGCCTGATTCTTCACACATCAAAGGTGTAATGGATATGCCTGTTCCTAGTTCTAAAGGAGAGGTCAGAAGACTATTGGGCATGATTAATTACTTATCTAAATTTATACCAAATTTGTCCCAAATTACAGCACCTTTAAGGGAGTTGATAAAACAAAATGCAGAGTTTGGATGGGAATTTGAGCATACTACAGCATTTAATAAAATTAAGGAAGTACTCATCAGAGCCGCAGTACTAAAAGTTTTTAATAGTTCTGAAAGTATCACTATCCAGTGTGATAATTCAAAAGATGGGTTAGGTACTTGTCTAATACAAAATGGGCAGCCTGTCTCTTTTATGTCTAGAAGCCTCACTGAATGTGAGAAAAGCTATGCACAAATTGAAAAAGAGCTGTTGGCTATAGTATTTTCTTTTGAAAAGTACCACAATTTTGTATATGGACGACACACAGTTATACAAAGTGACCATAAGCCACTCACATCAATTATAAATAAATCTATGTCTAAAATCTCATCCAGGCTACAGCGAATGCTATTAAAACTTTTAAAGTATGATTATGAAGTGCAATATGTACCTGGAAACAAAATGTATTTGGCAGATACATTAACAAGGACATTTAATGGTGATACTCAAGTCAACGATGACCCTGAGATGGAAAATATGGTACATAGTATAGCCAAATATCTACCTATGAGTAAAGCTAGGTTAATGCAATTCAAGAATGAGACAGATCAGGACAGTGAATTACAAAGTGTCATTAAGTTCACCATAGAGGGTTGGCCTAAGGGAACCAAAAATATGTCACACAATTTAAAATTGCACTTTAAATCACAGGGTGATCTTCATGCTAATGAAGGTTTATTATTTTTAAGTGATAAGATCCTAAGACATTAAGACAACAAATGTTAATGTTGATCCATGAAGGCCACTTTGGAATTGAAAGGTGTAAACGACGAGCCAGAGAAGTGATGTATTGGCCGGGCATGAACACTGACATAGAACAGTCACATTGTGAAATATGTGAAAAATATAGGCGTTCCAATGTCAAAGAGCCTTTACAACCGCATTCTGTTCCTGACAGACCGTTTGAAAAGATTGGGGTGGATATTATGGAATTTGAGAATCTAAGTTATCTTATAATTATGGATTATTATTCCAAATGGATTGAAGTTTCAGAGCTACGAAACAAAACAGCTACTGAAGTAATTAAGGATATGTTTTCAAGATACGGAATTCCGAATATTGTTGTTTCTGATAATATGCCATTTAATAGTTATTTGTACAGAGACTTTGCAAACACTTGGGACTTGGAGTACATTTTTACCAGTCCATATTTCCCACAAAGTAATGGTCAAGCTGAAAGGGGGTAGGTATAGCTAAATCCATATTTAAAAAGGCTAAGGAAGAAAACAAACATCATTTTGTTGGTCTAATGGAATATAGGAACACACCTATATCAGGACTTCACCTTTCCCCAGCTCAGTTAATGTTCAGTCGAAGACTCCGAACTAAATTGCCTGTAACAAACAAGCTGCTTAATGCAAAATTGTTTAGTAATGTAAGAGGGCTGTTGACTAAGCGTCAACAAACCCCAAAATTGTTTCATGATCGTTCTGCAAAATCTCTGAGTATACTAAGCCCAGGTGATGCAGTACGAATGCAAAACACGAAAACGAAGACGTGGGAACCTGCAATTGTAATCTCTCAAGATCCCAACTATCGCGCTTACACAGTTAAGAATCAACTGGGAAAGGTTTTTAAAAGAAATAGAAAACACCTGATTGAATCAAATAGTAATTTTAACGAATACAGTGGTGATTTTAATATTGAAAACATACCTGATGTAATAGGAAGCATCATAACAAATCAAAGTAATATAAATAATAATTCTAATGTAACTGTCATTAAGAGTGGACGCATTTGTAGAAAACCTAGACATTTAAATGACTACATATTGTAACTTGAAATGTACATTTGAAAATTTGTGTACCTATGTATGTTAATGTATAGTAATTATATCTTTGTATGTAATTGTTACTGTATCATGTAATCTTGAAATGTGCTAAATTGTATTGAATATAGTGTACACATCTAAAGGTGGATGTAACAGAATCATAACTGCTCAAGTCTACTGAGGGTTGCAACACCTCAACTCGTGCAACCCCAGAACAGATGCTCTCATTACCAATGGCTAAGCGTTGTTAAGATCTAATAAATACGTTAATTCTTCATGACTAAATAATCATTTAAAGAACATGACACATTGGCCAATATTTTTTTTCAATATTGGCAGATATATATGTGCTACCTGGGAAATAAACCATCAGGAGGGTTAATCTTGTTTACTTTTACCAGTCAACTATCATATAGCAATTTGGATTCATGCTTTACAATTTTTATTGGCTAAGAGCTGAAATCGTATTCGAAAAACAAGCCAAGTGACATCACATTCGGAATACGTACAGTAAACACGTTCACCGAAGAAAAATTACCACCAACTACATTTAGCTTGACAGAAAATCCTCCTATACTTGAATCAGCCATAGCAGACGAATTAGATCGTTTTCACCTCTCACGCAGCCACCTCTAATTGGTCTGCGCCTGTCGTTTTGCTCCTTGCGCTTCCTATTTGACCACGGCTTAACCTGGCGCTATTCGGGATATTAAGATGCAGAAGCATCAGCTACACTAGGTAGGTAGGTATTTCAATTAAAGTCATAGGAACAACACAAAGGGCTATTGGTGACGGTCCAGGATCAATCCCAAAGGGAAAGACCCGAATACAACACCACGTAATTTTGTACCACGATCAGATGACGAGGCGACACCTGAGTTGGCACCATACTCTCCAAACATACACACCACGCCAGCGTGAGGCCGATGGATTTAACGTACACCAGCCCCCCTTTGTACACAACTGTCTTTGGTTGGATTCGAACTGGCAACCCTCCGGTTGCTAATCGTTTACCCTTTCAACCGGGCAGCTCAGGTGTTGTCTAGTCATCTGACCGTGGTTCAAAATGACGAGGTGTTGTCCTCGATCTTTCCCCTTCGGATTTGTTCCCGGACCGTCACCAATAGCCCGTTGTGTTGCTCCAGTGTGACGTTAATTGAAATACCCCCCAAACGGGCCACCGCAGACCTAAGATTACTTAGGAACAATCCACACGGAGACCATTATACTCCCCCTCCCTCGGTCTTTCACTGTGGGTTTGGTCCCATACCGTCGTCAATAGCCCGCTGTGTTGCTCTTGGTCGACGTTAATTAATTACCATACCTAACAGGGGGGTATTTCAATTAACGTCACACTAGAGCAACACAACGGGCTAGTGGTGACGGTCCGGGATCAATCCAAAAGGGAAAGATCCGAGGACAACACCACGTAATTTTGAACCACGGTCAGATGACGAGGCAACACCTGAGCTGGCACCCCACTCTCCAAACATCTACACCACGCCAACGTGAGGACATTTGAGGACACGACAGATTTAACGTGCACCAGCCCCCTTTGCATACCTAACGGACCACCGCTACCCTGAATTTGAATGGATTCACCCTAATATTTTTTATCTTATAAAATCATTACGTGGTGTTGTCCTCGGATGTTTCCATTGGGATTGATCTCGAACCGTCACCAATAGCCCGTTGTGTTGCTCTAGTGTGACGTTAATTGAAATAAAAAAAAAAAAAAAAAAAAAAAAGATCTCGAACCGTCACCAATAGCCCATTGTGTTGATCCAGTGTGACGTTAATTGAAATACCCCTCTTATAGAATCAACATTTGTTTCTTATGGAATGGCAAGACAACGGATATAAACAATCTAAAGTCAACTATTACGGATCGTTCACCAATTTTACCGCGTAGTTTAAATATAATAATATGCTTAATTGGAATTAAGGAACTTCATAATATTGCTAAAACTTCATGAAAGAACTGTATTCTTTTCCTCTGATAGCAGAAAGCAAATCTGGGAGATATAAGTAAGCCCATAAATAAGGTATGAAATGTGCGTAACGACAGTTTGCCATCCAAAGGTATGAAACTAACAAATATAGGCCAAGTCCTGCTTTATTTTGAGTATTGTCAAATACGTTGAGCAAACAGAATGTTTCACTTTTTACGTTTATGATATGAATTATTTATGAGCTACAAAAACTCCTCATTTCTAGATATACTCTGCATCGAATCTATTCGCTTTTGTAATAAACTAAAAGCACTGGCTTTTTAACATGTTTTATTTTTCTTGCTCTTAGCTTTTTATGAAAAATTGTATAATTATCCATCAATATAACTATTTAAAAGACATTTAAAAATAATTGTGGTTTATAACATATATTTTCCATATTTAAGACTCAATTGCATGAAATGATATTGTGTCTCATTCTCAGCAAGTTACTTTTGGAGTAGTGAAATGTTAGTCATTTTATTTGTTTTTTAACAGAACTTTTAGAACTAGAAACTTTTCAAACAGTGTAAATAAGGGAGTAAACAAGGGTGGTTGAGAATTAGTGGTTCATTACCTGAACCATTCTGCTTTGGACCGTAACTATTGTTCATATAATTTGGAAGTAATAAGATTAGAATAACGGGAAATTGTTAAAACAAATACCATTCCATTTGACTGGAATGGGACACAAGTATCATTCAAAAATTGAATATTGCCATTCAATTTCAGCATCACCCAAGAGATGGGAATCACGATGCACTTTTTTAAAGAGGTGTCAGTCAGAGCTATAGTTCTCTGAAGCTAAATTTTCTGCGGGGAATCTTGTGCAAGAGATTTGAGATTAAAATCAGTATTGTGATTGTGTTGTCAGTGAACTGCAAAATTTGGAATCGCTTAAAATGTGTTAGCCAATTAGAATTTCATTGCATGCACATCAGTACAGGATCTGAAAATAAAAGATATTTGTACACCACTCTTGTATGAGATCCTTAGGACCAGATTCAACTGCAACATTTATCGATCATTTCGCCTTGAAACTCGATTGGTCGTGACTTAACACCGATGTTTCGATGCAACTGAAACAACTCGATCGTGTATACTCGTTTCACTGATCGAGGACATTCTATTCCTCTCTGCATTGAGAGTTCATTCGATATCATTTTCTGTTTACATTTCTTCTGGACATGGCAGATATCATTCATCTTTCAAGGACAATTCATCTGTATTTACGAGTTCGACGAAATCCTTTGGGATCATCCAAACCCGCAAGCATTTAACTTGACACAACTTCATTCCATCCTTGCTGCTGTTCAGCTAGAGTAGCATAAACACCGCTGAGTTTTCCGCTCACGAGATCCGTCTAAGATGGCAACCAAAGCTTTGCTTTCTTTGCTCATTCTATAATTGTTAAAGGAAAATGGATTGAAATTAGGAGATTGTGAAAGATAGTTAAGGCTTAAAATTGGGAGAGTGAAATTAAGGAATTGGTTTTGCCAACTTATGCAATGTCGTTCTTAGAACTTTCAGAGCGACAAACTGAACTGCCGAAAAATAGGTAAACAATGTTTGTTTACCTATTTTGTGAAGTTGCTCCATGTTGGAGCAACTTCACGTTCTCTTATTTGTCAATTGATGATCATGTGATGTCACAACCATTTGAGGAATCATCTTACTACTGTGGTAACCCTAACAGCCTCGATTGTATTTAGACTGGGAAATAAATTCCAAATAATACTCGATCATAGTGCTTTCAGTCGACCAAAGAGATCGATCACGTTTTGGTTGAATCTTGCCCTTAGTCTCGTTAAAATGATTTGTCAGCTGTTATTAGGAAATATTTACATCCCTTCATAGATGATTGGATGCGGTGGAGTTTAGTTCCCATGAATATTACCATGATAAAATTAAAGTGTGTTTGATTTTGGAAATATCGGTACTTACGTATTAACAGCATGCGAGCGATTAATCGCCAAATCTGTTAGAAGGGGTATAAGACGGAAGAACTGGAACAATCTGGTTATATTCACTGTCAAGTGAACCATAAATACAATTTTATTGATTCTGATTGTTTTGCAAAACTTTTTTTTAGAACCACAGTTCAAAATTTCGTGCTTTTTCGTCGAAGTAAATTTTTACGTAACGCTTGATCGTTATGAAAAAATGCTGGAATATTCCCATCCCAATGGATATTTGGGGGCATGTGTCGCGAAACATTTCTTGTTATGATCCCCGATCCTAGTGCTATCACGTTACTGAACGAAATAAACAACACATTAAAGATGGATCGACCTTTTTTTCCGACTCTAAGGGCAATTGCTAAATATTTTCCACCTGAAACAAAATTTGGCTGATATTCGCCAATGCCTTGCTGTTAATACGTAAGTAGAAGCAAAATTTGGCTGATATTTGCCAATAGCATGCTGTTAATACATAAGTACCGACATATTACATAAAGGAATAACTCCTTCAGATGCATCACAGGTTGCTTATGCAGCTGAATCAGCTGTTTCATTTCCTTGTATACCAACATATCAGAGCTTCTAGGCAGCTGTTCGAGTCACTTTCCACGATAAATTTTTTATAAGTATTATTTGGAATTTCTAAAAGTGTGAAGTAAATAGAGCGTAATTATATGCAAGAAAAGTTAAGCTAGTCGTAAGTTGAAAATATTCCTTCTACAAATACAGAAGTAGAAGTTATAAGATGGATTTGTGAATTTTTTATCTTCCAAAACACTGAAATATGAATGAGTTTCCCTATTCCAAAGGCGATATCTGGGATACGATGTTTTTGCAGAGGATATCACAAACGTTATCTGCTTTCTTTTGAATTTTCATAATTACAGGCATGATCAGTGTTTAGCTTTTGTGAATATGAAGAGCTAATTAAAAATACAGTTGATTTTCTTTCAGATGACTTAAAGCTAGGAAGTGAAGGGCACCCAGTAGCATACAAAAACAAATATTAAACAGTGTTTATTCATTTATCAAAAACTGCCAACTCCCTTATGAAAGGGCATCAGTCTATCCAATCCTTTCAAGGAGGAAAGTATGTCAATATTAACTGAAAACACTTTGTGCAATGTATGGACAGGCACAACTTAAAACTGCAGATAAACAAAACAACCCAAATAAAACAATTAATGGAAGTTCGAAAGCATTAACAAGTAATGAAATTTAAGTTATGGCATGTATACCAAGCTTGAAACATAATGGGTCCAATGTTGCAATGCATCAGGGCTGTCAATGAATGAAATAATAAAGATCTAGATAAATAAAAACGTTTTATCGTTACAAAAATTCCAATGTTTGGGTAGGTAGTTGAATTAACATTGCACTAGAGCAACACAATTGGCTATTGGAGATTATTTGAATCAATCCCAAAGGGAAAGAACCAATAATTTGTAATTTTGAACCAGTCAGATGACGATAGAAACACCCGAGCTGGCAGCCACTCTCCAAATTCCACACCATTCCAACTCGAGGCCACGACAGATTTAACATGCACCAGTCCCATGTACACTCTTTGGTTGGATTAAGTTTTGAACACGCATTCCTCTGTTTGCTAATCTGCTACATACCAATTGGGTCCAATGTTAAGTAACTTGAAGCTCTAAAAATATTTTGTTATATTGAATAAAAGATAATTTTTGAAGAGATTAATGTTTTTTCTGGATGAGCATCTTTGAGGCTCTATTTTCTTTTAAAGCTATTGACAACTGAATTTGTTACCCATTTGCCCCTCCACCCAACAACTTCTCAGTTTGTGTTGTGATGCTCTTAAACATTTCCATTTGTTCTTGAATCATTGACATTGCAGGTAACACACTCTACAAACATGGCAAGCCATGCTACCTTTTCTGTTTCAAAGCCAGAATCAAACAGTTTACTAATGCTTTGAATAGCAACAGGGCCATAACCTACAATTTGTATTATTTGAAGGCTCGCACGTATCCTGCCCAACGTGTTGCACCATTGGATGCAATTGCAAAATGTATGTGCTTACACATTTGTAAATGCACTGAATGATCCACACAAATGCACTGGAATTCATGGATGCATTCATTACACCGAATGAGGCATCCACATTTTTTGATGAAATTGATGCTGTACTCTGCTCTGACTACACACTTGATGCATTTGCTAATGATCCACTATTTACCAGGGACAGTTTCCTCCAGAGTATAAATATCTGGATTGAGGATTAAGGAATGTTAGTCCTGATCATTTTGATGGTTGAAGTCTGTGTACCACTTTTCAAAGAAATTAAAGTCATTAATCAACTGGTTTGAAATGCTAGTGAGCACCAGGGCTAAAGACTTATCCAAACTCTTAATTGTTTGGCTTCTTCATATTTTAATTGCCGAAACCATCTTTCAACCTTTATATTTGTATTTATGCCTAACCCTACCCTGTAGCAATAGGTGCATATTTTAACACACTTGGATGGTTTGTTGTTTGTGGGGTTTTATGGCGCAAGGACCATATTTGGCCATGCTGCAGCAGACATAAGACATACAATATCAAGTAATAGACAGACATACTTAATGAAAGTTCTACTGATACAGAAGAGAGAAATACACCTGACAAGAATCGAACTTGTGCCACTTACAACTCGAATGTTGCTAGAGCAGTGGGCATAGCCACGGAGCCATGACGGCTCCTAACATGCTTGGAATGGTGTGCTTTAAAATATTCAAGAAATGCCAAGCACTGTCATTTCTGTAATATTTTGAAACAAACAAATCCAACAAAGAATGAAACTTGATAGTATCAGTCTCTTGGGTAAACTCAAAAGGTATTGTTTGATGGTTTTACGCAAATCCTTATTTTTAATTTTACTGTTTAAGTTTTTGTTCCAAGCACGGTAGACATGCTATGTACAAAGCAGATTATTCGAAACTGCTGCGAAAACCTCTTCCCGTGCATTATAAAATGCGCCTGCATCATCAGACATGAAGAATTTGGGTTCAAAACCCGACATCTTAATTTTATTGCAGTGAAAAATAGTTTGAAGGTTTCCTGTGCCACTAGAGTTGAGTAAAAAAAGATACAGGAATACTTTCGAGGTTATCATTGACAACATATATTGCAGTTAATTGGAAACCATATTGATTGGTACAGTGAGTAGAATCAATCAAAATACCATTTTTTCCGAACTGCTGTAAAAGTTCCATTTGGGCTCCATTCTTTATACCCAATAAAAATTCCTCCTTTTTTATTAGAGGATAACCAATTAATATATTCCCGATTGGTTTGTATTATAAAACAGGTTCATCGATATCCTGCATCAATTTTTGGGATTTTCATATCCATCGACAAAGCATTATTTTTGTCGAACACTACTTCCTCATCAACTACAAAGGCCTGTCGCACATTCAACAGGCCAGGTCGTGTATTAGTGAATTTTGTTTTCTCACATCTGCAAGTACTTCAGAGGTAGATACACCCTGCAGAAGTTCAGTGAAAAGTTGCCTGTCATCTATCAGAAGGCTAATTTTCACATTTTTTGAACCTTGCGCCATAAAACCCAACAACAATCAAACCCAGCTTGTGTTAATTAATATGTGTTAATTAATAATCGATAGTGATTTGAATTGCTTTCTCAAGTTTTACAGTGCTTTAATAATTGTAGGGCACGTCTTTCCAATTTTAATTGTACCACTACATTTTAAGTCTCGCTGTCTTTTTTCTGACAATTTGCAGCTTGTATTACAAATGAAATAGTGAACCGTTCCATCTTCCAATGCTTTGCATTTCTCAAAACATGCAAGGAAGATGTTTCCACCTGTAATTTATTTTTCCAAACACTAAAATCCTCTTTAGATTAGAATACCTTCCTCCCAAAGTGGTAAACATTCTCCTTACGATGCTCACTTTTATGGTTATGCAGAGCATCAGTTCTCCTTACAGTAACCATGGCGTTTGGAAGAGAAAGTTTCAATCCTTCCCCATTGTGTGCATTCCGAATATGCCTATTCATTGTTCGCACACTTTAGTACAGATTATTGCAATGCTCATTATTGGAAGCCATTGAAACAATCGAAATTTACAAGTTAAAAACTTAATCAAGTACTTGCCGATGAATTGAAAACAATCGAAATGGGAACAAAATTAATGCACTGCAAATGAATGACAAAATACTGAAATGGAAACGCAAATTAAACGAAAAAATACACTGAAAACCACAAATTAAACAAACAATTAATACACTGAAAAACAAATTAATTTACTGCAGATAAACGACAAAATACTGAAATGGAAATACAAATTAAACAAAATTTATGCACCGAAAATGAATGGCAAAATACTGAATAAGTAACAAATTAAACAAAACGAAATTAATACACAGAAATGAATTTGCGTGCTAGGCCGAAGAACCAACGTCGTGTTTTCTAGAGATGTTACAAACAGTGATTTCACAGTAAGAGTTCTAACTGTGACTGCTACTGAAGAATATCTGATTAATCTCATAGGTCGATTGTAAAATATCTCTTAGCCACTCGTAGCAACAGGATGGCCTTGTTTGTTTTAAATCCTTTAGTAGTTCCCTCAATAAGAGTAATACTAAGCTGAGTTAGTAGAGTCGCGGCTTGCAACGCCCGAGAACTTAGTTCAAACCCGGTTTTTCTTTTCATCCTGGACATCCTTTACATTTTTTTTAAATTTAACCAAGCACAAAATACCACTCACTCACATCAAACCCACAATTTAAACTGAATTTAACATTTTTATTTCGCCAATGAGCCGCTTTTTATATTAAGCCCGTTATTTCTTTCCCTAAAGATACTTTTCCTCTCAATAAACTAATTTAAAAGCAACACTTTTTCTCTTGACAGTGATGGATCGTCATTTTGAACTACTAGACGCAGGTAACTTAACTGGTTTTTGCAGATCAAAATATATGGACATTTTTATTTCATAAAATAAAATTTTATAATTAAACTTTAAAGTCAAGAGATATGCATTAGAATACTTAATTAATTTGCTTCTAATTGAATGTAAATTATTGAATTTTCATCCTATTTCTTCTCTTAAATCCTATAAATTAATTACTCTTATCTAAAATATTGATTAGTTGAAGAAATCTTTTTACACCATATGTGTAACAAGACAATTTCCTTACATTTGATAATCTGGAGGTACTGAAATATTCGAGGAGCAACTGTTTGAAAACATTAAGATATTTTTCTAAATATCTGGCAACATCCGAATTCATTTGTTTATAACACTCAAATTTAAAGTTAATATTTTCTTTTGCCATAGATAATATTGTCTTCTATCATTTTTATGAATTCATATGCGTAAAATTTGTTTTGGGGATTGTTTTCATATTAAATTGCATACAAACACCCAATTTTTGTGTAAAATTTAGAATTTATGTAAAAATTTCACCTCGAATGCCATATTTCAAGTCATTTAACTTAGTCGTTTCTAAATTATGAGTATGAAAATGTGGAATTCCTAATGACCAAAAGAATGATATTTCTCACTTTTGCCAGAATAGTCCTTTCCATAGAATTGGAAAGGACTCAACTTATAAGATCAATAGAAATAATTATGGATATGAAGATGAAGGATATGATTAAAAAGCAGAAAAAAAAAATTATTTTGAACAAACCCCCCAAAAAATAGGATTTTTTTTTCTAACATGTGTTCTTTATATAAAAATATAACTAAAGAAATAATCAGAAAGTTAAAGAACAATAATTAATTTGTCATTTAAAATCTCGAATTTCAAGGACACTTTCGTCTGAACTTTCCCTTAAACTGTCGAGCATCTTTTTCATTTAGCCAAATGCGCGGCAAGATGGCGTGTCATAAAGCCACCTTTAGCATTCGGTTGAAAATCCAAATCCTAGAGAAACCCGAATCCGTCATGGATCCCCAGCCTCCATCGAGGGAACACCGATAAACCAGCTGCCACCCCCACAAATCACCGATACTCAGTCAGTTTTCACTGCTACCGCCGAATCACTGATCCCGGTCGCAGTATCGATATCTGCTAAACGATATCAGCTCAATCACTGCTACCGAATCACATACTCGCAATCACTGTTCCAAAAATCACTGCTATCAAATCACTGTTAGTTTGATATTTCAGTAACAGGTAATGACTGTGATTCAAAAGTATCGGTGATTGAGTAGCAGTTCTGTGATTCGCTTAACAACCCTAGTGTTTCCTAGAAGGCGAGCAGAGGGCAGGACGCTGTGCTTGGACAATAGTTAATGTGTTAATTAACTCTTAAGTTTAAATTACCCTTCTAAAACTATTCTGTAATCCATAACCAACTTGCGAATAAACCTTAATTTAAAATTCAGTAATCAGTTTCTGTGTGATTGACCTCTTAATCAGCGAATCCTTCAAAAAACAACAAAATGGCCACGGCGTCCTCATCCGAGCACATTTGAAGGAGGTAAAAATTCTACTGATGAAATCAAACCTACGGCAAGCCGAGCGTCAACGCAAGGTGAGGCCTCTTTTTTATGTTATAAGTGCAACTCCCCTATCTATATTTGAATTATAGAAAGCATATCAGTGCAGATATACACGAAATCATAATTACGACAATACTCTTGATGAAAAGCTCCTCAGGGCAGATTTTTTTTTGAATAGCACGCCAGTTCGATTACTGAAGTACTTCAGTACTTTAAAAATTTTATGGAAAAGGCTTACCAGAGTTTATATTGATGTTGCTAATGAAATTGTGACGAATTAATCCAAACTTTTTTTGGATATTAAAAAATTACATTTATTTTTACACAGACAATGGACGCGCGAAACAAAATGCTTAATTTCATATTATTTAATTTTATCCGAATTGCTACGAAGACGTCTCAACAAGATGGAGTCCGTGAGCTAATTTTTTTTCATCCTCTTCGCATGCGCAAGCGTAGTAGTCCATTCCTCCCTCCTCAAGATTCTTTTTCTGCAGACAGACACCTGCAAAAAAGATACAAAACAGCAGCAACAGAATTTTCACTAAGGCAACATTTCATGCCCAAAGCACTACGCAAGTAGACCTTACACCCTGAAGATCCTGGCTGTACCGCCTATTTTAATGTAACAAATGTATCATAATTTTAACAAAGTATAATCAAAATTTTGCTCAGTAATATTCATTAAAGAAGCAATTCAATTTCAAATTATACAGATTTTCAATTTAAATGACACTTTTTGCAATGTAAATTTATCAATGCACACTATGAATAAACCATTTTTCTTTGCAAGATATCAAATACAAACAAAAAATAGTATTTTATTTTTGTACGTGAAGCGTACGACTTAAACAGAGCATATAAACTCAGCATTTATATGCTGTTTTCCCTTTCTACGGACTACCTCGATATTCAAATGTTGGAGGGCTAGAGCCCATCTTAGTAGCCTAGAATTTGTTCCTGTTGTAACCAAACTAGTGGATTGTGGTCAGTCTGAACTAGGAATGGTAGATGTCAATCTAAATAAAACTGCAACTCTTTGACAGCATAAATATTAGCAGCACACTCTTTCTCAGTGGTACTATATTTTCTTTCGGTTTGAATACATTTTTTATTCTAGAACAAAACTGGATGTTCCTCCTTGATCTGGGACAGCACAATGCCAATCCCCTCATTCGAAGCGTCGCACTGTAATATAAATTATTTTGAAAAGTCTGGTGCGTACAGCACAGGGTTTTCTTTAATTCTAAGAAAGATTCTTGGCCTAGAGTTGTCCATTTTACATTTCTCTTTTAACAAATTTGTTAAAGGTGCAGAAATCTCGGAATGTATTTACGGTAATATCCGGCAAGTCCTAAAAACGCATGGATGTCTGGTTTAGTAGATGGCTGGGATAAGTCTGCTATCGCCTTAATCTTTAGATCTCCGGGGCTTCTTTTTCCTTGCCCAACAGAGTGACCTAAATATTTGACATAAGTTTGTGGAAATTGGCATTTTGATGCTTTTATGTGCAATTTAGTACATTTAATTTTTTTCAAAACACTAGATGTTGTAAGTGGTCCTCCCAATTTTGAGGGAAAACTGCCACGTGGTCCAAGTATGGAACGGCTAACGATTCACATTTTTTTAAAATAATTCTGCCATCATACGGCTGAAATAATCTGGTGCATTTTTCAGTCCAAAAAGCATTCTTAGGGGTCTATAGGTCCAGAAACTGGTTACAAAGGCAGTATACCTCTGCTTTCTTACTCTAAGGTATTTGCCAATATCCCCTGGTTAGGTCAATAACAAATATGAATTTAGCTGCAGACACAGCTTCAACCCGATCTTTAATGTTTGGCAGTGGGAAATACTGCGTGCGAGTGACTTTAGTTTCCGGTAATCTATGCACGGTCTCTGGTCCTTCCCAGGTACTTCAACCAAAATTAAGGGTGAGGTGTAATCCGAGTCTCCGGCCTCAATTATTACTTGGAGTTGCAACATTTTCTCGACCTCTGTCCTTAAAATGTTGGTCTGTCGTGGCGAAGTTCGATATGGTTTTGAGCAGATCGGATCTTCAGAGATTAACTCAATATCATTCTCAACCATTTGTGTTTGACCTGGACTGTTAGAAAAAATGTTCGAAAACCTCTCTAAAATCTTCATCAATTCTTCCCTTTGCTTTGAGTTTAATTTCTTTGATATAGCGTGTTCTTTGAACATTTTTGTCACATCATTGGTTGAGTTCAGCGTCGAAAAATCGTCTTAAACTTCGATGACTTCCGTTTTTTCCAATAACAAATTTATATTTTCCGGTCTCTGGTGATACTGTTTTAGCATGTTGATGTGATATATACATGTGGTTTTTTTTTATTTGGGGGCAAACTGATTACGTAATTAGTTTCGGTAAGCTGGTTTTCTATTTTTCCAGGGCCTATCCAATTGACGGATAATTTATTTGGTTTAGAAGGGGCAATCACCAAAACAAGGTCACCGGTTTTGAACTCGCGTTTGACGGACTTTTTGTCGTACCAAAATTTCTGTTTGATTTTGGCAGTTTCCATGTTTTGAACCGCCAATTCCTGACTCTTTTCATTCTATTTATAGATCAAAAACATTCTATGACACTACTTACAGTTCCCTCATACTCTACTAAGCTATCATAAATGAAGTTCATGGGAGTCCGTAGATTTCTTCCATGAACTAGCTCTGCAGGTGAGAATCATGTACTATCATGAATAGCCGTTCGCAAAGCGAAGAGCACGTGGCAAATGCTTCGCCCAATCCGAAGTTGACTCGATGCATAAAACTCAAATGATTCTTTTTAAGGTGCGGTGAAATCTCCACTGGATTACTTTGGGGATGGTGCACTGAACTATGTATAATTTCTATCCCAAACCTTTGCAAAAATTCTGTTGTCAATGCACTCACAAAAGAGGTATCTTGATCACACTAATTCTTGAGGAAAACCTATACGGCTAAATATTTTAAGCAGGGCGTCTACAACTGAGGTGGAACATATATTTGTTACTGGAATAGCATCAGGATACTTAGATGGCATACAAAGAGCAGAAATTATGTACCTCTTTCCAGTTGGGGTAACAGGAAGAGGTCCTATTGCATCCACATTTATCCTGATAAAAATTTCCGGAATAACTGGAACCAACTTCAATGGAGCCTTCTTTCTATCCTGCGGTTTTCACACTCTGGCATTTTTCACAAGTTTTTACATATTCTTCAATATCTAGATACCAATTCGGCCAATAAAAGGTTTTGACCAGTGAATCTTTAGGTTTAGTTACTCCTAAATGAGCACTCACTCCTTCGTGGCATAATTTCATTAGTTGCTCACGGTATTTTTCTGGCACTGTGAGCAGTCTTTCTGATCCATCCTTATATTTAAAAAAAACAGCATTTGATTTAGAACCACATATTTGTTGTCTTCTGGAAATTTGTTACAAGTTCGACCAAAAAGCACCTTTAAGTCCACACTCTGTTTTTGTTCTCTATATTCTGCTGGAGTTGTCTTCAATAGATTTGGAATAACTGATTCACATTCTCGTGGTGGTAAAATGTCACTTTCTCCCAAAACAATGTCGTTTAATTCTGTGTCAGTTTTCGTTTTCTGAAGCCTTAAAAGAGTTTATCTTCTCTTGATCCATATGTTCTACATATTTTCTTTGAGCACGAGTTTGTACTACATTTAGAACTTGGATTTCTATGTTTTTGTCATATATCTTCTATAAGTACAACTGTCTTATTGCTTAATAAGCAGTGTTCTTTATCTAGGAAGTTATCCTTGACAGCAGTTTTGGTTGTAACATGCCCCAATTCACACTCTAAATTCACTTCCGCTATAGGCAAGCAAATAGGGTTGTCTGCTAAAGGAGATGCTATCCATACATGTTCACCCGTATGCATTTGTGGCTTAAACTTCCTAGGAATTAAATCTACTGGCTCCTGTGTCTCGTAAGATGGAAATCTGAGAACCATTTACAGTCCCAACACTAATGTAGAGACACATCAAATCTATTAACCCCTTTCCCATTATTTCGTTAGCAGCTATGATTTCATTTTTCTTCAACTTAGGACAGTTGTTTTCTTTTTTCAAAAATTCTTTCTTTATAATCTCTGTTTACTTCTGTTTTTCCAAAGGGTTCTCCCTTAAACTTATGAAAACTAGCATGTTTTCATAAGTTTTATTCTGGGGACCTTTAGTATTTCTGGGTGTAAGACTCTCCTTTAAGCTTCCAAATTGATCTATTTTTTTAGCTAATTCTAACGGAGAATTTAAGTCCATCCACTCCTCCAGAAAATGTTCTTTTACTTCAGATAGCACTAGTCTCTTCATCTGCTCAGTGATATGCAAGTCTGAATTCTTCAAAAGTTTTTATTTCTAAATCAGAAACCCATTCATCATAGTAGCTTCTATGTTCATGAGCATAACTCCATGTTTTATCCGGAACTTTTTGATGACGGTAAAACATCTTCAATTTCTCGGAGCTCATTTTGTACATCTTAAGAATATCTTTCGCAAAATCGTAACTCTTTGCATCTTCAGGCGATTCTCTAGCCATCATGCTCGAAATTTCCAATGGCAATACGCTTAGTAAATATGGCACCTAATCTTTAGGCACACCTGCCATCTCAGCTCTTTCAAAATTTATTAAATATAAAACCATTTCATCTTTCTTTTCTCAAATTTCGGGGTAATTTTGATGAGCTCAATTTTATGATTTGGCACCCTTTCTCTATTAGAAAGTCCTCGCTCACTTGCAGCTTGCATTTCTAGCTTTTTCTTCTCTAAAGCGATTTCTTCCATTCGAATAATACGTTCTTCCCTTTCTATCTCTTTCTGTCTGGCAAATTCTTTTTCTTTTGCTTCCTGTCTGGCAAATTCTCCCTTCTCTTTAATTTCTTTCTCTCTCTATCCTATCTTCCATAATACGAGTTAAAGAAATTTTAACTTCCTCTTCACAGTGTTCACTGGTTAAGATTATTTTCTTTATCTCAACCAGTTTACAATTATATGTACGAAAAGTAATTCTTATTTTCTATTTCGCATCAAGAAATACACATACTTTTGTTTTAAAATCAAATTTCTTTTAGAATGATCACAATCTACTTTTCAATACCAATTTTCTTATAAATAGTTACCAATATGTTCTAATAAACTATATGATTACACAAAATATACTCAATGCCAAATATGCTTAAATTACTAGATAAGACTTAATACCAAACATACATTTCTCAAATACAATGAAAGGTGTAATTTCCATATGTAATTCAAATTATCTGACTTTTTTCAAATCATTAAATACACAAAACATTCAAAGTTTCAGTAAAGTCAAAATGAAATTTAAATTTTCGTTCACTTTCGATTTGGCACTTTTTGGCCGTAACTTTATCACAACTTAACAGAGCATGCAAATGCACTTTATCATCACATTTTACGAATTTCCATGAAGACAAAAGTTTAAAGAACCGCAAAATAAAATTGGTATGTAGTTATTTCTTTTTGTTTTTTAACCAAAACTATTTAGACTCTTTGCTTCACTAATTCCGGTAAACCAGAACCTTAACAAACGTAATTTAATACAAGGGTGAGCCTACCTGCATTTTCTGCTTTCTTGCTTCCATTCCATTTCCAGGACACCAAAACTCTAGTCTGACGAATTAATCCAAACTTTTTTTGGACATTAAAAAATTACATTTATTTTTACACAGACAAAGCATGGGTTGACAATGGACGCGCGAAACAAAATGCTTAATTTCATATTTAATTTTATCTGAATTGCTACGAAGACATCTCAACTAGACGGAGTCCGTGAGCTAATTGTTTTTCATCCTCTTCGTATGCGCATTAGTCAAGGGCTCTTAACAGGAAACTTCCGGGTCTGCAGCCCGCCATCCTAGACTCTTAGGCGCTAAGATGTCACAAAATGCTTGCTTGCAAGTAGACTGGGTTATTTGGAAATGTTGATGACACATTATATGATATAATAAGCTGATTATAAAGTATTCTCGCTGTTGTATTTCAATTGAATTACTCATGCTCAATATATATTATGAGTAGATACAAGAAATTATTCATTCGTATGGTAGATTATTATGAAATGAAATGATGTTCATTGTTGTTGGTATTTTAAAAGTCGATTTTAAATACGATTTTAGATAACCTATTCCAAATAAAAATTATTATGTTTATTAGTAGATTGCTGTTCATATTGTATAAATTTTAGATATTGATGACTCATACTCATTATTTAGGAGATTTTGAAAGTTGTTGAAAGTAGTGAATGGGATCGAATGAATTTTCTTTTCCAATTATTGAAAGTGTTCATACATATGTGTAGGTTAGGATATGATATGAAATTTAATTGCTGATCCATTACTAATGATATTCTGAAAGTTGATTTAAAAGTGTAGTAAATTTGAACTGATATTATTTTATTGCAAGTAGTAAATAGAGAACTGTATAAATATGATAAGTGATAATATTAGGTACTATTCATGAATATATTGTTGGAGTATTGTATTAGTGTTTTTTTCTTAACTATCATGATATTGATAATATTGTTCTTTTTCAATTTGTAGAATTCATTTTACTAAGCCTAATAGGAGTGAAAAATCATTGTTTAAATTTCCACGTAGTGAGTAAAATGAAAACCTAGGGTACAAATATGTGCAATTTAGTACATTAAATGTTTTTCAAAACACACTCTAGATGTTGTAAGTGGTCCTCCCAATTTTGAGGAGAAATTTCGCAGCACAAGGGAATTTAGTGCAAGACGCTGAGGAACCTGCGGAATCCCAAATGTCGATAACACTGATTTCAGGCCTGGTTACCAAGTCTGCCGATACAGAAGAAAATATCGACCAGCTGTAAATATTAAATGTGGGAACAAAGTACTGAGAGGAATTGTAGATTCCGGAGCCCAAATTTCAGTAGTACGAGAAGACCTAGTGACAGGCATAAGAAACGAAGGCAAAGGGAAGATTAAAATTATATCAATATTTGGAGAAAGCCAGATCGCACCGTTGGAAATTTTTGAAATGAGAAATGAACGATTTCCTTCATGTTGCAGTCCCGATAACATGCTCATTATGCAAGAAACTTGTAAATGATATGTTTACATGCACAACTGCATACGCAACCCTTCAAGAAAGTATCCGATTGCTAGGACGAAATTCAGAGATCACTTTGAATGAAGGGAGCACACCAGAAAATCCAGAAGAGTGAAGCTGATGATGTATCAGATGATGATAAGGATAGATTATCCAGTACCAAATAAATCTTGGAAGATATGTTAAATGATATCAAGCAAGAGGAAAACAAAACAAAGGAGTCATTCGAGAAATTGCAGGAATCGTTGACGAAGAGTTGTGACAATACAAGAGACGGAATTCGTGGGAATAATAAATGAAAGAGAGCGACGCTATTGGCGACGGGGGCCGCGGTGGCCCGGTTGGAAGAGTAACGAACTAGCAACCGAAGGGTTGCGAGTTCGAATCCAGCCAAACACCGTCGTGTACAAAGGGGGCTGGTGCACGTTAAATCTGTCGTGGCCTCAAATGTCCTCACGTTGGCGTGGTGTGGAAGTTTGGAGAGTGGGGTGCCAGCTCAGGTGTTGCCTCGTCATCTGACCGTGGTTCAAAATTACGTGGTGTTGTCCTCGGATCTTTCCCTTTGGGATTGATCCCGGACCGTCACCAATAGCCCATTGTGTTGCTCCAGTGTGACGTTAATTTAAATACCCAACCCTATTGGCGACGGTCCGGGATTAATCCCTAAGGGAAAGATTCGAGGACAACGCCATGTCATTTTCAAACGCGGTCAGATGACGAGGTCAATACCTGAGCTGGCATCCCACGCTCGAAACTTCCATACCACGCCAGCATGAGGACATTTGAGGCCTCGACAGATTTGACGTGCACCAGCTTTCATGCTCACGATGGGTCTTTGGTTGGAAGTTTCGAACTCGCAATCCTCCCATCGCTAATCCGGTAGTACTCTTCCAAGCGAGTTACCGTGGCCCGTAAAAGTTTTCGAATATAGTCTTAATTGGTTCAGTAAAATCAGTGTTCAGCAGAAAGTTTTTCAAGAAACAAAATAAGAATGATGAAACAATTTCTTCTATTATTACATGGGTATGAGCACTGGTATCAATTTTATGGAATTATAATCTGGAAAATTAGATTGCAAAAATAAAAATGATACTCAGATAATAAAGTATTGTACAATATTTATACATACATCTGCTGATGATTTTCTCGTGAAGTCCTATTACAATAGCGCGACCACAGAGCAGGCAAACACATCTAGTTGCTCGAATCCAAATGCACCCCAGCTAGTTCTGCAAAAAGTTGTACCTCAATCTTAAATTCAGTTCTGTTAGAATTTCTATAATTCAACTGATGGAATAGACAGTCCATCTTCTGACATCCAATTGTACAAGTTGATTCTTACGGGTTTTCCTCTTCGATCGCAGAGTACTTATAGTTGAAGGATTCATTTTTCAGGTTTTTTGTTCATTTGTCAAAAGTGTGTTAAATTTGTTATTTTGTACATTTAAAGGACATTGATTTGAACTAAGTGTTATATTTAATAAACAAAGACATAGTAATTATTTCCTTCAAAATTTATTACGGTGATTGTGATCCTACTGAAAGTTGATGTTTTTACCCTAGCTGAAATTTTATTATTTTTATTCCAGGTATTTTAACTGAACCACAAGAGACATCAAATTGTCAGGGAAACAGATTACAACAGTGAATAAAGTTCTAGAAAATTCCATTCTAGATGATCAAGTAACTTTGTATTCCAAATCCACTTAACGCCAACAGAAAACAGTGGATTATCACGAAGGCATGGAAATGCTAGTTGCTCTGTGCACCCAGTTCCTATTGAAGCCGTAAGATATAAAAGAAAGTTTCTTGCACTGATGCTAGTTCTGCTGGCCATGGACGCTCTGAAGTCCCGCATTCCAATGTGAAGACAGCATTCATCGCAAAGGCACAAGATACCAGATAAAAAATTTGAACATCAACAAATTAAGGGGTTGACGTGGATTTCTACAATACACAATGGAACTACCTGTAGAAACCCGGATGACATCAAGAGATAAAGAAGGATTGCTTCATACGCATGATTCAGTTGGTGTCTCGATTGACCTTGCAAGTCGGTCTCAAAATGTACTTCAGGCAGAAACTGCGTTCTGTGAGCAGACTCCACCAAATCTTGAAAACGTCTCACAGCCAGCAAAGATCTCTTCCGAATCTGGTAATTCCAGAAACGAATCCAATACGAAAATCGAAAAAGTCAATTCTGGGGTGTTTGTGCCCGTGCGGGACAACATGTGGTTGAAAAGAAAATACTCATTCATACGGCATCAGGAAATCTCCAGGGGAAAGAAACTCTTCAAATGTACAATTTGCAGCAAAACATTTTCAAGTAAATTCGTATTCTATCAGCACAAACGATCGCATACTTCTTTTTCATCGGAGCTAAATACATCTGGATTGCTTCCCCAACCGACACAAAGCTCCACGAAATCAGATTGTTCCAATATATCCTCAATGTCCGAAAATCAGAGAGAAAATTCTTTGTGTGCAGGTTACGGATGCGACCAATTAGGAGAACTGCTCACTAAAGAAAGAGCTCTAAAACTGCATCAGGAACTCCACAATGGAGGACAAACACTCCAATACAGTCTTTGCAACGAAGTGCTACGAAATGAGGAGAGTTTGAAAAGAGACATACAATTTCACAGCGGTGAAAGACCTCACGAATGTGACGTTTGCAAGAAATCATTTTCGCAAAAGAGTGGTTTGAAAGCACATAGTCGAATCCACTCAGGTGAGAAACCTTTTATTTGTGAAATATGTAACAAAGGATTTTCAACCAATAAAGGCTTGCGATCACACTTACTTCTCCTCACCAAAGAGAAGCCATACGAGTGTGAAGTATGCAACACACGCTTTTCACTCAGTTCGACCTTGCAGACACATATACGAATCCACACTAAAGAGAAGCCATATGAGTGTGAGATATGCAAGAAATCATTTTCGCAGAAGAGTTATTTGAAAAAACATAGTCGAATCCACTCAGGTGAGAAACCTTTTATTTGTGAAATGTGTAAGAAAGGATTTTCAGGAATGGCAGCTTTACGATCACACTTACTTATCCACACCAAAGAGAAGCCATACGAGTGTGAAGTATGCAACAGACACTTTTCGCGCAGTTCGACCTGGAGAAAACATATACGTATCCACGCTGAAGAGAAACCACATGAGCTTGAAATATGCAATAAATCATTTTCGAGAGAAGAGAAGCCACACGAGTGTGAAATATGCAACAAACGCTTTTCACGCAGATCGACCTTGATAAATCATATACGAATCCACACTAAAGAGAAGCCATATGAGTGTGAAATATGCAAAAAATCATTTTCGGAGAAGGGTAGTTTGAAAATACATAGTCGAATCCACTCAGGTGAGAGACCTTTTATTTGTGAAATGTGTAACAAAGGATTTTCAAGCAGTAAAAACTTACGATCACATTTACGTACCCACACTAAAGAGAAGCCATACGAGTGTGAAATTTGCAACAAACGCTTTTCGCTCAATTCCGGCTTAAGAACACATAAGTTAATCCACACTGAAGAGAAGCCACATGAATGTGAAATATGCAAAAAATCATTTTCGCTGAAGGGTAGTTTGAAAATACATAGTAGAATCCACTCAGGTGAGAAACCTTTTATTTGTGAAATATGTACCAAACGATTTTCAACAAATGTAATGTTACGATCACACTTACTTAGCCACACCAAAGAGAAGCCATATCAGTGTGAAATATGCAAAAAATCATTTTCGGAGAAGTCTTATTTGAAAAGACATATTAGAATCCACACTAAAGAGAAGCCATATCAGTGTGAAATATGCAAAAAATCATTTTCGGAGAAGGGTTGTTTGAAAACACATAGTCGAATCCACTCAGGTGAGAAACCTTTTATTTGTGAAATGTGTAACAAAGGATTTTCAAGAATGGCAGGTTTACGATCACACTTAGTTATCCACACCAAAGAGAAGCCATACGAGTGTGAAGTATGCAACAGACACTTTTCGCGTAGTTCCAACTTAAGAGCACATATGCGAATCCACGCCGAAGAGAAGCCATACGAGTGTGAAGTATGCAACAGACACTTTTCGCGCAGTTCCAACTTAAGAGCACATATGCGAATCCACGCTGAAGAGAAGCCACATGAGCTTGAAATATGCAAGAAATCATTTTCGAGAGAAGAGAAGCCACACGTGTGTGAAATATGCAACAAACGCTTTTTGCGCAGTTCCAACTTAAGAGCACATAAGCTAATCCACACTACAGAGAAGCCATATGAGTGTGAAATATGCAAAAAATCATTTTCGCGGAAGGTTTATTTGAAAGCACATATTCGAATCCACTCAGGTAAGAAACCTTTTATTTGTGAAATATGTAACAAAGGATATACAAGCAATAAAAACTTACGATCACATTTACTTATCCACACTCAAGATAACCCATACGAGTGTGAAGTATGCAAAAGAAGCTTTTCGGGTATTTTGAGCAAAAGAGCACATATGCGAATCCACACTGAAAAAAAGCCACATGAATGTGAAATATGCAAGCAATTATTTTCACGGAAGTGTGATTTGAAAGTGCATAGTCAAATGCACTCTAGTTAGAAACCTTTTATTTGTGAAATGTGTAGCAAAGGAATTTCAAGAATTGTAGGCTTACTATCACACAAAAGAGAAGCCATACAAGTATGAAGTATGCAACAAACGCTTTTCGCACAGTTGGAACTTAAGAAAACATGCTAATCCACACTGAAGAGAAGCCACATGTGTGTGAAATAGGCAGTAAACGCTTTTCTCACAGTTCTTGCTTAACCCTCTTGATACGGGTTTCGAGTCCCCTCGTTACGAAAGGCTCGGATTCTTTCAGACCTTAAATTCCTGAAGAATCGCTGAAGCCCCATTACGATTCCATCCCCTATTTTCTGTGCTACAAAGAGCCCCTCTCGTGAATAGCCTTATCTCGCCCTTGACAAAGATGTCAGGGTTATCGACGGGAGCCTCACAAATTGTTTATCTTCGAGCATCTATTCTATGAGATTGAGTAAATGAAAGGAGAAACACTTAAAAAGTCATAAGTATTGTAAAGGCCGTTTCGGCCGGTTTCAGTAAGCTGCCTGTAAAACCGTTGCGCGGACTGCCTTAACCAAAGAAGGAAACAATATTCTGCCCCTAATTATGGCAGAGGGTTAAGAACTCATTTACTTATTCACGCGCAACAGAAGCTCTACGAGTGTTAAATATAAAACAAAAGCATTTCGCGAAATTCTAGAATTCAGAAACGTATTCAAACTCAAACGAAGTCGTAGGTGTGTTCGAAACACTTTTAGCAAAATGCATGACATAAACGGCAGCTCATTGAAGACAATCCATACAACTCTAAAGTTTGCATGAAAAGGATATCGGAAAGCTCGAACTGAGGAAGGCAGATACTTTTTCACATTGTAATATGAATTGTGCTAGAAAACATTCTCCCTGCAGCATTGTTTTCTAAAATATTGGCTTCTCCCTACTGTCAAGGTTGACCTGAAGACAGATTCTCGTAAATTGGACCACAGTCGTCGAGTTGGGAATGACCAGGTCTAGATGAATGAGATATCTGTGAAACATTTGAGGGTTAAAAGCATGGAATTCTTTTACTCTGTAACTAACCTGTTTCTTTTAACAAGACGGAAAATTTTATTGCTAAAAGATACCGCTTGTTTTTCTTTTTTATGAAGTGCTTTTTGTTAAGTATTAACATACAATCCAAGCACTATTAATGAGGTCTGTATTTCTGTTATGACACTGCTTTATTGAAAAGGCCCTGTTCACATGGAGTTTTCTAACGCGCGTTTCGTAAGAAATTTTCGAGCGCTCCATGCGTCGTACATCCTTAGGGTGTTTTTCAAGGTCGATTTCAATTATGCATAAACTGTATTTTACTCCCCTAATCCAAGTTGCTATCTTAGCGATGGTTAAAGATAGAGTGAAATTTTTTCAACGGAATTCAAATCTGCGTAAAATTTTACGTCAGATCAATACGAAAGACAAGAGTCTTAAAAAATTGTTTCTTCAATAGTTATAACTAATCTTTTTGCAGGTATTCCTTTTATACTAAACTTAAACGGAAATATTGCTTCCATTTTAAAGGGAATGTCACTTTAATAAGATATTTTGTTGGCCCTAATCGACAATTTTAATTTTGTAACCATTAAAAATAGACCTAAGATTGATTTTTCTGTGTTCACAGGGATGTGGATTTGATTAATTTGGAAATGTGTAAAAATGACCAATAAAGTGCCTAAAATTATGTCAAAATGTGATATTTTTTCAATTTACAAAACATCCGTTCCCTAATTGCCTGTAAGTATAGTGTTGTTGAACTTACATCTTTATACATAAATCAATGTAATATAATCGTCATACTAACCATAAGTGGCAGTATGATAGTATATATTGTGTACCAGTACAATGACAATGCTATCAAACTCGGTTGTAAATTTTTGCACTAGACACTTTTGTATGGTTTCCAAAATTTTTCGAATGACAGGCTTATTTTGGTTCTAGGAACAGGTATGAGAAAGTGGATTACTGAGAAACTGCTTTATGTGCAAATTGTGGCATTATTAAACGTTTTCATTAACAATTAAAAAATCACAAAGTGTATGATATTTAATTTTTTACTGCCATTCACTTGGGCACCAATTCAAGAGCTTGAAGGTGCACTCTTCAGTGGATTCATGTGCATTGAAGGAAATGAAGCTGCTGGCAAAGGAAGCCAGAGAATTGAATGCTGGACATGCTCCAATAACTGTTACTGATGCTAATGCTTTGGTAAAATTCAGACTCGTACCAAAAAATTAAATAAAACAAGAAAATTGTGGAATTAACTCCAATAGAAAAACCACACCACTGTACAGACTAAGAACAGGAAATTTGAATGGCATGGAAAATTAACTGTTGGAACCAGAACATACAGACAATGTAACAACTGTCTCGGAGTTGAACTCACCTCATCCTATATTCACCTGCCCTACAATAGTAGGAATCTTCTGGGACTTGGGAAAAATGCGGAGGAATCGAGGTGAACTCCAAACCGGTTTGATAGGGTTTTTTCTACCCTTACCTCTCCGACTCACCATGTGGTTTCGAGATTATAGTGGAAACAATCCACCGCCAGCACGAGGGGACCCAACCCCGATCACAGGAAAAGCACACGCCCCCCAAGAGGGCGTGGGCTTTTATTGATTTTAACAAGTATACAAAGTTTTTGACATAGTAAGGGCCTAAATGCAGGCACCGTATAGACGAACATCTATATTATTTAAAATGAACATCAAAGCAAGAAATATAACACGACACAGCAGGGGAATCAAAAAAGATAAGCGGGCCAGTGATATATATAGCGAGCACCAGAGCAATGGCTAAAATAATTTAAAATATTAACGAAATTTGTAACCAAGTATTTAAAAATCCAACCATTAATATCAAAGTAAATCAATGACAAAAACCGATGTATATTAAACTGGTTTACAGTTCGCTTTATATACATCACTGGTCACACAATATAAACAAGGAAAAACAAAATACAGAATGAGAACAAAAGATAACCGAACATTTGCGCACAGCAATTACCAGTAGTCTAATAATTTAAAGAAAATATTTGCATTTTGGCACAACGTGCACGGGCAGGATATCAAAGAAAGGAGAAAGTTCAGGATGGGGACTCCGCCACCCCTCCAACAGCCAACACACCTCTTAATTCAGTTTAGGGTCACCCCATCCAGCCATTGGGATTTCTTTGTGTCAGTAGGGCAGGTGAGGTGAAATTTTGCATTGTGCGGACAGCTGAAGAGTGGTCGGCGTCACCCCCACTGGAGCAAAGGTCGTTATTCTTGAGCTCGAATCTGTGTAGGTAGGCCATGATCCTTAAGGAACCAGTTATATCTGTATGATGAGGAAGCTTACTTTCCGCGGATATGGTTTCAACCGGAGGCCCTGATAGAGTTAAGGTAGTGACCCTGCCACTCATGTATTCGTGGAGTTTTCTCTTTAAGTATGAGTGAGGAGCAGGGTCGTCCAACTCCTCACCACAGCAGACCAGCTTTGCAAAGTGGTCGGCGATCTCATAACCGGACAGCCCTGACCCAGCACAGGCCAAAGTTAAAGGGGCTATTGATTGCTTTATTAAGTTGAGGTAATTTGATTTGTTTGTATTAGATTTTAGGTCCTGTATCGAGCTAAGTCTATCGCTGTATATATTAATCTTTTTATTGTTAGAGGAGGACCAGGTTATGGCTTTCAAAATGGCCGTAAGTTCGGCCTGAAACATGGTGTTAAAACTGAAGTTTAAAACAATGAGCAAGAATTGGGGATGTACTCTCGAATATGCACACGGACGCCCAGGCATTCCCATCAATGCCCGGGCCGTCCGTGTACACATTGAGGTCAGGGTTATCTATTTTTTCTTTGAATTTAAAATAAGTGGATGAGGGTATATTTGCTATAGGTATGTTATAGTCTAATGAGGACAGCGCCAACCCCCGATAGCTGGATCAGGCCTTTTCCAGATTTTTAATTTTTTGAATAAAACGGTCACTGAGCGAATGAACTCCACATAAGATTTTAAGGGTGTCAGTGGGGGCGGTTCTATAAGCGCGGGTTATGCGCAACAGAAAGGGCCTCTGTATAGACAAGAGTTTGCTCCGTTGGGCCTTGGTTAAGTGTCCGCCCAAAAATGCCGGCACCATAGATCAAAATTTTTTCCACAACCGTGGTCGGGGATTATATCATCCACGTGTTTGCCGTGCGTGCAGTCCCATGTCTCTGGAAAAGGGGATCTTGGCAGTTGAGGGGCGATATACTGACCCAACACACTGTTTGGCCCCAACTCCAGGTAAACGGGAGGTGTACATTGGTCCCGTGTGCATCAATCAGCTGGTCGATTGGACTTCGTCGTCGGCTAGTGCTAAGCAATCGGCCACCTACTGGACTCCGCTAAGGGTGAAGGCTGTTTCAGGGGTGTGCCGTGCACGTATAAACACCGACAAGCACCTGTGCAGTTGTTTGCACCCCTTGTAGGACTCCGTGGTGGGTGGTGCTGTCGGTTTTTGAAATCTTTTTAATCATGAATAATGAAAATCTAAATTCTCCCTTTTCAAATGCTCGTTTCTTTAAGTTACTAGCTGAATTACCCGGCGTTGCTCGGATTGAAATGGTTAAATGTTGCTTGAAAAGTGAATTAGAATAATCACTTTTCTTTCACAGAAAAATGCAATCATTTAAGTTGTACGGAAAATACGTTAACTTTTCCATAGCTTCTACTATATACTTCGGACGCAAATATATGCATTTAATTCCTGAATATATTGCAATATGTAAAAGATTAAGACATAAATACGAACAGAAACGAAATTCCGACGAAAAAATGCAGAATTCTAAAAAACGAATGATGCGCAGTGTCGAATTTCGACTGCCTGAGTGTATTCTGAAACAAAGGAATTCGAAAAAAGACATTTCAAAATATTGATAAAGACGATAATGATTTATGAAATTTAGTAATGCTCAAATATGACAGCAACATTTCGCTGTGTTAACTCAAATCGACAAACACGGGATTCTAAGTAAAATTTATAAAATAAAAATTAATTCTGGTTTCCAAATCTAAAATAACAAAATTACGCTTTTATGATTAATGAGTTGAAGTTTTTCGTGTTTCATTACAAAATGTAAATGATGAATAATGAAATATTTTAAATATCCTTTTTTATCAATCAAATATTCATGTAAAAATATAAAATTCATATAGAAATAAAATAATAAACTTTAATTCAATAATGTACATTACACCTGTCAAATAAAGTAGGAAATACTTATACAATCAACTAAAAGTTAGATTTAGTAATGCTCAAACATGACCGCAACATAGCTTTGCCCGGGTATTTATCCCAATCTTCTATTCGACAGGAAAAGGAATGAAATCAATGTATAGTGTAAAATCAAAGTAATTATATTAACAGGTTTTAAAAGTATAAGTACAGTATGCGCATTATAAAGTAAAATATTTTACAAATTCACTGCAGTATAAATTTAACACAACTTGATTATACACAACATTTTTAGTTTCACCTCCGGGAGCAAAAATAAATTCTTGGGTGAACCCACCTTCGAGCAACCAACATAAAGTTATCCGTGGGAGAAACACGGCGATCTCAAATCCACTCCGCATTACTTGATAGACTGCCCCTGCGACTTGTTGATCGTGATCGAGAACGTAAGTCTCACTGAAAACTGCAATCTTTAAGTCGAAAGGGTGGGATAAAAACTGTTGCACCCTCTCCCTTTCCTGTCAAGATAGTCGCTTCCATTACATTGCCCAGCAGCTTCTTGACACAGCCTCGTGCCGTTGCAAAGTTTTGGTGGGTCGAGGTTCCGCAGTAAAATAACCGGAGATCCCACTTTAAGTAAAAGACGATGTGGTGGCAATGCAGCCGGATCATGCGAGTTCAGGAACTCTGGCGGGACGATATCATCGGCATCTACTACGGTATCGATGGACTTGTATTCAGTGACCACGCCTGGTAATATGAGAAGTATTTGATTGTTTATGTCGTGGACGTCTTCATTTTTAGCAGAAAGAATGGCCCTCTCTCGCAACCAGTTCAAATCGTGATAGTTTTGGGAAACAGACGGATAGACTGCATCTATCAGCTCTGCGACGGACGACACCAGATTACAAAAATCGGATGGGAATTTAATCTTGCCAGAAGACTCGATTGCCAATCTGCCTTCTCCGATCTCCAGGAGTTTGAGAAAATTTGAGCACTCTCATCCCCCAGATGTACTCTCATGTTTTGCTTCAAAGTTATCTTTCGCACAAAAATACGAGAAATACTGGATAGAGAAATATATATAATAAAAAGCTAAAACGAATAATTGTAAGTAGAAATATTGACGGTTTTGGATAAAACGCGAGTTCGAACTCGGACCCGATCTCGGACACTAACCGTTTTTGGATTCGGTGCTTTTGACTTGTGTGTTTCCTTGTTGTTATTGTATCATGCAATAAATGATGAACATTGACTTAAATTGACACTCTGAATTTAGATTAGACCAAGTGCCAGGTACTTGCCCGGTCCTCTAACAAGATTGGAATTTTCCTTAAGATAATTGGTAGGGCAATCTGGAGGGTGGCAGAAGCCAACATAGATTTATATAGTGTATCGGTTTTGGAACTGAATAGAATCTGAGTATTATTACACTTGGAAGTACAGTTTTCAAGGTTCGGATTCGAACCTGCACCCTGGCTACTATTGACCAGATAATTTCGATTTTGACTTTGGCAACCACCCAAATAGGGTGGAACCTATATAAACTAACAGATTGGATACTGATTTAGTAGTCTCTAAATCAGCTAGAGAGAGATAGAATCGGACTGGATCCTTGATTGAGAGAGATAGTTTTTAGTATAGAATATATGATATTTGGAACTAAAAGATCCGAAACCTGGGATATACTGCAATTGTATAAATATTGTAACACATTTAAATATCTAAGCGATCTTTAGCTTTTAGACGGAAAATAATTTGCAATAATAGCGTATATATGTTAACCAGAGCATAAAAGGATTTCTAATCTTTTCCAATCCTGTCGTATTTCTGAAACAGTGTAATAATATTGATATTATTGGACGTAAATAACTTGAATACATTGAAATATATTCGTATTTATGGGATTAGCTTGATAGTTTTGTAACCAGGGAGAAATGGATTAATGTGAATACTGTCTACCTCTAAGCGGTAATCAACAAACCCTCGGGCTAATACATAGTGAAAAATTGACATACTGAGTATAGCAAAATACTGCGAGAATCCTATAGAAAACTTAATCTAATGTGATCCTCCCGTTTTTTACTACGTGACATCATTTTTTGTCTGCATATATAGGCAACTAACTGAGACACAACAAAATACCCTCGTATTTTGACGAAAACTGATCAGACTCTCTTAATAAAAGGCTAGGAGTTTCCCTGATTCAGAGACTTTGAGAAATAAAAATTAGATTATGGAAGAAATAGATGACCCATTAGAACCTGAAAAAACAGATACCCCAATAATAGACACAGAAGGTGACTTTAAATGGCAATCCCCAAGTAGCGGAAAATCAAATGATCTGGATCTGGAGAATTCCATGGTCAAATCGGCTCTAGAATCATATAAAAGAACTTATAGAGTTAATAGACAAAAAGGGCCCTAAAGGTGACACAAATAGCCTAAAAACAGAAATGAGATTCAAAGCTTATGAACTTTTAATAAGATTGCAATCCTATAAAGGAATCTTGCACGGAAAGAACGAAATTTTAACCAAAATTACAGACAGAATAGGCGAAAAACAGATAGAAACCAACCTAGATACAAGAAAACCCAGAGAAGAAATAAGACCCACTCACGCGGACAAACTCAAAAGAAAGAAGTAGGAGTAGAAGTTCACATAGGAAAACATGTTGCACTAGTTAGACCAAACAAGGACACCACCTCAGTAGAAACTAAAAGAACTTTGCAAATAAAAATAGAACAATTAGATATAAACCTAAAAAAGTATCTAACATAAGAAACAGAGGATTAGCTATAGAAGTTGGTTCTGAGGAAGAACTTGAAAAATTTACTAACGAAATCAATAATAACGAAGAACTAAATTCTAACTATAAACTTGAAAAACCAATAATGAGAAATCCACAAATAATTCTAATGGGAGTCGCGGAAGATACCACAGAAGAAGAAAAAATTAAAAAAGATTATGCAGAAGAAATTTCCGACCCAATTATAAAAATTAGAACAAAATTTAAAAACAAAGAGGGAATAAATTGGATAATTGAACTAGATCCAAAAACCTTCTCAAAATAATGGACATAAAATACTTAAAAATTAATTGGGAAAGAATAAAAATAAAAGAATACTTGAAGCCCACACAATGCTTCAAATGCAGCCGATATGGCCATATTGCCAAATATTGCAAAGCAAATAAAACTATATGCTCAAACTGTGGACAGGAGGATCACAATTGGAAACTATGTACAAACGATAAAAAATGCACAAACTGTACTTTTCATAATGAAAAGTATAAAACTAACTTCGAAACTTCACACGCGGCCAATAATAAAATATGTAATCTTTATAATAAAGAAATCAAAAACCTAATCAAGAAAATAAATTATGACTAGTAGACAAAACGCTACTTTAAATAGAGATGACAATAATTTAGCCAAAAATACAATATTAGGATTACATATTAACACCGCCAACACCAGAGAAATTGAATAATGAAATTGACAATTGAATAATGAAATTAAGAACAGCCCCAGACTGTAAGTATTAATGAACCTTATCGATTTGAAGAAAAAATAATAGGCATTCCTTTAAATTATTACATTATAGGAAACGATAAAACCGCCCTGATAATTAAAAAGGATTATGAAGTTCAAGAAATATACAAAAACGATTATCTAGTAGTAATATCAACACAAATTTATAATTCAGAAATGATACTTTGCGCAACTTATTGCAGTCCTAGCGAAGAATTAGAACCTAAATTGGAGATAATAAAAAATTATCTAATAAAATATGGAGATAAGAAAATTGCTAGGCGATCTCAACGCTAAATCAACCATTTGGGGGAAAAGAGACACCGATAATAGAGGACAGCAGGTCGTAGAGCTATGCCATGATTTCGACTTGACCATTTTAAATGACCCAGAATCCCCATCAACGTGCTCCTCAACGAGGGGAGAAATTGGTTAAAACTTAAAACAACGATCCATAAAATATTTAAAAACAGCACATTCGACGGCGTTTGGGATGAAACCGCTTTTGAAGAACAGATAAAATCTATCCAAGAAAATATATTGAACAAACTAACACATAATGAAAATCCGAATATAAAACCTCAAAGTAGACAAAACGCTTACTGGTGGACCCCACAAATAAGAAGCAAAATCAAAGCACTTAGAAGAAGATACCAAAAAGAAACGGAAGAGCCCACTAAAACTATTTTTAAAAAGGAATACAAAAAACGCTTTGCAGAGTATAAGAAACAAATCTTAATACAAAAGAGAGAAATTCAAAGAATATATAAATAACTTAACAACTGAAAATATTTTCGGAGGAAACTTCGACAAACTGACCGATAAAAGAAAAAGAGCCGAACCGAAAACAGGAATTATTAAGAATGATCAAAATGAAAAAACTGAAAATTTAATAGAAACTAACACTACTATTTTAAAATATCATTTCCCACTGGATCCAATAGATAACGAATTTACCCCTATGGAACATGGAGAATGAATTTATAAACCAATTAGAAATAGAACACGTATTTGAAAATAGTAAACCTAAAAAAGCCCCGGGAGAGGATGGACTCCCAATGGAAATTATAAAGGAAATATTTTTAGCAGATAAAAAGAAATTTATAAGGATGTTCAATACTCTATTACAAGCTGGAAAATTTCCCAAGATATGGAAGATAGCAAAAATAATATTAATACCGAAAGAAAATAAACCTCTAGAATTACCGGGATCTTATAGACCTATTTGTCTCCTCCCATGTTGGGGAAAAATTTTAGATAAACTAATTACATACAGACTACGATACTTCCTAGAAATTAATAATACTCTAAGCAATAGACAGTTTGGTTTTAGAAAAAACAAAAGCACAATAGACGCCCTTCAAAATATTTTTGACAAAATCTCAGAAGCAAATAACAAAGGATATCCAACATGCCTAATATCCTTAAATATGTCTAATGCTTTTAACAGTGTAAATTTAAAACTACTGATAAATAAAATACGTAATCTAGACTTACCTATATACATGAAACTAATAATTTCAAGCTTCTTAAATAGTAGAAAAGTAAAACTAGGATCCGTAGTAAAAGATTATAATAGAGGGGTCCCACAAGGATCAAGTTTGGGGCCACTTCTATGGAACATTTTCATAAATGAAATTTTAGAGATACAGCTGGAGGAAGGCATTGAAATACAAGCCTTCGCTGATGATATTATAATACTATTAAGTGATACTGCAACATATAAACTAACAGAGCAAATAGAACCCTAGAGATCATCAATAACTGGATTTTAACTAATGAACTTAAACTAAAGATAAATGTGTTTTCAGTTGTGTCAAAAAAGAAATATACGCACATTCCTAGAATAAAAATAGGAAATCAACCTCTAAAATTTAAGAAAGAAATTACATATTTGGGAATAACGATAGATCAGAATTTGACCTTTATTCCACATATAAAGGAAAAATGTCTTAACCTCCAATTTAAATTAAATAGAATTTCAAGAGCCACTTGGGGACTCGTCTACAATTAAAAAAGAAATTTATCTCAGAGCTATAGAAAAAAAATAACATACGGATCAGAAATTTGGTTTAAAGATAAGCAAAAACAAAGAACAAAATTATTACAAATACAGAGAAATTGCTTAAACCATAACGAAAGCATATAGTACAGTATGTATCATGGGTCTTCAGCTGCTATCGGGATGTGTCCCAATAGATATAAAAATTAACAGTAACCTAAAGTTATATCAATTGCTCAAATTAAATAAAACAATTAAAATAGAGAAAGAATCGTATGGAATAAATAATATAGAAAGAGAAAATAAAGAAATGGACCCACCATGGGAATATATAAAGATCCCATGGGACTACTACACAGAGCAGGAATATTCAAATGGAATAAATATATATATACAGACTGATCCAAATTGAATAACAAAGTAGGCAGTGGACTAGTTGTGTATTTAAACAATCAGGAGTTATACTCAGAAAAAAAAAAGAATAAATGACTATTCTACAGTCTATGACGCTGAACTGACTGCAATAACCAAAGCTACTGATATTATAATTATTAATAAAATAAATGAAGCAAAAATAATTAGATTCAAGATCAGTTTTGATGGCCTTAAATAATACTCACACAAAAAACCCTAGAATAAAAAATTTAAAAGAAAAAATTTTGAACTACAAAGGACGGATAAGACTATTGGATTAGGGTCTATACGGGTAACGAAAGAGCCGATATAATAGCTAAGGAAGCAACACTAAAAGTTACAATCGATAAAGAAATAGAGAAAACATAGTTAAATTACTGAAAAAGGAACAAATAAAAAATTGGCAACTCAGATGGGATCAATCAAACAAAGGAAGACCGATATACGAATTATATCCAAAAGTAAACAATAAAAGACTACAGGGATCATTCGAAATAAATCGGATTATAACCACCCATGGAGTATTTGGAACATATGAAAACAGATTTTTTTAATAAAAATAATATGTGCCTATGCGAAATTGAGCCAGAAGATGTTAATCATGCTATATATAATTGTCAACAATGGGCCAGTATACGTAAAAAACATTTTCCAAAAAATTACACAACAGTTACATTAAACAATTTATTAAATAATCAAAAATCACGTAAGGGATTGATTAAAATAATACAAGCAATACTAGAACAACGTATAAGAGAAATAGAGGATGCAACAGAGGACAATACCTAAATAGTAAAAAACCATCAACTAGAATACCCAGGAGATGGGCTCAAGACCTAATTCGTGTGGATCATGACATATTTTATTGTATTCTATAGTATTGGACACATAGACCTCATTAATACTTTACTCCACTGGGCTGGGACACGGATGGGTCCTATAGAGATTAAATTGATCTCAATTATAGATAACTACAATTGGCAACTGTTAAAAGAAACATCTACGGCTTAGATGTAATGTAGTCGGACTCGAACTAGAGCACGTCCGCTGTGACAACTGCGATACCAAGGGGAAATAATAGTAAAATTCGGGAAATACTGGATAAAGAAATATACATTACAAAAAGCTGAAATGTATAATTGTACGAGAATTATCAACGATTAGATAAAACGACGCGAGCTTGAACTAGAGCCCGAACCCGGACCTAAATTGGTCTTGGACTCGGTACTTTTGATTTGAGACTCTTGGTGGTACAGAGAAGATACTATAAATGGAAACTTGATCTGTGTTCAAATGGAACAAGTGGCGAACATTGCTCTAAAATTGACACTTTGAATTAGAGCAAGAGCCATGTTCTTGCCTGGTTCTCTAATAGGTTTGGAAGTTTTTATGAAAACTGGTAGAACTCACTGGAGAGCAGCATAAGCCAATATAGATATGTATAGAGATATTGATTTGAATGGAATTGAGTCTGAACATTTATTAAACTTGGAAGCACGGATCTTAAGATTCGGAATCGAACCTGCACCCTGGAGGGTAACGTTTAGATAGTTTCGTTTTTGACTTTGGCAACCGCCCAAGTATATAGGGCGAAACCTACATAAACTAATAGTTTAGATACTGAGTTAGTATAGAATCAATGACCTGGGCTCCCTATAGATTAAAGTAAGTGAAATTCGATCTAATCTAGGTGGATATACCGTATAGACATTATGCATTGTGCAGATTTGGATTGTGATTGAGAGATAGATAGTTTATAGTACAGAATATAAGATATTTGTGATCTCGAAGTCCCGATATTTGGGATAATTGTAATTGTATAACAACATGATATTGCAACTACTATATCTAAGCGATCCTTAGCTATATACACTGCTGGCCACCCAAATTACAACACCAAGAAAGACAAGAGATATCACAACAAAATTTATTTTGTAGATAACATGTTGACCAAGTATCAAATGATTAAATTTATAGACTTCTGTGGAAGTGTGGTTCCTGCCAAAATCAGTAGCCAGAGTAGCCGCCATTGTTGGAGATCACCGCTGCCACACGCCTCGGCATTGATTCAAAGAGACTTTGGATGTGTTCTTGGGGTACAGCAGACCAAGCAGCTTCCACACGTTGCCAAAGTTGATCTGGTGTGGCAGCTGGGGATGTATTCTGGGTCAATCGTTGAGCAACCATGGACCACATGTTTTCTATCGGTGAAAGATCCGGAGAGCGAGCTGGCCAGGGAAGCAATTCAATCTGGCGATTGACGAAGAACCCTTGGACAATGCGTGCCACGTGTGGTCGCGCATTATCCTGTTGAAATATGGCTGTGGGCAAGCCCTGAAGGTAAGGAAGGACAACTGGCTCCAACACCTCGGAGATGTAGCACTGGCTGTTTAAAGTACCGGCAATGCGTACTAGAGGAGTGCGAGAGTGATATCCAATACCGCACCATACCATAATACCCGGTGCAGGACCAGTGTGGCGGTGCATAACGCAGCTGTTCAGCATCCTCTCTCCACGGTGTCTCCAGACTCGAATCCGACCATCGTGGTGTTGCAGACAGAAGCGTGACTCGTCAGTAAAGACAATTTCATTCATTCTGCCGTCCACATCCTTCTTTCATCGCACCATTGGCGGCGGAAACGTCTGTGGTTCTGCGTCAAGGGTAGACGAAGCAATGGACGTCTTGCGGACAGACCACTCTGCTGTAAACGGCGTCGAATGGTACGCGCAGACACTGGATGATGTGGTACAGACTGAATGTGCTGTGCTATGGTTCGTGATGTGGCTGAGCGATCCGTCACTGCCATACGCACAATATGCCTGTCATCACGTGAAGTGGTGCACTGAGGTGGATGCGATCGAACACGTCGGTCCGTCGTACCCTCCTGCATCCAACGATCACATATCCGCATTACAGTTGTTTGGTTTCGTCCAACACGACTACCGATTTCCCTGAAAGATAATCCACAATCTCGGTAGGCCACTATCCTTCCTCTGTCGAACTCGGATACTTGATCGTCGAACAGGATGATCGCTGTTTTCTACGAGGCATAATTGATCGTTTTTTTGAAAAAACCACAAGAAAAACACAAATGCCGTACTTGAAATCGTCGAAATCTCCAAGCCTTAAATAGCGCTTTGAAGTGGCGCCACAGGCGCACGTTATGTGCGTCTGCGCTGAAATTCAAATCATTTGCATATCTCACCTCCGCTAATGCATGTTGTAAATTTCATATTATTTGCATGCTTAATTCAGGGTGTTGCATTTACGGTGGCCAGCAGTGTAGGTTAAAAATAATTTGTATATACATTAAGCAGAGCGAAAAAGGACTACGCTTTTGTCATAAAATTTTTTAACCCTTTCCAATCCGGTTGAATATCGGAAATATAACAATAATACTGATGTTACTGGAGTAGGGAGAAAATGGGGGTTCTACGCCAGGGGATCCTAGGAAGTGACGTCATACCACGTGACCGGAAGTGGGCGGGGCCAAGTGACGTCACACCACGTGGCATGAAGTGGGCGTGTCTGAATGACGTGACGTACTGTTTGTATACATTTTGGACTTGGAATTTTTTTTTGTCATCGACTTCGTGCAGGCGTTGTGTTGTTTCAAGATGGCGTCGTTTTGTTGGAGTTGCCATGGTGATGAATCACTGGTGGTGCCATCTGGTGGGGAAATTCGAAACCCTACTATTTTTAATTAAAAAGGAGTTTCTTGGATTCGAACCCTGGACCATAGGATCCGAAGTCAAGCGCGCTATCCGTTAGGCTGTAACAGAGTTAACTTAAGATGGTGAATTAATGTAGTGTTTCTCTCTCTTTTGGGCTTGTATTTTTTCTAGATACTAGGAATGTTCTATTTTTAGAAAATGGTTTGAATAATTGTATGGGATTTTAATAAATGATTTTACAAAATAACTGGTGGCGCCATCTAGTGAGTACATGTATTCATCTGTAAAATTTGCATGTCACCAGATGACCGCAAGTAAAAGCTGTAAAGTAGCATCCATTTACGATTCCATGCAAATTTTATCAAGTCGTTTGTCTTTGTCGTTGTATGAACAGTAAGGTTTTACATCAGGTTTTATAAAAACATTGGCATTATTGTTTGTTTCATCCAACACCTGTCCAATTTCATCTATGGTTGTTCCTTTTAGTCTAGGGTCAACAATCGGTCATTCTTGGGCTATCAAACATTTTGGATAAAACTTTATGTGTTCGTGTCTGACTACATCCTCCTTTTGCCAATTTTCAAGCCCTCCCCCACACCAATAGCACCTAACCCCGTCCAAGACACCCGTATAATACAATCCATTTTTGGCCAAGTCCCTAATGTCAACATCTGTGCGTGGCCAATCTCTAAACGTAGATAGGCGTTTATTGAGCATAGACATGCTTGGAACTTTAGGCTTCAAATTTGCGTACTGATTACTCAATTTCCTTAAAATTATATTATGCTCTGTTACTCTTAAGTGTAAAATTATAGTGCAGATTGTGTTGAAAAGTTTCTCTTCGTCAATTTTTTAATAATCTGATACTTGTCAAAGATACTAGTGGTAGAGTAAAAAGAAAAATCACATGCACATTTAAGCATATCCATTCGTTAAAATATTCTTGCATTACAACACACAATTTTACTTGGCGCATTACACAAGCACATGTTTTCTGAGTACATTCTTCACTTATGCGTTCATAGTTACTCACGAAAGATAAGACTAAGATAAATTTTAACTTTACTGATTAGTAAGTGTATATAGTCCAGTTCTTCGTGCATCTAGTTTACAATTCTTTTTCCAAAAACAGCTAATGCATTTCAATAGCAATGTTTAATATTTGTGCAATTGTGGATTTTGACGGATTTCAGACTCGAGAGGGTTTCTTAGTACGTGAATACGGATACATCGCCATAAAATCGCAAGTAGCTTCACGTATTCGTTTTAACTTATCGCCTTATAAGCATAAACTGAGTGCAAAAGATAAAAAAAAGTGTTCGATATGTTGAAAATTACATATGTGGTCTTCCTTTCTGTCCCCATGGCATGGGAAAGTGTGTCTCCTTTAGAAAGTTTAGACTCTAAGCTTTTAGAATTGTACGAGCAGACCAAGAGTGCCACTCAGTACCTAGTTGCTTACAAAGGTGGTTGTGTGGAAAAGAAACGCCTAGATGCATTGAATATTCCGAATATCAACTTGGAAAAATATGGGTGTCCCATATTGTTCCAAGTTGATATTCGGAAAATTGTCCCATATTGTCCCATATTCCCCAATTCGATGCACTATGTGCTCTAAGTAGCAACAAAAAGATCCAAAAACTATCATGTGGTCATCACAAAAATAATTTGCATTGCCCCAAGGCTGAGGTGATGGCATTTAATAATTGGCTCGTCGTAAACATGTGTCTCTTAAAAAAAATGCAAGTATGTAAAAAAATAAGTTCTTTTTTCCTACAATATATTAGTTTTGTAAAATATATGAATCATAATGTTTCTTTTCTATTAAAAAAGTGTTCGAATTTACTTTGTTTCCATGTGACTTCCTTCAATCTGTTTAAGAAGTGTCTCTGTTTTTTCTTGCAGAGTTGTTTTAAGAATACATAGAATTCAGATTTAATCCAATATGTCAATAATATTTGTACATTTTAAAATTCACACTAATACTTATAATTTTCAGTTATTATTTAATTTTACTCATGTGTAAAACTATCAGTGGTGTGCGTAAATATTTAGATTATGCATTAAATATCAAGAAAAGGCAAAAGTTAATTTGCTTTTCAGCACAGATGTGCACACATTATTTTTAAAATAGAAAACCCACATACAATCCATTTTAACGTAGTATTGAATTAGATGTAAATTAAGAGAACAATATGAAGTATCTTGTAAAATACTTCATAGCTTCGTACAGTATTGGAATTTTGCTCTGCAATTTAAACTGCACAATATGCATAAGGTTTCAAATAAAAGGAAGTTCATATTTAGTAAAACGCATTGTTTGCAAAAAAAAAGCATTAAAAGAGGAACGTTTAATTTATAACTTCAAAAACAAATGGCTTTTAATTCTATTTTTCACTACTTCGAATGTGCAAGGAAACATCTTTATAATATGGGTCTTGTAAAGTTTCAAATAAAAGCAAAAAAATTACTCTTACAGGTTTTTATAATTATTTTTTACTATGCATAAAACACACTTTAAGAATCAAACTTTTAAAAAATGTCTTAGTTGTAAAAATAAAAACCAAATTGCATTTAAATGTTTGTAATAATATTTAAAGTATATATTTCTCTCTCTCAATTGTTAAACGTTTTTTTAAAAATCTTCAGTATTAAAATATGTGTAATAGTATCTTATATATAATTAAGAGTAAAAGCATCCAACTTTTAAAATATAAATCCTTAATCAAAGAAAATTTCGTTAAAAACAGTTTGTAAATCTGTATAATAAAAATTAAATCACTAAAATTTAGGAAGATTTATTTAAAGTAAAACAAAGATTAATTAAAAAATAACGTTTGGTTTAGATTTTATAGCATAAATGATTTCAATACAATTACAACTTATTCAAAATGTGCACGTTCATATTACGGGTCTTGTAAAGTTTCAAAAATTTTACGCTCACTTAGTCGCAAGTGTATAATATTAAAAATTTCTGCATTAAAAATATGTGCTATAACATCTAATGTATAATTAATTTTTGAGTAAAAACATCTAACTTAAAAACATAAATCTTTATAGCAAAGAAAAATTTCATTTCAGATTTTGCATTTTAAAAACAATTTATAAAATTATGTAATGAAAAAGCAAATAATCCTAAATACAGTATATGTGGTAAGACACGCTAAAAAATTTATTTAAAAACAACAAGATATAAGCATTTATAAAAATACTATTCAGAAAGGCAAAGATAAATTGCAACGTTGTCCAAATATCGTCTAGTGTACGACACTGAGTTCTAGTTCGGGGGCACATAAGTGGTTTATCGCTGCTTTATACAAGAATTTTACGAAACGTTAAGTTTATTCTAGGCCATAATGCATTCCCACGGGGCAAGCTGTGAAACCAAAATTGGTTTGTTGGATACTTCATCACAAGCAAGCTTCCATTTTCCAGAACAATTTTTAGAGAATTGTAGTTCTTTCTAGAAAACACAAATTGCCTTTTCTGTCCAAATGAAACAGACGCTATGGGTGCATTAAGATCCAAGTCCTTCTCATTGTCTTTATGGGCACCTATACAGTCCTTACCATCTTTATAACGGTTCACCAACACAAAATTAAATCTTGTGCCAATTATTCGTTCCACTTCTGCCTTTATTTCCAATAGTAAAGGAGACCAAGGCTTGGCTGCAATACAAGATCCGCTAAAGGCATAGCTTATTCCTACGTCTCCGTATGCTACAAGTTGCCGAGGCACAGTACATTTTTTACCATAAATTTCAATAGTAGTTTCCTCTTTCTTTAAGTACGTTAATTCGTTTTCCAATCGACGAAAATATGCCCAGCCTTCACGATCTGTAAACAGTTTACCACACTCATAACATAAAGAATCTTTACAATATTTCTGCAAACACAGTTCTTTGTCTGCACGCATTTTCTTTGCAGGTCTAATGTCCTTAGAATCCATGATTTAATTAAAAACAGTAAAAAAGGGCAGAAAAACCTCAAAACAAGATGCAAAGTAATTCAAAGACCCAAGATGCTCCAACTATGCTTTAAAAAGCCTCTTATTATCAAATAGTTTCTATCGTTATCTGTGACTCAGTGTTTAACTCCGTTCCTTCTGTTATCTCAATTAACTTACACGTGCAAAAACAATCCTTAGTCATATTCTCACAAGTTCCAGAGGCTTCTAATAATATCAATCTTATACGGTTCCTTGCCATCGCTTATAATATGTATACTATAAATCTTTGGTTAGTTACTTCTTATTTACCTAAAAATGTAATGTTTCATACACCGTTATGCCTGTGTGTCCTATTCATATCTCAAAGTCCTCCCCCTCAAATTGTAATAATAATTTTCCCTACAAAATATTCACCCTTAAACATTCACATTTTCTTCAAGCTCATGTTGTATATAAATTCATTAAAATATAAAAAAGGTTTCCGTATTATAAATTCTATCTTACATGTAGTGTTCATACACTTAAAATGTTCGCATATATTGGTTGGCCTCAATTACTTATGTTCCGAGTTCCAACGTTAGAGTATTAAGATAATCCCTTCGTCACTATTTCATAGCTAAAACCCCTATAGAAAGTTCCAGTTCGGGCATGTCATATGTGATTCATTGGCATGATGTAGTTTCATTTGCTTTTCTCACAATCAGAAAAACAACACCATTCTCCTAAATAGCAATGCGTTTAAAAGCTTTCTCATTTACTTAATCTTGTATCCTATCGGTGACTACGTGTTTAACTCCTTCTGTTACCTTAATTAACCTACACATAAATCCTTAGTCATATTGTCACAAGTTCCAGTCTTCTATATTCTGATACTTTTCCTGTCATTACATACAATTCGCATACTTTAAAATCTTGGTAATAAACTTGTTATATAGCTAAGGTTTATAAATTCAACTGTATTTGTTTTTATATTCATATTCATTCTTCATAAGGGCACTATTCTCAAGAAAAAAAAACACATACTTTCACTCCCTTAAGCTGTAAATTCACGAGTTAGTATTCTATATGTATTATACAAAGTAGGTGATCGTGGTCGAACGGTTAAAGTGCTTGTGTAAAACGGGCGGCCGCGATTACCTTTTTATGAGTTCAAATCCACACTCATAATTTTTCTTTTACAAAAAATTCTCCATTTAATTCTAAAGTATCACGCTACAAGTCTACAGCTAGAAAATAAATCCTTTTGTTACTTCTCCCGCCACTAGATGGCTGCACCTGCCTTTTAATAGAATTATTAAACCCCACCACAATTGTTCAAACCATTTTCTAAAAATAGCACATTCCCAGAATTAATGACAAAAATAAATTCGTTCCTTAGATTAACTTCTTTTAAAATCACTAGATGGCGCCACCAGTCCAACACACTTACAACTAATTGGAAAATAAAAATTAATTATTCATCAAATAAAACCAAGTCCCATAACGCATTCCTAGTACTAAGAAAAAGCAAACACTACGTTAATTCACCACCTATAGTTAACTCTCTTACAGCGTAACGGATAGCGCACTGGACTACAGATCCCATGGTCCCCAGTTCGAATCCACGAAATTCCTTTTTAATTCAAAATAATAGGGTTTCTCATTTCCCCACCAGATGGAGCTACTACTGATTCATTACCATGGCAACACAACAACGCCATCTTTACAATGACGTCACCACCTCAAGGCCCCCTTATCAGCAATCCTCCCAACTCCTTATCAGCAATCCCCCCCCAACTCCTTATCAGCAGTCAACTCCTTATCAAACGGCGGCCATCTTGTCCCTGTCCCCGTAGTGGCGCCCTTACTACTTACCCCTCTCGATTTCTTCCTCTGGGGTTAAATCAAAGATCGGGTGTATTAAGCTCCGTTGACAATTTTGCTGGATCTGCGGCAGCGTATCATCGATAGCTGCGCTACTGTCACACCGCAGAATAAGGAATGTGCATGCCGGCGTGCTTGATCGAATATAAATGTGTATTGTGGCCGATGGTGACCTTTTTGAACACATTCGCCATGTTTTTGTTTAGCAATAAATTTCTTGCTTATGCTCATCTGTCTTACTTTTCCAATGTGCCACACTGAATAACGCGCATTTGTTTCTAACAATTTCGTATCTGCTCAAAGTTTATCAGGATAAAATTATTAAATAGTAAATCTGCGTTCGTGGCTGTATAGCCGAGAGTTGTTGCGCAAAAATTTGTGATTTCGGATCGTCAGTTTTTTTTTATTTTCTGGAGTGCGTTTCAAAATTTTTTTATTTATCTTTTTTTACCTTCTTTGTTTGAATTTAAATTCGTCGTTGCTTAACTCAGAAAAACTGTATAACACCGGAGAACACGTTTTATTACAAACAATTAAATACTGATGCTATGCTACAAACTTCAGGGCTTCGTTATCTTGAAAAAAGCTCCAACAGAGCAAACTCCTATAACACACAATCTTTCCAACACTTCCCGTCTTAGCCATCCGGATTATCTTGGAGTTTGTGATCCACCTGTTGAGCGAGATCCAGACGAGTCCCGCTATTCAATCCAGAGTCTGTTCCAGACCTGTCAAAAAGACCCCATGCATTATTTCACACAAATTAATCCTATTGTGTGGCATGTAAAATAAAATAACAGAAAAACAAATTTATGTTGCAGTGAAGGTACTATTTTCAGTTCAAACATTGGAATATTTAAAAGATGCTGAAATTTTTACTTTATGGCCAGTCATGAACACCTTACAGACCGAATAAGTGGGTTTACACAAACTTGGTAATTCTTAACTAAAAAATCAATATCCAACATCAGAAGAAAGAAAAATTCAATGCAGCAAGTACGATTTATGCTTCAACATAAAAATTACTCAAAAATGCACGAAACTTTGACGACTTTCAAATTAACAGTAAAAAATTATAATGCTAAATTTGAAATCTAGTTAAATCATTAATATTTCTAACTATACAATGGTTAAGATTCATGTTTATATAAAGAATGTTTCCAAAGCTCTGTGAATTGTATCATAAAATATTCATAGCATTAATTTTACTGTTATAATATACGCTTAACTACACACTTGTCCCAGAATGAAATTAGTTTTAGTGATCTAATACATTGTGTAGTCCCTTATACAAATGGTTTACAGATCATTTATATCATTTAAGTTCTCAAAGCGAATACATCACGAACAAGATTTTCACATATCTGGTAAGTAGGTATTTTAATTAATGTCGTATTGGGAGCAACAAAACGGGCTATTGGCGACAGTTCGGTAACAAACCCACGAAGGGTAAGATAAAGATAATAACTGAGCTGGCAACCCACTCTCTAAACTTCCATACCACGCCATCATGAGGATATATTTGAGGCCACGACAGATTGAACGTGCGCCAACGCCCGTGTGTACGATGGTTAGGCTCGACCGAGCTACGAATTTGCAATCCTACGGTTGCTAATTCGCTGTGAGCTGTGAGAAATAGCGACTTCGTTCGACATCCTGTTCTGAAGGAATATCGTACCGACCGACATCCAGGCCTGGAGAAGTAGCGACTTCGTTCGACATCCAGTTCTGAAGGAGTATCGAACCGACCGACATCCAGTCCTGGAGAAGTAGCGACTTTGTTCGACATCCAGTTCTGAAGGAGTATCGAACCGACAGACATCCAGGCCTGGAGAAGTAGCGACTTCGTTCGACATCCAGTTCTGTAGGAGTATCGAACCGACAGACATCCAGTTCTGAAGGAGTATCGAACCGACAGACATCCAGTTCTGAAGGAGTATCGAACCGACAGACATCCAGTCCTGGAGAAGTAGCGACTTCTTTCGACATCCATTTCTGAAGGAGTATCGAACCGACCGACATCCAGTCCTGGAGAAGTAGCGACTTCGTTCGACATCCAGTTCTGAAGGAGTATCGAACCGACAGACATCCAGTTCTGAAGGAGTATCGAACCGACAGACATCCAGTCCTGGAGAAGTAGCGACTTCGTTCGACATCCAGTTCTGAAGGAGTATCGAAACGACAGACATCCAGTCCTGGAGAAGTAGCGACTTCGTTCGACATCCAGTTCCGAAGTAGTATCGAACCAACTGACATCCAGTCCTGGAGAAGTAGCGACTTCGTTCGACATCCAGTTCTGAAAGAGTATCGAACCGACCGACATCCAGTCCTGGAGAAGTAGCGACTTCGTTCGACATCCAGTTCTGAAGGAGTATCGAACCGACAGACATCCAGTTCTGAAGGAGTTTCGAACCGAAAGACATCCAGTCCTGGAGAAGTAGCGACTTCTTTCGACATCCATTTCTGAAGGAGTATCGAACCGACCGACATCCAGTCCTGGAGAAGTAGCGACTTCGTTCGACATCCAGTTCTGAAGGAGTATCGAACCGACAGACATCCAGTTCTGAAGGAGTATCGAACCGACAGACATCCAGTTCTGAAGGAGTATCGAACCGACAGACATCCAGTCCTGGAGAAGTAGCGACTTCTTTCGACATCCATTTCTGAAGGAGTATCGAACCGACCGACATCCAGTCCTGGAGAAGTAGCGACTTCGTTCGACATCCAGATCTGAAGGAGTATCGAACCGACTGACATCCAGTTCTGAAGGAGTATCGAACCGACAGACATACAGTTCTGAAGGAGTATCGAACCGACAGACATCCAGTCCTGGAGAAGTAGCGACTTCTTTCGACATCCATTTCTGAAGGAGTATCGAACCGACCGACATCCAGTCCTGGAGAAGTAGCGACTTCGTTCGACATCCAGTTCTGAAGGAGTATCGAACCGACAGACATCCAGTTCTGAAGGAGTATCGAACCGACAGACATCCAGTTCTGAAGGAGTATCGAACCGACAGACATCCAGTCCTGGAGAAGTAGCGACTTCGTTCGACATCCAGTTCTGAAGGAGTATCGAACCGACCGACATCCAGTCCTGGAGAAGTAGCGACTTCGTTCGACATCCAGTTCTGAAGGAGTATCGAACCGACAGACATCCAGTCCTGGAGAAGTAGCGACTTCGTTCGACATCCAGATCTGAAGGAGTATCGAACCGACTGACATCCAGTCCTGGAGAAGTAGCGACTTCTTTCGACATCCACTTCTGAAGGAGTATCGAACCGACAGACATCCAGTCCTGGAGAAGTAGCGACTTCGTTCGACATCCAGTTCCGAAGTAGTATCGAACCAACTGACATCCAGTCCTGGAGAAGTAGCGACTTCGTTCGACATCCAGTTCTGAAGGAGTATCGAACCGACCGACATCCAGTCCTGGAGAAGTAGCGACTTCGTTCGACATCCAGTTCTGAAGGAGTATCGAACCGACCGACATCCAGTCCTGGAGAAGTAGCGACTTCGTTCGACATCCAGATCTGAAGGAGTATCGAACCGACTGACATCCAGTCCTGGAGAAGTAGCGACTTCGTTCGACATCCAGTTCCGAAGTAGTATCGAACCGACAGACATCCAGTCCTGGAGAAGTAGCGACTTCGTTCGACATCCAGTTCTGAAGGAGTATCGAACCGACCGACATCCAGTCCTGGAGAAGTAGCGACTTCGTTCGACATCCAGTTCTGAAGGAGTATCGAACCGACCGACATCCAGTCCTGGAGAAGTAGCGACTTCGTTCGACATCCAGATCTGAAGGAGTATCGAACCGACTGACATCCAGTCCTGGAGAAGTAGCGACTTCGTTCGACATCCACTTCTGAAGGAGTATCGAACCGACAGACATCCAGTCCTGGAGAAGTAGCGACTTCGTTCGACATCCAGTTCCGAAGTAGTATCGAACCAACTGACATCCAGTCCTGGAGAAGTAGCGACTTCGTTCGACATCCAGTTCTGAAGGAGTATCGAACCGACCGACATCCAGTCCTGGAGAAGTAGCGACTTCGTTCGACATCCAGTTCTGAAGGAGTATCGAACCGACCGACATCCAGTCCTGGAGAAGTAGCGACTTCGTTCGACATCCAGATCTGAAGGAGTATCGAACCGACTGACATCCAGTCCTGGAGAAGTAGCGACTTCGTTCGACATCCACTTCTGGAGGAGTATCGAACCGACCGACATCCAGTCCTGGAGAAGTAGCGACTTCGTTCGACATCCAGTTCTGAAGGAGTATCGAACCGACAGACATCCAGTTCTGAAGGAGTATCGAACCGACAGACATCCAGTTCTGAAGGAGTATCGAACCGACAGACATTCAGTACTGGAGAAATAGCGACTTCTTTCGACATCCATTTCTGAAGGAGTATCGAACCAACCGACCGACATCCAGTTCTGGAGAAATAGTGACTTCGTTCGATATCCAGTCCTGGAGAAGTAGTGACTTCGTTCGACATCCAGTTCTGAAGGAGTATCGAACCGACAGACATCCAGTCCTGGAGAAGTAGCGACTTCGTTCGACATCCAGTTCTGAAGGAGTATCGAACCGACAGACATCCAGTCCTGGAGAAATAGTGACTTCGTTCGACATCCAGTTCTGAACGAGTATCGAACCGACCGACATCCAGTCCTGGAGAAGTAGTGACTTCGTTCGACATCCAGTTCTGAAGGAGTATCGAACCGACAGACATCCAGTCCTGGAGAAGTAGCGACTTCGTTCGACATCCAGTTATGAAGGAGTATCGAATCGACCGACATCCAGTCCTGGAGAAGTAGCGACTTCGTTCGACATCCAGTTCTGAAGGAGTATCGAACCGACAGACATCCAGTTCTGAAGGAGTATCGAACCGACAGACATCCAGTTCTGAAGGAGTATGGAACCGACAGACATCCAGTCCTGGAGAAGTAGCGACTTCTTTCGACATCCATTTCTGAAGGAGTATCGAACCGACCGACATCCAGTCCTGGAGAAGTAGCGACTTCGTTCGACATCCAGTTCTGAAGGAGTATCGAACCGACAGACATCCAGTTCTGAAGGAGTATCGAACCGACAGACATCCAGTTCTGAAGGAGTATCGAACCGACAGACATCCAGTCCTGGAGAAGTAGCGACTTCTTTCGACATCCATTTCTGAAGGAGTATCGAACCGACCGACATCCAGTCCTGGAGAAGTAGCGACTTCGTTCGACATCCAGTTCTGAAGGAGTATCGAACCGACAGACATCCAGTCCTGGAGAAGTAGCGACTTCGTTCGACATCCAGTTCCGAAAGAGTATCGAACCGACCGACATCCAGTCCTGGAGAAGTAGCGACTTCGTTCGACATCCAGATCTGAAGGAGTATCGAACCGACTGACATCCAGTTCTGGAGAAGTAGCGACTTCGTTCGACATCCACTTCTGAAGGAGTATCGAACCGACCGACATCCAGTCCTGGAGAAGTAGCGACTTCGTTCGACATCCAGTTCTGAAGGAGTATCGAACCGACAGACATCCAGTCCTGGAGAAGTAGCGACTTCTTTCGACATCCATTTCTGCAGGAGTATCGAACCGACCGACATCCAGTCCTGGAGAAGTAGCGACTTCGTTCGACATCCAGTTCTGAAGGAGTATCGAACCGACAGACAACCAGTTCTGAAGGAGTATCGAACCGACAGACATCCAGTCCTGGAGAAGTAGCGACTTCTTTCGACATCCATTTCTGAAGGAGTATCGAACCGACCGACATCCAGTCCTGGAGAAGTAGCGACTTCGTTCGACATCCAGTTCTGAAGGAGTTTCGAACCGACAGACATCCAGTCCTGGAGAAGTAGCGACTTCGTTCGACATCCAGTTCCGAAGTAGTATCGAACCAACTGACACCCAGTCCTGGAGAAGTAGCGACTTCGTTCGACATCCAGTTCTGAAGGAGTATCGAACCGACCGACATCCAGTCCTGGAGAAGTAGCGACTTCGTTCGACATCCAGTTCTGAAGGAGTATCGAACCGACAGACATCCAGTTCTGAAGGAGTATCGAACCGACAGACATCCAGTTCTGAAGGAGTATCGAACCGACAGACATCCAGTCCTGGAGAAGTAGCGACATCTTTCGACATCCATTTCTGAAGGAGTATCGAACCGACCGACATCCAGTCCTGGAGAAGTAGCGACTTCGTTCGACATCCAGTTCTGAAGGAGTATCGAACCGACAGACATCCAGTTCTGAAAAAGTATCGAACCGACAGACATCCAGTCCTGGAGAAGTAGCGACTTCGTTCGACATCCAGTTCCGAAGTAGTATCGAACCAACTGGCATCCAGTCCTGGAGAAGTAGCGACTTCGTTCGACATCCAGTTCTGAAGGAGTATCGAACCGACAGACATCCAGTTCTAAAGGAGTATCGAACCGACAGACATCCAGTTCTGAAGGAGTATCGAACCGACAGACATCCAGTCCTGGAGAAGTAGCGACTTCTTTCGACATCCATTTCTGAAGGAGTATCGAACCGACCGACATCCAGTCCTGGAGAAGTAGCGACTTCGTTCGACATCCAGTTCTGAAGGAGTATCGAACCGACAGACATCCAGTCCTGGAGAAGTAGCGACTTCGTTCGACATCCAGTTCCGAAATAGTATCGAACCAACTGACATCCAGTCCTGGAGAAGTAGCGACTTCGTTCGACATCCAGTTCTGAAGGAGTATCGAACCGACCGACATCCAGTCCTGGAGAAGTAGCGACTTCGTTCGACATCCAGTTCTGAAGGAGTATCGAACCGACCGACATCCAGTCCTGGAGAAGTAGCGACTTCGTTCGACATCCAGATCTGAAGGAGTATCGAACCGACTGACATCCAGTCCTGGAGAAGTAGCGACTTCGTTCGACATCCAGTTCTGAAGGAGTATCGAACCGACAGACATCCAGTTCTGAAGGAGTATCGAACCGACAGACATCCAGTCCTGGAGAAGTAGCGACTTCTTTCGACATCCATTTCTGAAGGAGTATCGAACCGACCGACATCCAGTCCTGGAGAAGTAGCGACTTCGTTCGACATCCAGATCTGAAGGAGTATCGAACCGACAGACATCCAGTTCTGAAGGAGTATCGAACCGACAGACATCCAGTTCTGAAGGAGTATCGAACCGACAGACATCCAGTACTGGAGAAGTAGCGACTTCTTTCGACATCCATTTCTGAAGAAGTATCGAACCAACCGACCGACATCCAGTTCTCGAGAAATAGTGACTTCGTTCGATATCCAGTCCTGGAGAAGTAGTGACTTCGTTCGACATCCAGTTCTGAAGGAGTATCGAACCGACCGACATCCAGTCCTGGAGAAGTAGCGACTTCGTTCGACATCCACTTCTGAAGGAGTATCGAACCGACCGACATCCAGTCCTGGAGAAGTAGCGACTTCGTTCGACATCCAGTGCTGAAGGAGTATCGAACCGACAGACATCCAGTTCTGAAGGAATATCGAACCGACAGACATCCAGTTCTGAAGGAGTATCGAACCGATAGACATCCAGTCCTGGAGAAGTAGCGACTTCTTTCGACATCCATTTCTGAAGGAGTATCGAACGAACCGACCGACATCCAGTTCTGGAGAAATAGTGACTTCGTTCGATATCCAGTCATGGAGAAGTAGCGACTTCGTTCGACATCCAGTTCTGAAGGAGTATCGAACCGACAGACATGCAGTCCTGGAGAAGTAGCGACTTCGTTCGACATACAGTTCTGAAGGAGTATCGAACTGACAGACATCCAGTCCTGGAGAAATAGTGACTTCGTTCGACATCCAGTTCTGAACGAGTATCGAACCGATCGACATCCAGTTCTGGAGAAGTAGTGACATCGTTCGACATCCAGTTCTGAAGGAGTATCGAACCGACCGACATCCAGTACTGGAGAAGTATTGACTTCGTTCGACATCCAGTTCTGAAGGAGTATCGAACCGACAGACATCCAGTCGTGGAGAAGTAGCGACTTCGTTCGACATCCAGTTCTGAAGGAGTATCGAACCGACCGACATCCAGTCCTGGAGAAGTAGTGACTTCGTTCGACATCCAGTTCTGAAGGAGTATCGAACCGACCGACATCCAGGCCTGGAGAAGTAGCGACTTCTTTCGACATCCAGTTCTGAAGGAGTATCGAACCGACAGACATCCAGTACTGGAGAAGTAGCGACTTCGTTCGACATCCAGTTATGAAGGAGTATCGAATCGACCAACATCCAGTCCTGGAGAAGTAGTGACTTCGTTCGACATCCAGTTCTGAAGGAGTATCGAACCGACAGACTGTAGAAGTCGAAGTAGTAGTAGTCGAAGTAGTAGTAGAAGTCGACTGTAGAAGACTGAAGAAGGAGTATCGAACCGACCGACATCCAGTACTGGAGAAGTATTGACTTCGTTCGACATCCAGTTCTGAAGGAGTATCGAACCGACAGACATCCAGTTCTGAAGGAGTATCGAACCGACAGACATCCAGTTCTGAAGGAGTATCGAACCGACAGACATCCAGTACTGGAGAAGTAGCGACTTCGTTCGACATCCATTTCTGAAGGAGTATCGAACCGACAGACATCCAGTCCTGGAGAAATAGTGACTTCGTTCGACATCCAGTTCTGAACGAGTATCGAACCGATCGACATCCAGTTCTGGAGAAGTAGTGACATCGTTCGACATCCAGTTCTGAAGGAGTATCGAACCGACCGACATCCAGTACTGGAGAAGTATTGACTTCGTTCGACATCCAGTTCTGAAGGAGTATCGAACCGACAGACATCCAGTCGTGGAGAAGTAGCGATTTCGTTCGACATCCAGTTCTGAAGGAGTATCGAACCGACCGACATCCAGTCCTGGAGAAGTAGTGACTTCGTTCGACATCCAGTTCTGAAGGAGTATCGAACCGACCGACATCCAGGCCTGGAGAAGTAGCGACTTCTTTCGACATCCAGTTCTGAAGGAGTATCGAACCGACAGACATCCAGTCCTGGAGAAGTAGCGACTTCGTTCGACATCCAGTTATGAAGGAGTATCGAATCGACCGACATCCAGTCCTGGAGAAGTAGCGACTTCGTTCGACATCCAGTTCTGAAGGAGTATCGAACCGACCGACATCCACTCCTGGAGAAGTAGCGACTTCGTTCGACATCCAGTTCCGAAGGAGTATCGAACCGACAGACATCCAGTTCTGAAGGAGTAGCGACTTCGTTCGACATCCAGTTCTGAAGGAGTATCGAACCGACCGACATCCAGTTCTGAAGGAGTATCGAACCGACAGACATCCAGTACTGGAGAAGTAGCGACTTCGTTCGACATCCAGTTCCGAAGGAGTATCGAACCGACAGACATCCAGTTCTGAAGGAGTAGCGACTTCGTTCGACATCCAGTTCTGAAGGAGTATCGAACCGACCGACATCCAGTCCTGGAGAAGTAGCGACTTCGTTCGACATCCAGTTCTGAAGGAGTATCGAACCGACCGACATCCAGTCCTGGAGAAGTAGCGACTTCGTTCGACATCCAGATCTGAAGGAGTATCGAACCGACTGACATCCAGTCCTGGAGAAGTAGCGACTTCGTTCGACATCCACTTCTGAAGGAGGATCGAACCGACCGACATCCAGTCCTGGAGAAGTAGCGACTTCGTTCGACATCCAGTTCTGAAGGAGTATCGAACCGACAGACATCCAGTTCTGAAGGAGTATCGAACCGACAGACATCCAGTTCTGAAGGAGTATCGAACCGACAGACATCCAGTACTGGAGAAGTAGCGACTTCTTTCGACATCCATTTCTGAAGGAGTATCGAACCAACCGACCGACATCCAGTTCTGGAGAAATAGTGACTTCGTTCGATATCCAGTCCTGGAGAAGTAGTGACTTCGTTCGACATCCAGTTCTGAAGGAGTATCGAACCGACAGACATCCAGTCCTGGAGAAGTAGCGACTTCGTTCGACATCCAGTTCTGAAGGAGTATCGAACCGACAGACATCCAGTCCTGGAGAAATAATGACTTCGTTCGACATCCAGTTCTGAACGAGTATCGAACCGATCGACATCCAGTTCTGGAGAAGTAGTGACATCGTTCGACATCCAGTTCTGAAGGAGTATCGAACCGACCGACATCCAGTACTGGAGAAGTATTGACTTCGTTCGACATCCAGTTCTGAAGGAGTATCGAACCGACAGACATCCAGTCGTGGAGAAGTAGCGATTTCGTTCGACATCCAGTTCTGAAGGAGTATCGAACCGACCGACATCCAGTCCTGGAGAAGTAGTGACTTCGTTCGACATCCAGTTCTGAAGGAGTATCGAACCGACCGACATCCAGGCCTGGAGAAGTAGCGACTTCTTTCGACATCCAGTTCTGAAGGAGTATCGAATCGAGAGACATCCAGTCCTGGAGAAGTAGCGACTTCGTTCGACATCCAGTTATGAAGGAGTATCGAATCGACCGACATCCAGTCCTGGAGAAGTAGCGACTTCGTTCGACATCCAGTTCTGAAGGAGTATCGAACCGACCGACATCCAGTCCTGGAGAAGTAGCGACTTCGTTCGACATCCAGTTCCGAAGGAGTATCGAACCGACAGACATCCAGTTCTGAAGGAGTAGCGACTTCGTTCGACATCCAGTTCTGAAGGAGTATCGAACCGACCGACATCCAGTTCTGAAGGAGTATCGAACCGACAGACATCCAGTACTGGAGAAGTAGCGACTTCGTTCGACATCCAGTTCCGAAGGAGTATCGAACCGACAGACATCCAGTTCTGAAGGAGTAGCGACTTCGTTCGACATCCAGTTCTGAAGGAGTATCGAACCGACCGACATCCAGTCCTGGAGAAGTAGCGACTTCGTTCGACATCCAGTTCTGAAGGAGTATCGAACCGACCGACATCCAGTCCTGGAGAAGTAGCGACTTCGTTCGACATCCAGATCTGAAGGAGTATCGAACCGACTGACATCCAGTCCTGGAGAAGTAGCGACTTCGTTCGACATCCACTTCTGAAGGAGGATCGAACCGACCGACATCCAGTCCTGGAGAAGTAGCGACTTCGTTCGACATCCAGTTCTGAAGGAGTATCGAACCGACAGACATCCAGTTCTGAAGGAGTATCGAACCGACAGACATCCAGTTCTGAAGGAGTATCGAACCGACAGACATCCAGTACTGGAGAAGTAGCGACTTCTTTCGACATCCATTTCTGAAGGAGTATCGAACCAACCGACCGACATCCAGTTCTGGAGAAATAGTGACTTCGTTCGATATCCAGTCCTGGAGAAGTAGTGACTTCGTTCGACATCCAGTTCTGAAGGAGTATCGAACCGACAGACATCCAGTCCTGGAGAAGTAGCGACTTCGTTCGACATCCAGTTCTGAAGGAGTATCGAACCGACAGACATCCAGTCCTCGAGAAATAGTGACTTCGTTCGACATCCAGTTCTGAACGAGTATCGAACCGATCGACATCCAGTTCTGGAGAAGTAGTGACATCGTTCGACATCCAGTTCTGAAGGAGTATCGAACCGACCGACATCCAGTACTGGAGAAGTATTGACTTCGTTCGACATCCAGTTCTGAAGGAGTATCGAACCGACCGACATCCAGTCCTGGAGAAGTAGCGACTTCGTTCGACATCCAGTTCTGAAGGAGTATCGAACCGACAGACATCCAGTTCTGAAGGAGTATCGAACCGACAGACATCCAGTTCTGAAGGAGTATCGAACCGACAGACATCCAGTACTGGAGAAGTAGCGACTTCTTTCGACATCCATTTCTGAAGGAGTATCGAACCAACCGACCGACAACCAGTTCTGGAGAAATAGTGACTTCGTTCGATATCCAGTCCTGGAGAAGTAGTGACTTCGTTCGACATCCAGTTCTGAAGGAGTATCGAACCGACAGACATCCAGTCCTGGAGAAGTAGCGACTTCGTTCGACATCCAGTTCTGAAGGAGTATCGAACCGACAGACATCCAGTCCTGGAGAAATAGTGACTTCGTTCGACATCCAGTTCTGAACGAGTATCGAACCGATCGACATCCAGTTCTGGAGAAGTAGTGACATCGTTCGACATCCAGTTCTGAAGGAGTATCGAACCGACCGACATCCAGTACTGGAGAAGTATTGACTTCGTTCGACATCCAGTTCTGAAGGAGTATCGAACCGACAGACATCCAATCGTGGAGAAGTAGCGATTTCGTTCGACATCCAGTTCTGAAGGAGTATCGAACCGACCGACATCCAGTCCTGGAGAAGTAGTGACTTCGTTCGACATCCAGTTCTGAAGGAGTATCGAACCGACCGACATCCAGGCCTGGAGAAGTAGCGACTTCTTTCGACATCTAGTTCTGAAGGAGTATCGAACCGACAGACATCCAGTCCTGGAGAAGTAGCGACTTCGTTCGACATCCAGTTATGAAGGAGTATCGAATCGACCGACATCCAGTCCTGGAGAAGTAGCGACTTCGTTCGATATCCAGTTCTGAAGGAGTATCGAACCGACAGACATCCAGTCCTGGAGAAGTAGCGACTTCGTTCGACATCCAGTTCTGAAGGAGTATCGAACCGACCGACATCCAGGCCTGGAGAAGTAGCGACTTCGTTCGACATCCAGTTGTGAAGGAGTATCGAACCGACAGACATCCAGTCCGGGAGAAGTAGCGACTTCGTTCGACATCCAGTTCCGAAGGAGTATCGAACCGACCGACATCCAGGCCTGGAGAAGTAATGACTTCGTTCGACATCCAGTTCTGAAGGAGTATCGAACCGACCGACATCCAGTTCTGGAGAAGTAGCGACTTCGTTCGACATCCAGTTCTGAAGGAGTATCGAACCGACCGACATCCAGGCCTGGAGAAGTAGCGACTTCTTTCGACATCCAGTTCTGAAGGAGTATCGAACCGACAGACATCCAGTCCTGGAGAAGTAGCGACTTCGTTCGACATCCAGTTATGAAGGAGTATCGAATCGACCGACATCCAGTCCTGGAGAAGTAGCGACTTCGTTCGACATCCAGTTCCGAAGTAGTATCGAACCAACTGACATCCAGTCCTGGAGAAGTAGCGACTTCGTTCGACATCCAGTTCTGAAGGAGTATCGAACCGACCGACATCCAGTCCTGGAGAAGTAGCGACTTCGTTCGACATCCAGTTCTGAAGGAGTATCGAACCGACCGACATCCAGTCCTGGAGAAGTAGCGACTTCGTTCGACATCCAGATCTGAAGGAGTATCGAACCGACTGACATCCAGTCCTGGAGAAGTAGCGACTTCGTTCGACATCCAGTTCTGAAGGAGTATCGAACCGACAGACATCCAGTTCTGAAGGAGTATCGAACCGACAGACATCCAGTTCTGAAGGAGTATCGAACCGACCGACATCCAGTCCTGGAGAAGTAGCGACTTCTTTCGACATCCATTTCTGAAGGAGTATCGAACCGACCGACATCCAGTCATGGAGAAGTAGCGACTTCGTTCGACATCCAGATCTGAAGGAGTATCGAACCGACTGACATCCAGTCCTGGAGAAGTAACGACTTCGTTCGACATCCACTTCTGAAGGAGTATCGAACCGACCGACATCCAGTCCTGGAGAAGTAGCGACTTCGTTCGACATCCAGTTCTGAAGGAGTATCGAACCGACAGACATCCAGTTCTGAAGGAGTATCGAAACGACAGACATCCAGTTCTGAAGGAGTATCGAACCGACAGACATCCAGTACTGGAGAAGTAGCGACTTCTTTCGACATCCATTTCTGAAGGAGTATCGAACCAACCGACCGACATCCAGTTCTGGAGAAATAGTGACTTCGTTCGATATCCAGTCCTGGAGAAGTAGTGACTTCGTTCGACATCCAGTTCTGAAGGAGTATCGAACCGACAGACATCCAGTCCTGGAGAAGTAGCGACTTCGTTCGACATCCAGTTCTGAAGGAGTATCGAACCGACAGACATCCAGTCCTGGAGAAATAGTGACTTCGTTCGACATCCAGTTCTGAACGAGTATCGAACCGATCGACATCCAGTTCTGGAGAAGTAGTGACATCGTTCGACATCCAGTTCTGAAGGAGTATCGAACCGACCGACATCCAGTACTGGAGAAGTATTGACTTCGTTCGACATCCAGTTCTGAAGGAGTATCGAACCGACAGACATCCAATCGTGGAGAAGTAGCGATTTCGTTCCACATCCAGTTCTGAAGGAGTATCGAACCGACCGACATCCAGTCCTGGAGAAGTAGTGACTTCGTTCGACATCCAGTTCTGAAGGAGTATCGAACCGACCGACATCCAGGCCTGGAGAAGTAGCGACTTCTTTCGACATCCAGTTCTGAAGGAGTATCGAACCGACAGACATCCAGTCCTGGAGAAGTAGCGACTTCGTTCGACATCCAGTTATGAAGGAGTATCGAATCGACCGACATCCAGTCCTGGAGAAGTAGCGACTTCGTTCGATATCCAGTTCTGAAGGAGTATCGAACCGACAGACATCCAGTCCTGGAGAAGTAGCGACTTCGTTCGACATCCAGTTCTGAAGGAGTATCGAACTGACCGACATCCAGGCCTGGAGAAGTAGCGACTTCGTTCGACATCCAGTTGTGAAGGAGTATCGAACCGACAGACATCCAGTCCTGGAGAAGTAGCGACCGTTCGACATCCAGTTCCGAAGGAGTATCGAACCGACCGACATCCAGGCCTGGAGAAGTAGCGACTTCGTTCGACATCCAGTTCTGAAGGAGTATCGAACCGACCGACATCCAGTTCTGGAGAAGTAGCGACTTCGTTCGACATCCAGTTCTGAAGGTGTATCGAACCGACCGACATCCAGTCCTGGAGAAGTAGTGACTTCGTTCGACATCCAGATCTGAAGGAGTATCGAACCGACTGACATCCAGTCCTGGAGAAGTAGCGACTTCGTTCGACATCAAGTTCTGAAGGAGTATCGAACCGACAGACATCCAGTTCTGAAGGAGTATCGAACCGACAGACATCCAGTTCTGAAGGAGTATCGAACCGACAGACATCCAGTCCTGGAGAAGTAGCGACTTCTTTCGACATCCATTTCTGAAGGAGTATCGAACCAACCGACCGACATCCAGTTCTGGAGAAGTAGTGACTTCGTTCGATATCCAGTCCTGGAGAAGTAGTGACTTCGTTCGACATCCAGTTATGAAGGAGTATCGAACCGACAGACATCCAGTCCTGGAGAAGTAGCGACTTCGTTCGACATCCAGTTCTGAAGGAGTATCGAAGTGACAGACATCCAGTCCTGGAGAAGTAGCGACTTCGTTCGACATCCAGTTCTGAAGGAGTATCGAACTGACACATTCAGTCCTGGAGAAGTAGCGACTTCGTTCGACATCCAGTTCTGAAGGAGTATCGAACCGACCGACATCCAGTCCTGGAGAAGTAGCGACTTCGTTCGACATCCAGTTCCTAAGTAGTATTGAACCGACCGACATCCAGTCCTGGGGAAGTAGCGACTTCGTCGACATCCAGTTTTGAAGGAGTATCGAACCGACCGACATCCAGTCCTGGAGAAGTAGCGACTTCGATCGACATCCAGATCTGAAGGAGTATCGAACCGACTGACATCCAGTCCTGGAGAAGTAGCGACTTCGTTCGACATCCACTTCTGAAGGAGTATCGAACCGACCGACATCCAGTCCTGGAGAAGTAGCGACTTCGTTCGTTATCCAGTTCTGAAGGAGTATCGAACCGACAGACATCCAGTCCTGGAGAAGTAGCGACTTCTTTCGACATCCATTTCTGAAGGAGTATCGAACCGACCGACATCCAGTCCTGGAGAAGTAGCGACTTCGTTCGACATCCAGATCTGAAGGAGTATCGAACCGACTGACATCCAGTCCTGGAGAAGTAGCGACTTCGTTCCACATCCACTTCTGAAGGAGTATCGAACCGACCGACATCCAGTCCTGGAGAAGTAGCGACTTCGTTCGACATCCAGTGCTGAAGGAGTATCGAACCGACAGACATCCAGTTCTGAAGGAGTATCGAACCGACAGACATCCAGTTCTGAAGGAGTATTGAACCGACAGACATCCAGTCCTGGAGAAGTAGCGACTTCTTTCGACATCCATTTCTGAAGGAGTATCGAACGAACCGACCGACATCCAGTTCTGGAGAAATAGTGACTTCGTTCGATATCCAGTCCTGGAGAAGTAGCGACTTCGTTCGACATCCAGTTCTGAAGGAGTATCGAACCGACTGACATCCAGTCCTGGAGAAGTAGCGACTTCGTTCGACATCCAGTTCCGAAGGAGTATCGAACCGACCGACATCCAGTCCTGGAGAAGTAGCGACTTCGTTCGACATCCAGTTCTGAAGGAGTATCGAACCGACCGACATCCAGTCCTGGAGAAGTAGCGACTTCGTTCGACATCTAGATCTGAAGGAGTATCGAACCGACAGACATCCAGTTCTGTAGGAGTATCGAACCGACAGACATCCAGTTCTGAAGGAGTATCGAACCGACAGACATCCAGTTCTGAAGGAGTATCGAACCGACAGACATCCAGTCCTGGAGAAGTAGCGACTTCTTTCGACATCCATTTCTGAAGGAGTATCGAACCAACCGACCGACATCCAGTTCTGGAGAAGTAGTGACTTCGTTCGATATCCAGTCCTGGAGAAGTAGTGACTTCGTTCGACATCCAGTTCTGAAGGAGTATCGAACCGACCGACATCCAGTCCTGGAGAAGTAGCGACTTCGTTCGACATCCAGTTCTGAAGGAGTATCGAACCGACCGACATCCAGTCCTGGAGAAGTAGCGACTTCGTTCGACATCCAGTTCCGAAGGAGTATCGAACCGACAGACATCCAGTTCTGAAGGAGCAGCGACTTCGTTCGACATCCAGTTCTGAAGGAGTATCGAACCGACCGACATCCAGTTCTGAAGGAGTATCGAACCGACAGACATCCAGTACTGGAGAAGTAGCGACTTCGTTCGACATCCAGTTCCGAAGGAGTATCGAACCGACAGACATCCAGTTCTGAAGGAGTAGCGACTTCGTTCGACATCCAGTTCTGAAGGAGTATCGAACCGACCGACATCCAGTCCTGGAGAAGTAGCGACTTCGTTCGTTATCCAGTTCTGAAGGAGTATCGAACCGACAGACATCCAGTCCTGGAGAAGTAGCGACTTCTTTCGACATCCATTTCTGAAGGAGTATCGAACCGACCGACATCCAGTCCTGGAGAAGTAGCGACTTCGTTCGACATCCAGATCTGAAGGAGTATCGAACCGACTGACATCCAGTCCTGGAGAAGTAGCGACTTCGTTCCACATCCACTTCTGAAGGAGTATCGAACCGACCGACATCCAGTCCTGGAGAAGTAGCGACTTCGTTCGACATCCAGTGCTGAAGGAGTATCGAACCGACAGACATCCAGTTCTGAAGGAGTATCGAACCGACAGACATCCAGTTCTGAAGGAGTATTGAACCGACAGACATCCAGTCCTGGAGAAGTAGCGACTTCTTTCGACATCCATTTCTGAAGGAGTATCGAACGAACCGACCGACATCCAGTTCTGGAGAAATAGTGACTTCGTTCGATATCCAGTCCTGGAGAAGTAGCGACTTCGTTCGACATCCAGTTCTGAAGGAGTATCGAACCGACTGACATCCAGTCCTGGAGAAGTAGCGACTTCGTTCGACATCCAGTTCCGAAGGAGTATCGAACCGACCGACATCCAGTCCTGGAGAAGTAGCGACTTCGTTCGACATCCAGTTCTGAAGGAGTATCGAACCGACCGACATCCAGTCCTGGAGAAGTAGCGACTTCGTTCGACATCTAGATCTGAAGGAGTATCGAACCGACAGACATCCAGTTCTGTAGGAGTATCGAACCGACAGACATCCAGTTCTGAAGGAGTATCGAACCGACAGACATCCAGTTCTGAAGGAGTATCGAACCGACAGACATCCAGTCCTGGAGAAGTAGCGACTTCTTTCGACATCCATTTCTGAAGGAGTATCGAACCAACCGACCGACATCCAGTTCTGGAGAAGTAGTGACTTCGTTCGATATCCAGTCCTGGAGAAGTAGTGACTTCGTTCGACATCCAGTTCTGAAGGAGTATCGAACCGACCGACATCCAGTCCTGGAGAAGTAGCGACTTCGTTCGACATCCAGTTATGAAGGAGTATCGAATCGACCGACATCCAGTCCTGGAGAAGTAGCGACTTTGTTCGACATCCAGTTCTGAAGGAGTATCGAACCGACCGACATCCAGTCCTGGAGAAGTAGCGACTTCGTTCGACATCCAGTTCCGAAGGAGTATCGAACCGACAGACATCCAGTTCTGAAGGAGCAGCGACTTCGTTCGACATCCAGTTCTGAAGGAGTATCGAACCGACCGACATCCAGTTCTGAAGGAGTATCGAACCGACAGACATCCAGTACTGGAGAAGTAGCGACTTCGTTCGACATCCAGTTCCGAAGGAGTATCGAACCGACAGACATCCAGTTCTGAAGGAGTAGCGACTTCGTTCGACATCCAGTTCTGAAGGAGTATCGAACCGACCGACATCCAGTCCTGGAGAAGTAGCGACTTCGTTCGACATCCAGTTCTGAAGGAGTATCGAACCGACCGACATCCAGTCCTGGAGAAGTAGCGACTTCGTTCGACATCCAGATCTGAAGGAGTATCGAACCGACTGACATCCAGTCCTGGAGAAGTAGCGACTTCGTTCGACATCCACTTCTGAAGGAGGATCGAACCGACCGACATCCAGTCCTGGAGAAGTAGCGACTTCGTTCGACATCCAGTTCTGAAGGAGTATCGAACGGACAGACATCCAGTTCTGAAGGAGTATCGAACCGACAGACATCCAGTTCTGAAGGAGTATCGAACCGACAGACATCCAGTACTGGAGAAGTAGCGACTTCTTTCGACATCCATTTCTGAAGGAGTATCGAACCAACCGACCGACATCCAGTTCTGGAGAAATAGTGACTTCGTTCGATATCCAGTCCTGGAGAAGTAGTGACTTCGTTCGACATCCAGTTCTGAAGGAGTATCGAACCGACAGACATCCAGTCCTGGAGAAGTAGCGACTTCGTTCGACATCCAGTTCTGAAGGAGTATCGAACCGACAGACATCCAGTCCTGGAGAAATAGTGACTTCGTTCGACATCCAGTTCTGAACGAGTATCGAACCGATCGACATCCAGTTCTGGAGAAGTAGTGACATCGTTCGACATCCAGTTCTGAAGGAGTATCGAACCGACCGACATCCAGTACTGGAGAAGTATTGACTTCGTTCGACATCCAGTTCTGAAGGAGTATCGAACCGACCGACATCCAGTCCTGGAGAAGTAGCGACTTCGTTCGACATCCAGTTCTGAAGGAGTATCGAACCGACAGACATCCAGTTCTGAAGGAGTATCGAACCGACAGACATCCAGTTCTGAAGGAGTATCGAACCGACAGACATCCAGTACTGGAGAAGTAGCGACTTCTTTCGACATCCATTTCTGAAGGAGTATCGAACCAACCGACCGACATCCAGTTCTGGAGAAATAGTGACTTCGTTCGATATCCAGTCCTGGAGAAGTAGCGACTTCGTTCGACATCCAGTTCTGAAGGAGTATCGAACCGACAGACATCCAGTCCTGGAGAAGTAGCGACTTCGTTCGACATCCAGTTCTGAAGGAGTATCGAACCGACAGACATCCAGTCATGGAGAAATAGTGACTTCGTTCGACATCCAGTTCTGAACGAGTATCGAACCGATCGACATCCAGTTCTGGAGAAGTAGTGACATCGTTCGACATCCAGTTCTGAAGGAGTATCGAACCGACCGACATCCAGTACTGGAGAAGTATTGACTTCGTTCGACATCCAGTTCTGAAGGAGTATCGAACCGACAGACATCCAATCGTGGAGAAGTAGCGATTTCGTTCGACATCCAGTTCTGAAGGAGTATCGAACCGACCGACATCCAGTCCTGGAGAAGTAGTGACTTCGTTCGACATCCAGTTCTGAAGGAGTATCGAACCGACCGACATCCAGGCCTGGAGAAGTAGCGACTTCTTTCGACATCCAGTTCTGAAGGAGTATCGAACCGACAGACATCCAGTCCTGGAGAAGTAGCGACTTCGTTCGACATCCAGTTATGAAGGAGTATCGAATCGACCGACATCCAGTCCTGGAGAAGTAGCGACTTCGTTCGATATCCAGTTCTGAAGGAGTATCGAACCGACAGACATCCAGTCCTGGAGAAGTAGCGACTTCGTTCGACATCCAGTTCTGAAGGAGTATCGAACCGACCGACATCCAGGCCTGGAGAAGTAGCGACTTCGTTCGACATCCAGTTGTGAAGGAGTATCGAACCGACAGACATCCAGTCCGGGAGAAGTAGCGACTTCGTTCGACATCCAGTTCCGAAGGAGTATCGAACCGACCGACATCCAGGCCTGGAGAAGTAATGACTTCGTTCGACATCCAGTTCTGAAGGAGTATCGAACCGACCGACATCCAGTTCTGGAGAAGTAGCGACTTCGTTCGACATCCAGTTCTGAAGGAGTATCGAACCGACCGACATCCAGGCCTGGAGAAGTAGCGACTTCTTTCGACATCCAGTTCTGAAGGAGTATCGAACCGACAGACATCCAGTCCTGGAGAAGTAGCGACTTCGTTCGACATCCAGTTATGAAGGAGTATCGAATCGACCGACATCCAGTCCTGGAGAAGTAGCGACTTCGTTCGACATCCAGTTCCGAAGTAGTATCGAACCAACTGACATCCAGTCCTGGAGAAGTAGCGACTTCGTTCGACATCCAGTTCTGAAGGAGTATCGAACCGACCGACATCCAGTCCTGGAGAAGTAGCGACTTCGTTCGACATCCAGTTCTGAAGGAGTATCGAACCGACCGACATCCAGTCCTGGAGAAGTAGCGACTTCGTTCGACATCCAGATCTGAAGGAGTATCGAACCGACTGACATCCAGTCCTGGAGAAGTAGCGACTTCGTTCGACATCCAGTTCTGAAGGAGTATCGAACCGACAGACATCCAGTTCTGAAGGAGTATCGAACCGACAGACATCCAGTTCTGAAGGAGTATCGAACCGACCGACATCCAGTCCTGGATAAGTAGCGACTTCTTTCGACATCCATTTCTGAAGGAGTATCGAACCGACCGACATCCAGTCATGGAGAAGTAGCGACTTCGTTCGACATCCAGATCTGAAGGAGTATCGAACCGACTGACATCCAGTCCTGGAGAAGTAGCGACTTCGTTCGACATCCACTTCTGAAGGAGTATCGAACCGACCGACATCCAGTCCTTGAGAAGTAGCGACTTCGTTCGACATCCAGTTCTGAAGGAGTATCGAACCGACAGACATCCAGTTCTGAAGGAGTATCGAAACGACAGACATCCAGTTCTGAAGGAGTATCGAACCGACAGACATCCAGTACTGGAGAAGTAGCGACTTCTTTCGACATCCATTTCTGAAGGAGTATCGAACCAACCGACCGACATCCAGTTCTGGAGAAATAGTGACTTCGTTCGATATCCAGTCCTGGAGAAGTAGTGACTTCGTTCGACATCCAGTTCTGAAGGAGTATCGAACCGACAGACATCCACTCCTGGAGAAGTAGCGACTTCGTTCGACATCCAGTTCTGAAGGAGTATCGAACCGACAGACATCCAGTCCTGGAGAAATAGTGACTTCGTTCGACATCCAGTTCTGAACGAGTATCGAACCGATCGACATCCAGTTCTGGAGAAGTAGTGACATCGTTCGACATCCAGTTCTGAAGGAGTATCGAACCGACCGACATCCAGTACTGGAGAAGTATTGACTTCGTTCGACATCCAGTTCTGAAGGAGTATCGAACCGACAGACATCCAATCGTGGAGAAGTAGCGATTTCGTTCGACATCCAGTTCTGAAGGAGTATCGAACCGACCGACATCCAGTCCTGGAGAAGTAGTGACTTCGTTCGACATCCAGTTCTGAAGGAGTATCGAACCGACCGACATCCAGGCCTGGAGAAGTAGCGACTTCTTTCGACATCCAGTTCTGAAGGAGTATCGAACCGACAGACATCCAGTCCTGGAGAAGTAGCGACTTCGTTCGACATCCAGTTATGAAGGAGTATCGAATCGACCGACATCCAGTCCTGGAGAAGTAGCGACTTCGTTCGATATCCAGTTCTGAAGGAGTATCGAACCGACAGACATCCAGTCCTGGAGAAGTAGCGACTTCGTTCGACATCCAGTTCTGAAGGAGTATCGAACTGACCGACATCCAGGCCTGGAGAAGTAGCGACTTCGTTCGACATCCAGTTGTGAAGGAGTATCGAACCGACAGACATCCAGTCCTGGAGAAGTAGCGACCGTTCGACATCCAGTTCCGAAGCAGTATCGAACCGACCGACATCCAGGCCTGGAGAAGTAGCGACTTCGTTCGACATCCAGTTCTGAAGGAGTATCGAACCGACCGACATCCAGTTCTGGAGAAGTAGCGACTTCGTTCGACATCCAGTTCTGAAGGTGTATCGAACCGACCGACATCCAGTCCTGGAGAAGTAGTGACTTCGTTCGACATCCAGATCTGAAGGAGTATCGAACCGACTGACATCCAGTCCTGGAGAAGTAGCGACTTCGTTCGACATCAAGTTCTGAAGGAGTATCGAACCGACAGACATCCAGTTCTGAAGGAGTATCGAACCGACAGACATCCAGTTCTGAAGGAGTATCGAACCGACAGACATCCAGTCCTGGAGAAGTAGCGACTTCTTTCGACATCCATTTCTGAAGGAGTATCGAACCAACCGACCGACATCCAGTTCTGGAGAAGTAGTGACTTCGTTCGATATCCAGTCCTGGAGAAGTAGTGACTTCGTTCGACATCCAGTTATGAAGGAGTATCGAACCGACAGACATCCAGTCCTGGAGAAGTAGCGACTTCGTTCGACATCCAGTTCTGAAGGAGTATCGAAGTGACAGACATCCAGTCCTGGAGAAGTAGCGACTTCGTTCGACATCCAGTTCTGAAGGAGTATCGAACTGACACATTCAGTCCTGGAGAAGTAGCGACTTCGTTCGACATCCAGTTCCGAAGTAGTATTGAACCGACCGACATCCAGTCCTGGGGAAGTAGCGACTTCGTCGACATCCAGTTTTGAAGGAGTATCGAACCGACCGACATCCAGTCCTGGAGAAGTAGCGACTTCGATCGACATCCAGATCTGAAGGAGTATCGAACCGACTGACATCCAGTCCTGGAGAAGTAGCGACTTCGTTCGACATCCACTTCTGAAGGAGTATCGAACCGACCGACATCCAGTCCTGGAGAAGTAGCGACTTCGTTCGTTATCCAGTTCTGAAGGAGTATCGAACCGACAGACATCCAGTCCTGGAGAAGTAGCGACTTCTTTCGACATCCATTTCTGAAGGAGTATCGAACCGACCGACATCCAGTCCTGGAGAAGTAGCGACTTCGTTCGACATCCAGATCTGAAGGAGTATCGAACCGACTGACATCCAGTCCTGGAGAAGTAGCGACTTCGTTCGACATCCACTTCTGAAGGAGTATCGAACCGACCGACATCCAGTCCTGGAGAAGTAGCGACTTCGTTCGACATCCAGTGCTGAAGGAGTATCGAACCGACAGACATCCAGTTCTGAAGGAGTATCGAACCGACAGACATCCAGTTCTGAAGGAGTATTGAACCGACAGACATCCAGTCCTGGAGAAGTAGCGACTTCTTTCGACATCCATTTCTGAAGGAGTATCGAACGAACCGACCGACATCCAGTTCTGGAGAAATAGTGACTTCGTTCGATATCCAGTCCTGGAGAAGTAGCGACTTCGTTCGACATCCAGTTCCGAAGGAGTATCGAACCGACCGACATCCAGTCCTGGAGAAGTAGCGACTTCGTTCGACATCCAGTTCTGAAGGAGTATCGAACCGACCGACATCCAGTCCTGGAGAAGTAGCGACTTCGTTCGACATCTAGATCTGAAGGAGTATCGAACCGACAGACATCCAGTTCTGTAGGAGTATCGAACCGACAGACATCCAGTTCTGAAGGAGTATCGAACCGACAGACATCCAGTTCTGAAGGAGTATCGAACCGACAGACATCCAGTCCTGGAGAAGTAGCGACTTCTTTCGACATCCATTTCTGAAGGAGTATCGAACCAACCGACCGACATCCAGTTCTGGAGAAGTAGTGACTTCGTTCGATATCCAGTCCTGGAGAAGTAGTGACTTCGTTCGACATCCAGTTCTGAAGGAGTATCGAACCGACCGACATCCAGTCCTGGAGAAGTAGCGACTTCGTTCGACATCCAGTTCTGAAGGAGTATCGAACCGACAGACATCCAGTCCTGGAGAAGTATTGACTTCGTTCGACATCCAGTTCTGAAGGAGTATCGAACCGACAGACATCCAGTCCTGGAGAAGTAGCGACTTCGTTCGACATCCAGTTCTGAAGGATTATTGAACCGACAGACATCCAGTCCTGGAGAAGTAGCGACTTCGTTCGACATCCAGTTCTGAAGGAGTATCCGGACCCACTTCCTCCCAGCCCACCGTTAGGTGTAGAGCCTTTTCTGGGAGGAAGGGGAAACTTCCAGCCAACACCCACCCACATATCAGCATTTATTAAAGTATCAAAAATACACACAAAGGCCAACAGGGCCAAACAGTAATCAAGACGACCGGCATACCGCCGATTTACAGGGTCGAGGTACACAATATATTATAAGAAAACACATAATAAAATACACACAATACAAAATACAAAACAATACATGTGAGGATGAAATAAATAATTTATGAATATGATAAACCAAAATATAAAATAACATAGCCAGAAAAATAAGTCCAATAACAGCAATAGGACCAGATAAAATATATTTATACCAAATCATTAAAAGTCGCAATATAAAAATTTAATAAAATTAAGGTCACTAAAAATTTTAAGAATAGGTTGGACCTAGTCCAAAACCTTCTAGAGATAAAATAAATTAAATAAAATAAAATAAAAAGGGGGAACCAAAAAGGGCCAGGTTTCAATCATGGGGCGGGGAGGAGGCGGTCACCTCCCCGGCCGCCAGCACACTCTGTCCAATTTTATAAATAGATTGCCTATTGGACAGAATATTGGCACACCACTTAGAAGCATTGGCATCATTTGGTTTTGTAATGTGGTGTGCCAATGTGTGCGGGCAGTCGAAGAGATAGTGATCCGCATCTCCCACGCCCCCACATGTGCATAAATCTGTATTTATCTTGAACCTGTGGAGGTAGGCCATGTATGGGCCATGGCCAGTAAGATACCAGGTAAGGTGTCGATTAGTGACAAGGGTATTAATATCGACCTCCGGGAAAAATTTCTTATCCCGGAGGCCCCTATCAGAGTTAGTGTGAAGCCCCTGCCATTTGATCATAATAAATTTTTTAATTTGTTTCTTTAGGTAAGAAATGGGGGCAGGGGCCTCTAGACCCTCGCCACCAATAGTTGCAAGCTTGGCGCAGATGTCGGCCAACTCGTTTCCGGCTACCCCCACATGAGCCCTCACCCAGTCCAGGCCAAAGAGGTTAGTATTATTTGATATCTTTAATTTAATTTGGTTAATAAATTTGGACTTTTTATGTTAGGTGATTTTAAGGCCTGGATGGAGCTCAAGCTGTCGGTAAAAATATTTATTCGTTTTTGATTAACTGAGGCAAACTCAATCGCTTTATATATGGTCAACAACTCCGCCTGAAAGACGGAGTTGTGGTCATTCAGTTTATATTTTAATATTTTTAGAACTCTATTGTTCTCGAGGATGCACACCGAGGCCCCGATACAGCCATCTATACCGGAGCCATCGGTGTACACCTCGTAGTGTGGATTAATAATTTTAGTTTTAAAATCAATTACAATAGAATCAGGTTTCATCGTGAGAAGAGGAATATTTTGATCTATTTCAATGTTCGACAGCTCGATCTCGGGGTCGGGAAGCCGCCTTTTAAGTATTTTATATTTTTTGAATATCGACTCTAGAGTCACGTGGAGCGGAGGGATCCCGCAGAGGACATTTAGGGAGTCAGTGTGGGAAGTTCTATAAGCCCCCAACACCCCCAGCAGAAAAACTCTGTATGGATTGTAACTTCTGTTTCTGCTGTAGAGTGAGGGAGCCCCCCCCCCCCAAACCCCAGCTCCATAAGTAATAATTTTTTCCGTAACGACTAAATACCACATCTTCTGGAGGGGGACCGACTCCCCATCCTCCGCCTCTAACTTTACATAGGGACCCCCTATAGCCAAGCATCTGGATGTTAGTGATGAAATGTGGTCGCTCCACGCGAGTCTATCGTCGATAATAATACCCAGATATTTTAAGTTTGTTGCTATTTTAATTGTAACGTTATTTAATTTGAAAATAGGTTTCCTTTTTAATTTTGAAGCTTTAGAAATAATGATGGACCGGCACTTGTCAATGGATAGTTGTAGTTTTAATTCATTTAATTTATTTAATATTGTATTTAATGCTGTATTGGTATTAAACTCCAGACACCTCCGCGTGACGCCTGTCGTAATTAACGCCAGGTCGTCCGCGAAGGCCTGGAGATATAAAGAGTCGGAATTGAGGCTCAAAATATCGTTAAAGTACAAATTCCACAGGTCCGGTGCAAGCACTGAGCCCTGTGGACAGCCCTTCACTAAAGTTCTAACTATTATATTACCACTGTGATTATATTCTATTGTTCTGTTATTTAGATATGTCATTATAAAATTTATGTATTTAGAAGGTATTTTATAGTTATTGAGGATATCCACCAACAAGGACCAGTCCATATTGCCAAAGGCGGCTTTGATGTCAAGAGTTGTGAGGGCTGAATGACAAGCTCCACGATTAGTTTTAAGTTTTTCGATAGCTGAGAACAAGGCATCCTCGCAGGAACACTGCTCCCGAAAACCAAACTGTAAAAAATGTAGGCTATTGTTGGAGTGAAGCCAGGAGTTGAACCTCCTGGCAAACACTCTTTCTATAATCTTTCCTATGGTAGGTAATAAACAGATAGGCCTGAAGGAGCTACAGGAGGAGGGGTCCCTACCTGGTTTCAGAAGAAACCGAACCCCACCACTCTTGAGTCCTCCAGGGAAATGAGAACTGAAATATTTTTCTAATAGGTTTAAATATTAAGTTGGGGTATTTTTTAAAAATAAATTTCCAGATATTGTAATCTATGAGGTCCGGCCCAGGTGCCTTACCGCCTTTTAGTTTGGAGAAGACAAGCCCGAGCTCCTGTATAGTTAAATCATCGCTATTATCGTTATCATCGGTTACATGAGAAAAATTAAATTGATGTAAAGGTTGATTTATTGGTCCAAAATTATGGTTCATAAGAAGGTTTATTTTATCTGATTGGTTCAAATGTGGTTGGTCGGGAAAAAATAAATTAAGATCATTATTTCTGTTTAGCTTATTGAGAGTAAATTTAAATGTAGAGCCATATTTAGAAGAATAGCTCGAGCAATGTCCCCTCCAAGCCGCCCTCTTAGCCTTCAAAAGTTGGCATTTGAAGGCGGCTCGGGCGGATTTATAGGACATAGCATGGGCCCGGACCTCATCAGCAGGATAATTTTTATTTACTGAATTTTTATATCTTTTATAGAGAGCAGTGTTCCTGTTACGTAAGGACGCCAGTTCTTTAGTCCACCAATGAAGCCTCTGAGTACTATTTTTTTTTTGTCTTTTTTAGGGTTTTAAGCGCGATGTTAGTTATTGTTGAAGTTAAGGTGTTAAAATAATTGTCGAGGTCATTGGTGGTGTTAATATTTTCACTTAATTCATTTAACGAGTCAGTCTGTTTATGGAATAAACCCGGGAACTTCCCTAGACCAAATTTGGTCCTCAGAAAGAACCCGGGAGTACTATTAGTTTTGGTGTTAAATTTTACAGATATATATCGATGGTCACTAGCCGAATCCAAATCTAAAATAGTCCAATCAGATGCCAGGTCCCGGACGTCGGAACTGATAAGAGTTAAATCTGGCCATCCCTTCCCAGAATGGGCAAAGAAGGTTGGCCCCTTGTCCGGTATATTTAGTATACTTAGGGAGTGTGTATTACAGAGGTCAAGCATTCGGCGGCCCCTGATATCTTCAAACCCGTATCCCCACATGGGAGATACGGGCATTGAAGTCCCCCATGATGAGAAGCATGCCTTTGATGATGAGAAGCATGCCTTTGATGGTGTTAAGGACTTCTAGCTCCTCCAACAAGATGTCAATGTCGTCATGGGGGGGAAGTAAATACTTCCTAGTATCAGGGGACCAGCTTCAGTCTCGACCTCCGCAAAAACACAGTTATTACTGACATATTTTAAATTAAATAATAAATTTAAGTTGGTACAAATAATAAGACTTGTTCCTAATAGAGGAGAATTGTCTTTGACCTGGCAAAGGGTTAAGCGGTTTATGGTGTACCAAACAAGGTTCTTGAATAAAGATAAAATCGGATAGGGTCTGTTCGGCAGTGACCAAAGCCAAACTATGGGGGGGGGGTGAGATCTGTTAGTATTTATTTGTAATAGTCGTATGGAGCCCGCCATCAATAGCCGAAATCGGTGTTGGCCTCCAAGAGCGCTAGCTGCCTTTTAAGATTGGGACACCCCCTGGCTCTGCAGCCATGACCCACTGCATGATTGGTGCCGAAATTCTTATTAGATTCTACACAATTTATGCATTTAGAATCCTCCTTACATTCTTTAGTCACATGGCCACCTCCACAGTACTAGCATACAATAGGCTAGGTGCACCGGGCTTTGTTGTGGCCAAAACGCCCACACCCAGTGCACTGCCGAACACTTTTAAAGTCCTGGAACCTGACCCTTTGGCAGCCCAGGAAGAGGTAACCCTCTCCCATGAGCTGCCCATATATCTGGGATGAGATAGAGAGTACTCAGTGGTTCCCTCTAGTCGCCTTAATCTTAAAATTAATCTCGAATGCGTCCTCCCCAGACAATAAGTCGTTTCGGGAAGATAATTGCGAAGCCAGGTCTTGCTCTTCAAGTTCGTCATCAACCGCGAGAATAATGATTCTTGGTTTTAACTTCTTCGGGATCTCCAATTTAAAATTTTTCCCAATAATTTCATTCAGAGAGTTTCTCTTTTAATTCGTCTAATTCTTCCCGGGCAGGTAGATCGATGGCCAGACCACCTTCCTTAAGTCCTCTAATCTGGACTATCTTAAACTTAAAATCCTTAATAGCATTGTTAAATATATTTTTTCTAGTATTAAAATCATCCTTTTTAAAAGATTTCAACAGTAGAGTGAACTTAGTGTCCGGCGTTTTGTGTTTAAAATTTCTATTTGTTCTATTTAAAAGAGGTGCGCTTTTTAGTTTGTCAGCATATGATTGCTTAACGTTGATCGATTCTTTAATTTCACGTATCTCTTTGATTAGTTCGGAATGAACCGAAGCTTCCGTTCTCGGATTCTCCACGTTATTTGTGGAGAGGGTCCTGATGGTATCGAATGCCTGTTTGGACGACTCCTCGAAGGTCTTTACGAGGAGTTCTTTGTCTCTCGTCCAAAACTCCGTTAGGGGTCGCTAGGTGTATGTCTTTGTCACTAATAATCAATTTGAGTGACGTTATATCAGTTTCAGGCATTTTCCGTTCATTCACTAATTCACCCTCTAACTGCTTGATTTTCTTTTTATATATAGTGTTGTGGTCCTCCCTCTTAATTGGGGAGTTCTGAATAATTTCTTCTAAATTTTGTATCTCTAAACTGAGGCTTTTAATATATTCCTCTTTTTCATCGTTGATATCTTTCAATCTGGACACCGGATCCACCTCCCGGGGGGTCGAGCACAAATTGCCCATGACAATTGGAGATCCCAGAGATACCTGGCTCGCATCATCCCTAGAGGAGGAGCCATTCATAGTGGTGGGTTCTTTAAGTAAACCCGCAACGATCTTGAACATAGTCACTAATTCTTCCTGGAAGTTGACCGATTTTATGCAACTTTTGGGCTTGGCCCTGACGTATTTCCGAAGGTTGATACAGGCATCACGGAATTTGTATAGGTTGGGGTTATTAAGGTCTGAAGGAGTGAAGCTTTTTTTATAAATGTATCAAAGGGACCTTCGGTTTCCTTTTTCTTCGTTTCCGCGTTTTTGGCCATTTTAACAGTGTTCAATGTCGAAAATGACCAAAATTAGATCGGAGGGTAGTTAATTTTTTCAATCCAGTACTAAAAATCCAAAAATCCCGAATATCGGCGAACCGATATCGGTTATTTTTTATAAGTGGAAACGTCCTCTATGGCACCCAAGAGGACGTCCACCAAATTTGAGCGGTCAAAGCCGATATTTTTTTTAAAGAACGGTAAAACAGTTCGGCCGTCAATATAAATTAACTGTATATGAACCAGACTGCCAAAACAAAATGGCACCGACCGATACCAATCCAGAAGACAAATACAGGAGTTGAAAGAAGGCTGTCCGATCTATTTATGATTTAAATCTATTTATGATTTACTTAGTTTTATTCTCTAGGTTCTTAAGAAAACTTTTGTGCCAAATTTTCATGTCAAAATTCCTAAAATTGGCCAATGCAGAGGACGGTGTCAAACTGATCCGCCTTCACATTGGAAACGCATGTTTCACCCATCGTCACCTTTTATTAGTAGAGAGCGCACCATTTTGCAACTCATGCTCTACTCCATTTTCTGTTTTTCACATTTTAGTTGTCTGTCCTGTTTTTAATTATCAACGTATCAGTTATTTTAAAACTACAATTTTAAATCTGCGAAATTTGATTGGGGAAAATCCCCATTCAAATCTCTTCTCATTTTTAAATGACATTGGCTTTTTAAAACTCATTTGATATCTTTTTTACTATTCACAACTCATTCATACCTTTTTATATTATACACCTTGTTGCTGGTCAGCATGTTTTAAAACATCAATTCCTATCAACCATGGTTTTTATATTGATGGCAAATTTTAATCTTATGCTTTGCATATCTTTGAACAAAATTAAATATCTTCCACATGTTAAGCTTTTATCTTTATCTTAGACTACTAATTTTTAAATCTTTTCTACTTTTATTGGGTTATTTTCTGTCTTGTGTTTGGGACAGCTTGTCCACTTTTGGACCTTGCGCCATAAAACCTCAACATCCAATCCTAAAAATGGCCCAGTTATATGACATCAACAGACTGCTTATTCACGTCAATTTGTCAGAAGATGGCAATCAAAAGATCACCACACTTATATACAGCTCTGTATGGCACTGGTATAGCAGATTTGCAGGAAAATACTATACATACTGAATATGCTTCCGTTAACTGTACTGAAACTTTAACTCTCAAAACAGCTTTTTCGTGAGTGTTTGGCACCTCTACGGATATCTGCAAAACTATTGAATGATCGATTGACTTGACATTTTTACAGCATGTCGAGAAACCACCTCTTTATAGTTTAACGAACCAGAAAAGTGATGTTTTATATTTTTATAGCAAAAAATACTATCAATGTTTTTTAGCTAAATATTTGGATTTGACAAATCACCATTTCCTCAAATATTTTTTAAAAATGTTTCTTGTTTATCAAACAATAGCTAGCACATATATATGAAGTAAAATTCTGTTTGATTCTTTTGCTTAAGATCACTTGAAATTGAGAAATCATGTCAATCAGTCATGATCATGTCAATCACGGAACTTCATTGAGTCTGTCATGTTCAAGAGTTAATGTGTAATAAGCGCCAAAATTATATTATACATCAAAATCAGTCCAAGAAATTTATCTCAAACACAGGAAATGTGAAATTAAAATGTATAATTGATATGCAATCTCCCCATACCAAACTTGACCCAAGTCAAGTAAATAGTGCACGGAAACTGCCAAAAAAATTACTTATTACTCTAATAATTGTAAATAAGGTATGTAATATTATGTAATATATAAGGTATGTAATTAGATAAATTAATGTTAAAATCTTTAAATATTGCATTGTCTAGAAAAATAACATTTTCTTTGTTTTTTAATTTGAGTGCTTTATCTTACGAGTTTTACAATCGATTTACTATATCTGTTTTGTAGCGTAAATAATCACATTCTTATGAAGATTGTAAAATAAGCTTAAAAAGTTAGCTACCATTAAAAATAGTAACATTACTATTTTTATATGATTACACAATTTATTTACTGGTGCCAAAATGACCCCAAAGGTTGTTTTAGGGTATCGGGAGGGCCAGATGTTACAGAAATGTGTCCAAAAATAAAACATCAGGAAGCCTGTTACAGAAAATAATATTTTATTTCTTTTCATTTTGCTAACTGAACAATAAATAGAACTTATCCTATTGTACAGATGAAAATAGATGTTATTTCTATGGGTTGAGTTAATTTCTATATAATTTTTAATTTTAGAAAATACCTTATCTCTTTATGAGGTTGCAGTCTTCTGGAAATTCGTATTTTGAAATTTTTCTTCCTAAATATTATTTTTTAAAGACAATGTGTTTACAATGTTTTATTATCCTTTAGCTCCATTTCCGAAGACAAAGAAAGAAGTTGCATCCTGACATTAGAATAGAAATCATCATGAGAAATCATTTTATATTTCTGTTATTTAAGTGTAGTAAATTATTCTATTTGCATTTTTACAAGGTCATATTAAAAATCATTTAATTTTTTTAAGATCTTTCCCTTCATCTAACTAAATTATTTATATGGAAACAGCAGGAAATGACTATTTCAAAGTAATGTTTCTAATTTTCATAATTATGAATTCATGATTGAGCTTATGCCTTAAGATTTCATGCTGGATACAAATATATTAGTTACAATTAGAAATACGCGTTTTATACACTTGTTATTTTTTAAACCCATTTGAATGAGTTAAGTTTTTGTTGAGCCCTCAGGGCATATCTCCTTTAAGCTGAATTCAAATAGGAAGTGCAAAGTGACACGCGGAGACCAATCACTGAAGTACTCTAGTGATCTTTTCTTTTCCCATGGGGTTTATTCTCTTTAGTAAACAGATACCCAAGCGATCTTTTTCTACTTTCATCCCACTATTCTGTTCCTCAATCCCTTTTCCCCTTTCACGACATCTTTCGCTTGACGTTGTCTTGTGTTTGGTGCAGCTTGGCCAGATATGGTACTTGAGCCATAAAACCCCAAACCATCCTCTTTATTGAGACTTGATTCATAAGACAGATGATTTGCCCAACAAAAAATCCTTTCTGATTAAGATATAACATTTATTTCAAACTTTTTAAAATCCATTTTAGGACAAAATGATATTGTGAATTTAAATAAAATGCTAATTGATTTTTAATTAAACAAATTCAAATATGGTTATTACATCCAGTGTTTTAATCTTATTTTTAAATTGTTGGACTGGAAATGATTTTTAAAAATTAACCTAATCCACTGGTCAACCCTCCCTCACGTGGCTAACTTTAAGCCATAGGTCCCTGTCTAAATTAGGGGCTATAGAACATTTTTTAGACTTCTATAGAAAAGTAAAGTCGTGAAACAAAATAAATGAGTTTCTATTGAATTCTAGATGTTTCTACAGACATTCTATAGAGGTTACTTTATAGAAAAATTGGCCATAATTCTATAGGATTCTAAAGACCACATTCTATAGAAATTTTTTTAGAATTCTATAGAAATTCTTTTAGGGAATCTATACTGCAAATACAAAACAAGAAGTCCTTAAAAAGAACAAAATCCTCAAATACAATACATCCATGTCCTAGTCATTAATTGCATTGTTTTTTGTTTACATGGCGCGAACAAGATAAAGTTTGAAATTACAATTTAGTAGAGCATTTTAGCACCTGAAAAATGTTTAGGTGCCATTGACTCTAAGCTTATTCCAAATTTACTATCAGTTTCATTCATTTTAATAATGCTTTATTAATTTAATATTTCATTTTCCAATGTAAACCAAGTGACATTGTCATTCATCCAAACTAACAGCACCCCCATGTTTAGACTGGCAGTTTAGATGGGCTGATTACGTTCAAATGAAAGATTGTACCAAAGAATTATATATTTTATGCATTAAATCTCAATAAGCATCTTGTTTGAACCTGTTTCTCTTTTTCTAGATATGGTTAAAGAAGCTAATGTTTCGTACTAAAGTCACTTGGAGGGTATTTAGAACCTACCCAAAAAGTGGCAGGCGAAATATCTACAAACTCGATTTAAAATGCCAACATGCCAAAAATATTAAAGTAATAGGAGTTCGAACTTCTAAGACATCAAACTGCAAAGCCACTCTCCAAATAATATTTAGGAAATAAGTATTGATTAATATTATAATTTATATGAAACCTGAATAGAAGTGTAAGTTTCTCGGTAATCTTTCGGAGAATGTTCTCCAAGAGAATAATTGAGAACTCTTCTAAACGCATAACAAGTAAAAAATGCCATGCAATATACTTTTTAATCGCTGAATTAATACATAAATGAAAAAATAAAAATATAGGGTGAACGAGCTAGTAATTGACCAGTTTGTGATAATTTTTCATGAAAAAAATTCCTTACAGCCAATTTGCAGTTGCACTTTCATAGATTTTTCTGCTTAGTATCTTATAAAGATGGTGATTAAAATGAGCTATTGTACAATTTTTAATGTTTAATTGTTTTTTAGAATTTTATCTTAAAGTTCAGAACAGCAATTGAACCTGTAACTGACCACCACACATCCAATAATTGGCTAATAATTATTTTTGCAAATAAAATTCAAATTGAAACATTTGTGCAAATATTTTAACAATCACCAGTATATTTGTCCGAAATATAGTTTGGTCAAACCTTTTTATGTATTTTAAGTAAAACTTATTTAATATTCAATAGTTTGTTCTTTACTAAGTAAATATAATAGTTAGTACTAATATTAAAGAAATAAATTGTAGCAATAATATTAAAAAAAGCTTTGGCATTAATTTCCAGAATTAACAGAAACTAAGGTCAGTCACTACAAATTCCATCAGTTTCTCCAAAGCACGTAACCCAAAATCAACATCTTTGTCATTAGACATCCGATCCAAACTGCAAAGCAGATACTTTTTAGAAGGAATATTATGTTTTGCAGTAACTATCATATTTACTGAAAGTGCTTTCATACCATAATTGTTTTTGTTTTTCCAGCTACATTAACATTTTCACAAATTCCTTACCTTCACCACTTAAGTCTTTGAAAGTATTTCCCCTCTTTCCATTATCAATTTGAAATGATTTTCACGCTTGGTTTGATGTAACCTACCGTGATTCTTTATTCCCTCTTTTAACCACAGTGGCAGCAGCATTAACAGTAATGAATGAAAATGTATAATGATTTTCAATAAAAACTAATTATAAATAATATCTACAAAACAGTGCTTGTATATATTTTGAATGATCTATAAAATAAGCATCACTCCTTTCTGCAATGAATAAATTGCAATGTCCTGAAAATGAGGTTTCGAATAGAAAATTCTTGAATATTCTCTGAATTTTAATCTTGGGAGAATATTCTCATTCTCGTTGAATGTCCTCCACTAGCATTGACATTTTGGAAAGAAATGAAAAATTAATTCAAACATAAATATTTAAAAATAAATTTTTTGGGAAAAGTTGTTTTTCCAGCAATACTGGTAAAACAAACTGAATTGCGTACTACAATCGTAATAATACCCAATGTTAATCCTATAGGAATTTTGAATTGTTTTTAGCCCCACTGTACACCTAGGACAAATAGAACAAGGGTTAATATGTAGCCTACATTACCTGCAGGGTTCTAAAGAATAAGTGTCCCAAATTTGGTGTGGGTTGCTCAAATGGTGTATATTTGTATAGAGAACAGACACCAACTTGCTTTAGATTATTTAATATTGTTATATATTAAATAATTTTTTGAACAGCTCGCAGCCTACTAGTTAACCCTCCTAGAGGAATGCCTGAGTACAGTTAGGCAGGGTTTCTGGAGGCACTGTCTGGTTTCTGTAACCCGAAATACTATTTCAAGGAGTGAGATGCCCGTGAGTCACAGGGTGAGATGTCAGGAAATTTCGGGACTGCTGCTTTCCATGTAGGAATTTTTCAGTACTATATTTGAATTTTCAAGCTGTGTTTGGGCATGCCACTTGGAGGGTTAATAAAGTGCATAAAATATTTTATAGGTAAACAAAATTTAAAGAATTGAACTGATGTATAAATATTTTATGTATTTAGATTTAATGAAAAGTCAAGTGATAAAGATCCTTTAGATGTTGAATGGCCTGCAGTTATAATATTTAAATATGAGCACGATCACCCAATTGATAGCATCAAAGCTCCGAAGAGTCGTGATTTATCATCTGAATCCAAGGAAAAGCTGATACAACTCTTCCAACTAAGGTAACGTAAAGCAGATGTAGCTTCATACCCAAGAGCAGAGTTGCTATTGGAACATGGTAATTCTTACTTTCTGATAGCATCTGATGCCTATTACATACCAAGTCAATCTGTGACGTATAAGCTATTTAGGAAGTATCATGCCAAATCTGGTGCTGTGTCTGATGAGCAGATGTTACAGAATCTGTTCAGTATACTGGAAAATTATTGCCAAACTTCATCTGTTAAAGCCAAGTTCTCGAAAACCTCCGACAACAAGCATTACTTTGTGACAATTTGCACGCCGATTATGATACATACACATGCAACACTGTCCCAAACTGCTGAATTGATACTGGTTTAAACTTCAGGTGGCTTGGTCAGGCAAAGACATCGTTTGTATTTCTTCTCAACTCCTACGTCTGCTGGCGTTATACCAATTGCAGCTATTATAGCAGATTGTGAGAAGGCATATGTGTTGAGGGAAGCTTTGGCGTCTCTAAAGTCAATTCTTCCTGAAAATTCATTTCATGGGCAAAACCAACCCCAAGTGATATTGACAGGCAAGGAGTTGAGAAAGAACCCTCTCCAAGAGCAATTTCCACAATCACAGGTTTTATTTTGTCAATTTCATTTCTTGAAGGAAGTGAAATCATGGCTCTAAAGAAAAAAAAATGAAGTAAACTATACTGACCGACAAGAAATTTATTTGCTTGTCAAAGATGTACTGTATGCTATAGATGAAGATACTGCTAATGAGAAGCATGCAGCTTTAATGTCATCTGCGACAGCTCACAAGTACCACAATTTCTTAACTTACTATCAGGCTCTATGGCAAGACAAGCATGAATGGGCTACATATACTCGCCACAACTCACTAGTTCAAGATAAAAGCAGAAATATCTATGTTGAATTCGTGTTTCGCACAATGAAAGACTGTATTGGAAAAGCCTATGACCTTTAAACTCACACAACTTGTTCATTTCCTATTGACATTGCATGAGAGGTATCTGGAAAAAAGATTGACTGATTTTTGCAATGGTACATATCCAAAATACTTGCTGGATTCAATGCTCCTGAAGCAGCTAAGTGATGAAGAGTTATCATTTAATCAGTGCGATGAAGCAATTGATTCATATTCTGTTCTAGATATACCAAAGGAGGAAGAACATTTTGTTGACATTGCAAATGGCGTTTGTACTTGTATTGAAGATCAAACAGGAAAATTGTGCAAGCATGCCTCAATAATCTTGTTAAACTTATAAAGTGAGGTGTACAGTGCTTTCCATTCAGCCGCAGAGGATTTAAAACAGAAAATGTTTTATGTTGCCATGGGCAACACTGCCCCTGATGGTCATTCAGAAGTACCCCTTCAGTCGTTCAGAAGTAACAGTAATGTCCACAGACTCCATCACATTACAGAAAGTCCATCCTTATCACTTCCTCTTCCTGAATTCTCTTCAAGCAGAAATCCTTCCTGTGATCTAAAATTTTCAATCGAGGAAGAACAGAATGCTTAATTTAAAGCCTTATGTACTCGTATTCCAGATGGCTTAAAGAATAACCCAAGGCTTTTTAAACCAGCACTTGAGAAAATGTTAGAAAATGCAAAGAAATATTGTTCCACTGAAACTGGTCTGTTACATGCAATGCATACTTTTGGTGTGAACGGTTAGGACATATGTTAAAACAAAACATCTTGAAATAACACATTTCATAATATAGTCAGTCCTGTTCCCACGAGTTGGCAGTCAAGTCATGAGTCGATTAGTTAAATTAGGGGACTGATGGTAAAGCAAATCGCTTCCACAATTGACTTCTAGTGACTTGGTAATTCCCTATTTGCTCCTGTTACTGCATTAGCGTAGGAGAATTGGGGATTGACACCAGTAAGATTGGTGACAGAGTTCATCTGAATTCTGGCTTGTTTCACCAGTGGGGTCTGTTTTGGTACGGTAGGTGGGGTGGGCTTTTTAAAGGTGCCGGGTTTTCGTGCACCAGATGAGGGAAATCGCGGACAATTCCTATAATTAGCACTGTGTGCTCCATCGCAATTCGCGCACTTGAGCGGCATGCCATAAGAGTTTGGGCAGTTTTTAGCCGAGTGAGGGCCAGCGCACTTCACGTATTTCTGCGGGAGTGTGCAGCACTCAGAAGAATGATAAAAGCCCTGACAGTTAAAACACTGCGATGGGCCTTTCTTGCCTCGGTACCGCTCAATGGAAATTTTGGTGCCGAGAAGGGATGTGATCGAGTAGATTTCATCTACTCGGAGGCTGTTTGCAATTTGAAAATAATACAGCGGCATTGAATTTTTGGTTCCAGGACGGGTGAGGCGATTGATTCGATGCACAGAGAAGCCAAGATCCTCAATCTTGGACAATCTGTGAAATGTCAGTGACAACTGGGAGGCACGAATTACGACTTTTGTCGGTAGGTCTTTCTTGAGGCCATGGCCTTTAAATTGAACGCAGTGTTGTAGCATCCATTTGCTGGCTAGGCGATATTCGGTTTCGTTTTTAACTGTTACTCTGAAGTAGCTCCCCTTGAGTTCTGACTCGACAGAGGGGGCAACTCGTCTCAGAAAGGATAATAAAATCCTCCAGTCCGAGCGAGGTAAAATGAAGAAGGGTGGAATTCGCGGTTGTCGCGGTGGGGTGGAAAATGAACTCGGTCGAGTATCAATAACACTACTGTTGTTCTCCTCCATCTTCTCTTCGGAGTCAGATGGTAGGCTTTCAACAGGTTTGGGAAGCATCCGGGCCGAGGGCCCTCTATCTCCCGATAAGAGTAAGAATATGCAGAACGATGTGTGTATATCCAGAAGTTTGTACAAGAAATTTCAGAAGTGGGTGGACATTGGGGGTTTACATTGGACAATGCAAAGCACGTGACAACCTAGAAACCAGAGTAACAGAACGATAAAGCTGCTTGAGTTAAGAAATTAAATTAAATAAGATTGAACGGTCTTAAAATTAAGCTGAATATTGCAAAAAATAGATAAGGTGGTGAGGAATAAGAAAATAATTATTGTGGACTTTTAAGAGTTACAGGAGCGAAAAACAGAAATTTCCGTCAGTCAGGATCGAACTCGGGAAGTCTCACTCCATTGGACTGTCCGACCGCCGCTATACCCACTACGCCATCGCTCCGATGTCAGTAAGGGTGTTATTTGCGAAGAGTTGGATATTTTCCATTAAGGAATTGTATTTACAATAATTTAGAATGGTTCTAGGCCGATGTAAATTAGCTGGATGACGATGGTCATACCTGGGGATCTGCGCTATAGCTACCTTTTCGGGTGAGAAGTCGAATCCGAGACCGTGGCGAGTTATCGCCAAGTATGGTAACCTTGCAACTGTGTTCCAAATTTATGGCAACCCTATGGAAAAGGTTGGTTTTTCGGAAGGAAAGAGCGCTTCTCTTTTTTTTAAACGAACGCATTTTTTTAACAAAATATCGGTTTTGCGTTCTATGATTGGTTACCGTTTTGAAATTTGAATTCTTTTTGTGTTAGTTGATGTCTTAGCTTTTTAGAATGATTGTAATTGGTTACCGCTTAACCGGGTCGCAACGGAATATATCACCGGATCGCAACGGAATATATTAGCAAAACCGGAGAGCTTGAAGGTGATTGATTTATTATTGCCCTATTCAAAAGGTTGTTCGCGTAGGAAAGTCCGCGTTTTTTTTAAGAATATCCACAGGATTAATTAGACCGTTATTTTTTTTACTTATTTGTGCATTCCTCATTTATTATTGCCCTATACAAAAGGTTGTTCGGGTACGAAAGTCCACGTTTTTTTAAGAACATCCACAGGATTAATTAGACCGTTATTTTTATTTTTTTTACTTATTATTGCTTATTTGTGCATTCCTCATTCCCCTATACAAAAGGTTGTTCGCGTAGGAAAGTCCGCGGTTTTTTTTAAGAACATCCTGGCTTTGGACGCCATCTTGATTTGGCGACAAAAATTGCTTGGCGACAAACATGTCTCGGATTCTACATCTTTACCCCAACACCAACCAACATGATTAAACAACACGGCTTGCGTATCTGTTTCTGGAACGCAAACGGCCTCCGCCAAAAAATTGAAGAACTCAGATACTTCGTAAACGAGTACACCCCGATATTATTTTAATACAAGAAACACGAATGGGCCCGCAACAAAACGTTTACATCGCTAACAATAACTGCTATCGTAATGTCAACAATATCAGACATGACAATCAAAACCACTTTTATGGTGGTACTGCCATCTTCATCAAAAATTCAATCCCTCACCATAGTATCCCCACACCCAATCTGAAAGCCATTGAAGCCACGATCATCTCTCTTAACCCAACAACAAACATGCCACTTACAATCATCTCTACCTACCTTTCCTCCAACATAACAGCACAAAACCTGAAAGATGATTTAACTACATTATTCTCAAACAATAAAAACACAATAGCATGTGGTGACTTCAATACACATCACACACACTGGAATTGCAAATCAACCAACGGAATAGGCATAGCATTATACGACCGCACGATACAACACGGAATTGAAATTATTGCACTCACCACACGACATGGAAAGGACTCTGCTTCAATTATAGATCTGGCGTTGGTAAAGGGATTTGGTTATCCGTGTGAGATAACCTCCGTCCCTGAACTGTCATCAGATCACAATCCAGTTCTGATCACCTTCGACCTGGTTACGCCCTTTCCACTGCAGCCCAGAGCCTTTAGTACCAACTGGAGAAAATTCTCTCAATCTCTACAGAACAACACAAATTACATACTTACAACCATCACTAACGGTGAGGAATTGAATTTGGCAATTCATAACCTAACGAACCAAATCAAAACTGCCCACAAAAATGCATCCAAACCAATCACTAATCATCACAAACTTTTATTCCAAGCCATATAAAGAATTTAATCCAACTACGAAATAAAATTAAACGACAATGGCAATTCAATAAAGATCCCTCCCAAAAAACCGAACTCAATAGAACTCAAGCACTCATCCGATGTGAAATTACTAAATTCAAAAATCAAACTTGGCTTAACCATCTCTCAGAACTAAACACCCAAGACGGCACATTTTGGAAGAAAATTAAATCAGCCAAGAAAAGAAGCGAAACAATTCCGCCCCTCAATGGCCAAGCTGGAATTGCACTCTCAAACCAGGAAAAAGCTGAAACACTAGCTGATACATATGAACAACAATTCTCTGAAAACAACATCCATGATCAACACACTGAACACATTCACGAATTCATAAACAGACCCCACAATAACAACATCGAGCCCACACTTCCATCAGAGGTTATGACACACATCAAATCCCTTAAAGTTCAAAAAGCACCGGGATTAGATGCCATTACAAACAAAACACTTAAGAAATCTCCACTGAAAATAATATTTATCTTCACTAAAATCATCAATCTTATGCTCACACTTAACATTTTTCCAGACATTTGGAAAACTGCATCCATTATACCAATCTTAAAACCAGGTAAAGATAAATCCTTACCAGTAAGCTACAGACCAATCTCACTCCTATCGACCATGAGCAAGATAGCTGAGGCAATCATACTAAACAGATACAGAGCTTTTATTCAAAACAACACCATGATGCCGCAGCAATTCGGCTTCACGCCCCAGCTTTCCACCACTCACCAACTGCTCAGAGTTGTCGAATATATTAAAACTGGTAAGGATCAAGGGAAAGCCACTGGTGCAGTATTTCTCGACATAGCTAAAGCCTTTGACAAGGTTTGGATTAATGTGCTCATACACAAACTTATCATTCATAAATTCCCAGATCCACTCATCAAAATTATCATATCATACTTGACCAATCGCACATTTGTCGTTCGTGTAAACAGCACACACTCCACACCCAGAAAAATATCAGCTTCAGTACCACAAGGATCCAAAATTGGACCTTACCTTTTTAATCTATACATGAACGACATACCACAACAACATAATACACTTATAGCAATGTATGCTGATGACACTGCAATTCTAGCACAAAACCACAACATGTAATATCTCCAAACACTTCAAAAACACATCAACGCTCTCGAAACTTGGCTGATCAAATGGAAGATAAAACTCAACGTCGAAAAAACCGTATCCATCATTTTTTTCTCCAAAACGCCCTCCTGAAGCAAAAATCAAGATAAACTCCACTGAAATCCCGTGGGCCCAGGAAGTGAAATACCTCGGTGTTATATTCGATAAACGACTCACTTGGAAACAACACATCACACATATATCTCAGAAATTCCGGGAAGTAAAACGTAAACTGTTCCACCTAATTGCCCGGAATTCCACAATGTCTTTAGAAAATAAGATACTCGTTTACCTATGTTATCTCAGACCAGTAATCACATACGCAAGCCAAGTGTGGGGATCTGCAAGTAACACAAACATTAACACGCTAGAAACACTCCAGTCCACAACACTAAGAACAATCACCAAAGCAAGATGGTTCCTAAGAAATACTGACATCAGACACGACATTAAAATCACAACACTCAGAACCCACATCTCCAAACTCTCAAATAAATTCTTCAACAACCATTAATAATCAATCAATCCAACAGATCCCCACATACGATGAAAATCTGCCACAAAATAGAAATAAACCAAGATACACCCAAAACACTTTAACTGTTCCGTTTTGAATTTCGGAATCAGAAGTATTCAGATTATAGTTGGTGTACTCAATTGTTCCATAAAAACACCTTATAACACAAACAGTTTATTTACACTTCTAATATGTACACTCTTTGCTTTAAAATCACAAAATAACACTCAGAAGCATTTATGGCGTAAATAATACGTATTATTTCTCTCTAAAAATACGATAAAGCAAAAAAGCCATTTCTCTGCGTACATAAAACAAAAACTAGACTGTTGCCATTCGCAACTTACTAAATATATCAAAACAAAGATAATAATCAGGTAGAGTATCAATCCGACATTCTCCCACCTAAGTTAACTTTTATCTTAAAATTTAACTTACAACTAGTTATAGTCACAATTACAATAACAAAATTATATAAACAGTTCACAAGTCCAGTTTATGAGGCATTTTAATGCTACGGCCACTTCTAGTTTTTCTTACCTCCTCAGAAGATTCAACATTGCAGTCAACTGATTGACTGACTGTTGGTTGCTCACTTAATTTTGTACTTGGCAATTTTTCTCTAACTAGAACTGACTCTGCTGCTGACACTTCTAAAGGATAGAGGCGTTGTATCGGTCGAAGCAACTCACCTCTTGCAGTTTTTAGTCTCACAAGTCTCGTAACACCATCTTTCCCTGGGATTACCTCGATTATTTTCCCAAGTGGCCAACTGATACGTTTCGTGTTGTCGCTTCCAATCAAGACAACGTCACCAACTACTACTTCGGCAGCTCTTTTACGTTCTGGTCTCTGAAGCAGAGCTCCCAAGTATTCCGATCGAAATCTATTTCTTAAAGCTTTTTGTAAATTTTGTCGATACTTAACACGTTGGTTAAGACTCTGGTGATCAATTCTATCACAGTCAGGAACACCACTCATTTTGATATCTTGCAGGAACATTGAAGGAGTCAATGGAACCAGTTCTGCGTCATTATCCGCGACATGCTTTATCGGTCGTGAATTAATTATGGATTCGCAATCACATAGCACCGTCGTCATCTGTTCATAAGTTAAAGAAGACCGGCCCAGTACTCTTCTCAATAACTTTTTAAGAATACCGATCAGTCTCTCCCACCATCCACCCCACCAAGAGGCAGTCGGTGGGTTGAATTTCCACTTAATGGGATGAAGAGCAGTGTCACTCACAATAAGGTTCCAATCCAGTGCACTTAGCAAATTTGAAGCACCCACAAAATTGGAGCCATTGTCACAATAGATAGTGCTGCATCTTCCTCTACGGGCTATGAACCTGCGCAAAGCCATTAAGAAGGATTGCGTAGATAAAGAAGCCACTAATTCAATGTGTACTGCCCTATAGACAGCACATGTGAATAGACAAACCCAAGATTTGTTATTATCTCTGAGAAACAGTGGTCCCGCCAGGTCAACACCACAGATCTCAAATACAGCAGCCTCTCGTATACGGTCCTCTGGAAGAGATGTAGTGAGAGCATCAAGCTTCTTTGCAGAATGTCTCTTACAGACAATACATTTGGATAGGATAGATCTCATTGTCTTTCTACCATGCAGAATCGCTCTCTTAAAATGTTAAGCAGCATTTGAGTCCCAGCATGAGCATTTTTTACTTGATAGTGTATCACTATACGCTTTACAACTTCATGTTTGGATGGTAAAATTGCAGGCATCTTAAAATCTTCACTATCGGGTCGATATAAAAGTTTCGTGATATCGTTTTTATCTTTGAAGGCTCTCAGAGTTTTTAACTTTTCATCTTGTTCATTAACGAAGCTTTCTTTCTGTATTATTCTGATAACTCCATACTCAGCTACAGAAATTTCTTCGGAATCAAGGCTACCATATTTTCTAGTATTTCTCGGAATACGACAATTATTAATGAATCGAAGTAGCCAGGCAATAATTCTTATAGTTTTGCTATAGCTCGAAAACTTATAGATGAAGGAATTGTCTATATTTTGAAGGTTCACCATAGATGATACTATTTCTTTCCTCTTTTCTTTCAACACTTCTTCATTTACAGAAAGAGTATCTGAGTTTAAAAACCATTGCAGGCCTAATACCGGGGCAATTTTATTTTTTACACAAGAAACCTCTTCTGTTGAGGAATGGGAACAATTGTGCTCCCACCCTCTAAGGTCAAACTTCCTTTCTGACATAATATCTGTAGCTACTTGAATGAACTCATGCAATTCTGTCTCAGTTTTTACACTAGTTAAACAATTGTCCACATAAAAACTGTTTTTAAATTTCTGAACCATATCCACAGGATATTTTGAGTTCCCAAGTTGTGCTTCCTCCAAAATTATTTCTAGATGATATTGAATCACAGAATTAAGTAAGAAGGGACTACTAGAAATTCCAAAGACGACACGACAGTGTCTAAAGTATTTCAGTTCATTGTTTTCGTTATACCAAAGAAATCTTAAATAATCTTTGTCGTTTTCTTGTAGGCGAATTTGTAAAAATGCTTTACGGATGTCTGCCGTAACTCCAAACTTGTTCATCCGAAAACGTGTTAATATAGTAGGAATTAACTCAACAAGGTTTATTCCTTTCTCCAGGCAGTCATTCAAGCTTTGGGGACCTCTCAGCTTCGCCGAAGCATCAAACACAGGTCTGATTCTGGTTGTGCTATTTTCTTTCACGACATGTCTGTGTGGTAAATAATGAGACGGCAATTGAATCTCATGTTTAGGAACGTCTTCAATTATTCCTTCTCTTGCCCATTCTTCAAATATTTGATTATAATCGTCATACAAATTTTCTTCTTTTAACTTTCGTGCAGTACCGTCCAGTCTCTTTAAAGCCAAGTTAAAATTATCAGGCAGTGGAGGGTGATCGGCAAGCCAGGGTAAATGTACCACGAAACGATTGTCTTTGTCGACCTGAACTGTGTTAATAAAATGCTCTATGGCGGATTCCTGAAGGTCTTCTTTAGTTTTCTTCTCAGATGGATCGGTAATGCCGAGAGTGTCAAGAGTCCACAATTCTGTTATTGTTCTAGTAGTAGAAAGCATAGAGCTAGCTACTGAGATTTCATCTTCCTCTGAAGAAATCTGTGGTATACGTCCCATAATGGTCCACCCTAAACGTGTTTCCATTGCTGTTAAACCACAAGGTAAGGATTTGTAACCACCGGTAATGATTTTTCCAGCTACATCGGCTCCTATTAAAATTTCAATAGGACCTTTATAATCATCGCTCACATGAATACTACAGTCCGTAAGCTCTTTTAAATGAATCGCAGGCATTGTCGGTGGAACGCTTTCACAGATAACAGGTTGACTCAATACTTTGAAATGACAGTTATAAGACCCATCGCAACTTGTCAAATATAAAGTAAACACATCATGCTTGCACACTCCTGTATTTTCTCCACCGAACAGAGAATGTTGAAGATATTCCCAGCTTTCCCTTTTATATTTCATTTCTTTAGCAGTATTTTTTAAAATGTAAGAGCGCTGTGAAGCAGAGTCTATGATGGCTCTTGCTTTCCGTTTTCTCCCATCACCTCTGATTAAAACCGTTAACGTTAGTAACATAACACTAGGGCTTTGGGACACATTCGCAAGTGCTTGATCATCATTCGGAACATTATCTAACTCTGCAGTTTCTTTTCCGGTAGGTGAGAATGCTTGCTGCTTTATGCTATGACAGAGTAAAATATGTCTTTTTCCACAACCCAAACAAGTTACCTTTGAGTAACATTTACGAACTTGATGACCTGGTTTTAAGCACAGAAAACAGCACCCTGATTTCTCTACGAGATTCTCTCTATCTTTCATCGCCATTTTTCGTACCTTCAAACAGTCAGTGGAATTATGTAAATTGTGGCAAAATATGCACTGTCTCTGTTCCTTCGAAGAGGTTAAAAGATCAGCCGCACTAGCTATTTGACGAGGGTCCCCATATTTATGTTTATTATTTACAGCCCTCTTCTCCTTGAACAATTTAAAATTATGCTTGGTTTCAACTCCAAAGTTTTGTGAGGCTAGAATTATACGTTCCTCTGCCTGTACTTCATCTTGAAGAAAATCAAGAATTGAATCGAGATCAGTCTTTTTAGTAATTTTAGTTGTACACTGCTGGCCACCGTAAATGCAACACCCTGAAGGAAGCATGCAAATAATATGAAATTTACAACATGCATTAGCGGAGGTGAGATATGCAAATGATTAGAATTTCAGCGCAGACGCACATCACGCGCGCCTGTGGCGCCACTTCAAAGCGCTATTTAAGGCTTGGAGATTTCGACGATTTCAAGTACGGCAATTGTGTTTTTCTTGTGGTTTTTTAAAAAAAAACGATCAATTATCCCTCGTAGAAAACAGCGATCATCTTTTGATCAAGTATCCGAGTTCGACCGAGGAAGGATAGTGGCCTACCGAGATTGTGGATTATCTTTCAGGGAAATCGGTAGTAGTGTTGGACGAAACCAAACAACTGTAATGCGGATATGTGATCGTTGGATGCAGGAAGGTACGACGGACCGACGTGTTCGATCGCATCCACCTCAGTGCACCACTTCACGTGATGACAGGCATATTGTGCGTATGGCAGTGACGGATCGCTCAGCCACATCACGAACCATAGCACAGCACATTCAGTCTGTACCGCATCATCCAGTGTCTGCGCGTACCATTCGACGCCGTTTACAGCAGAGTGGTCTGTCCGCAAGACGTCCATTGCTTCGTCTACCCTTGACGCAGAACCACAGACGTTTCCGCCGCCAATGGTGCGATGAAAGAAGGATGTACACAGCAGAATGGAATGAAATTGTCTTTACTGACGAGTCACGCTTCTGTCTGCAACACCACGATGGTCGGATTCGAGTCTGGAGACACCGTGGAGAGAGGATGCTGAACAGCTGCGTTATGCACCGCCACACTGGTCCTGCACCGGGTATTATGGTATGGGGCGGTATTGGATATCACTCTCGCACTCCTCTAGTACGCATTGCCGGTACTTTAAACAGCCAGCGCTACATCTCCGAGGTGTTGGAGCCAGTTGTCCTTCCTTACCTTCAGGGCTTGCCCACAGCCATTCGCAACTTACTAAATATATCAAAACAAAGATAATAATCAGGTAGAGTATCAATCCGACATTAACAACCACAAACCAAAACATTCCAAGACTTCTCTAAGAGCAAAACAGCATTGCTTTCATTATTTTCCTTAAATTAAACATGAACTACCCTTAACTATGCTACGTTTACATAACCTGCTAGCAACACCAGCAAAGCCAAGCAATGGAAATAGCACAAAAAATTAAGCACCTATGGTTGCGGTCAGTACTTGGGAGGGTGACCGGGGAGTTCTTTTTTATTTAATTAATTCAGTACCAACATTTAAACTTATTGCTTTTAAACATAACTTTTTGACATTTTTCTAAACTATTTTACTTAATTCTTAAACAAATTCTGGGCATTTTAATCATTGATTAAGTTTTTTCCACTGATTTTATTCCACCGGAGGTTAAGTCCGCTTCGCGGCCATGTACTCCGGGCTACGCACGTCCTACCCTCTCGACCGAGATCAGAAGGTCGCTAGCTGCGCACGAGTGCAGTCTGGCTCGGAGGGTGGGTGGGTTGGTATCAGAGGCAAAAACAATGCGTCTTCACTGATCAAACGCTCGAGGGCGAATCCTCCTGTCCTGTCCAACTATAATGCATCAAGTAGTTGTTATTTATATAATTATCTCCTCTCTCTGGTTGTTGCCATAACCAAATATTCGAAGTTCCCAATTAGGGTTCAAATCCCAAATTAGTTGCAGTATCCGAACTCGAAAACCAGTTTGTCCTCCAAAAACAGGGACAAACTTTCAGATTAAAAATAGAAGTATGGCATTTATTCTGTCTTTTATTAATCTCTATTTTCTGTTTATTATGTTATATTTAGCTAATATTTCAATTTATAGAAAAGCGAAATTAGATTGAGCTCGTAGTCTAAAGCTCGTAGTCTAACTCTAATCCTCAAAGTTCAGACTCGTTAGGATTTAATTTACTATCATTTCCATAAAAAAATTGCTATTTGTTTTATATATATTATCTAATCTTAGACACCACTATTATAATTGTTTTTTTTAGAACTCCACTACATGGGTTATCTACGTGTGGAAAGACTTGGTGTCTTCGTACTTGGACCTTTGTCATCTGCATTGCAGAAAAAACTGAAGCAAATGGTTGATGAAAAGTAAAAATTATTTCACATTATTTGAAAATTTTGTGTTCTCTAATTTTTAACTTGCATGATATCGCTAGTGTGTTGTAGCAAATATAAACTGTCGTCAGCACCATGTCAAAGACGAGAATCTGCATTTTTGGTTTATTTCGACCTATTGCTTTTCTAGACTGTTATATATTTCAAACATTCCAAAAGCATGAACTGATTGATAACCTAAATTAATACCTATACTTTCAGGTTCGATTCCTCCATTGAGTTTATTACTCTTTAAAATATAGAAAGCAAAAGTGAATAGGGTTTCTTCACTATTTTCAAAGGCCCTGGAAAGTTTTGAAATTACTGAAGACTTCCTAGAAAAGGAGGTGCACTCCTTGAACTTTTCTATTTCTTTTGTAATTATAATATAAAAGAAATTAATTAAATTTCCAAGGTGAAGCCTAGTCTCATAAAGATCAGAAAAGGGGAGCTAGTTCAAATAGTGCTTTAAATATCAACAACACTTGATAGCAGGATATGAAAAATCTTGATTTTTTAAAAATCAGATATATTTGATTTAAATGAGATTCTTTTATTTAAATCAGATTTGCATGATTTAATTTAATTCATGTCCGTATGATGTTAAACTTGGACATGAGACACAAACACTAGTTGCTAGATAGTTTTGATTTACGTCAAACATTAAAAATATGAGTTGCATTTATGTACGAGGAGTGTTCAAATGAAAAGGTACGAAGCGTCGTAAAAACCAAACCGGTTGAAATTTGAATATGCCGCTTTGGGATAACGTAGTGAGTAGGGATGGGAAATACTGTTCTTTTCGGCGAACAGTTCTTTGATGTTCCGTTCTTTTTAAAAGAACTGTTCTTTAACCTGTTCTTCTGTTCCCAAATGTCTCTACGCGAAATGTGCAAGCCCTGTTCCTCCTCTTAAACTATGTGGCGCCAGCAGTTTTCGCGATAGACAAGGACCGAATTTTGTTGACGTCATCTATGTTAGTACTTTGTATAGGCGTGCATATATAAAAAAATACAAATGACTCGTAGTCTTCGTATTGTTATCGGTTGATTGATTTTTTATGGCGAAAAGCTGCGCCAAACTATCAGTAATTGAGAAAAGAAAATCAGAATTTTTCCGTAAATTGGAAAACGTTCTTGCAAATCGAAACGTTTAAATTCTCTCCCCAGTGGCAACTAATAATGTCCCACATCTGAACCATCTCAAGTAGTTTCCCAAACATATGAGGTGCTTAGGACAAAACAAATACGCAAGCGAAAGTAATAATTTTTTAGATTTTAATGTCATTTTTAAGTCAACAAAATGGTCATTTAAGTCAATAAAACGACGGTTCGTGATCCATCCCGAAGAGAAAGATCCGAGGACAACACCAGGTAATTTTGAATCACGTTATGCAATAGGGAGTTGCCCTTTATAAAAGATTATAAACACAAAAAACGCATACCGGGATTACCACTTGGAAAGAAAATTGGTTTGAAAAACAGGTTAATATTATATGATCTATCTAAACACGTTTAAAACGTAAAAAATACAAGTCAAAAAATCACTTTAGCTTTTCAACACATTAGTTTTATGGTGGGATTCTTATTTCCGAGATGTCTTCAAAATCGTAATACCTGACTTAATGAGATTCCTTTTCAACTTATAGAGAGCATGACACACGATCCGAATTTTCTTTTCACAGTGAAATATGTCCACACATTTGAAATTTTGCTTTCCATTTTGTAAAATTTGGTTTTAAAATAAAGTTAAAAGCATTGCAAATCTTAAGAACGAGTAAAGGTGACACCACCAGAGAGAAAGCTGGACAACAAAATCGTGATCAGCAATATTTAAAAAAAATTAATTTATTTAAAACTAAAAATTCATCATTATGTCATTGCCTAACAATTATAAAATTTCACAATTATTACGCTAATCTCCTCGCAAATTCATCAGATGTCGGGGCTTGGTTCAGTCGAGAACAGTTCCTGGAGCAGTCATCGAGATCAGCTCCGCGAACCGTTCATCGAGAACAGAGAACTGCTCTGAGAACGGAGAACAGCTCCGAGAACGGAGAACAGGGTCGGAACAATTTGAGAGCAGGAATCATTTTCCGAACCAGGAAGTAAAACAACTCCGAGAACGGAGAACAGGGTCGGATCAGTTTGAGAGCAGGAATCGATTCCTTCGGTAAATTTGATTCCTGCTCTCAAACAGGAAGTAGTCTCAGAGCAGGGAGTAGGTTTATGGACAGAGAACGGATGAATGAATCAACAGGAAACAATGAGTCACGAACTGTAGGATGAACAGTTGTGTTTCGGACTTTACCATAATTTAGAATATACGACGATTTTTGCGAACTTATAAAATTCGAGAAAAGATAACTTTGTAAAATTCCCACCTGTTTAAAATCGAAGTATAAAAAGATTGCAATGTTTCTTTTTACAAAAAGAACCGAGAGCAGGTTTTTGTGAAAAGTGGAAACAGGCTGTTCCCGTTCTTTTTGAAGAACAGGTGAAAAAGAACAGTTCGCTCTTTTTTCCCCATCCCTAGTAGTGAGACATCTAAGGAAGCGAATGCACGAGTACCGGCGTGGTTGTGCGCATGCGCGGGCGCCCGCACATGACGCAGAAGAGAAGCATGCAGTTGTGTGTTCCGTCCAATTGACGCGGCAGTGCGTGTGAGGACATCATGGCGTTCACATTGCAAAATTCGACGATTGAGGAGCAGCGAGGTGTTATCAGATTTCTGATTGCGGAACATGTTAAACCGGTAGGTGAGACACTCCGTAGCCTACGCAAGTCCATCAAGAGCAAACGGCCTGGGCTGCTCACGGAGGGAGTGATTCTGCTCCACGATGACGCGCGTCCACACGTCTCCAGGGTCACACAAAGTGTACTGGCCAAGTTCAAGAGGCAGCAGCTTGAGCATCCGCCCTGCAGCCCGGACATATCGCCCTACAACTTCCATCTGTTTTGTCCGCTAAAAAACATCTCAAAGGGAAGCGCTTCAACAAGGACGACGAACTGAAGGACACAGTGGAGGACTGGCTCTTGTCACGGCCACAGGAATTCTGGGAACAGGGAATCCTTCGGCTCGTGAAACAGTAGGATAGTTGTGCTCAGTCCTCTGGTGATTACTTTTGAATAAAGACTTCAATTATACCCACAGTGTCGTTTCGTACCTTTTCATTTGAACACCCCTAGTATTAAGAAATATAGCAGGATAAATTTTTGAAAGATTAAAACACGACATAGGAATTAGAAAAGTTAATTATATGAGAGTAAAGAAAACATTGCCACAATTACCAAGTACGTTTTCCATCTGGTTCTTGAGTTGCTTAGATTACTTTGATTTTAGCGCATAACTGGTGACATGAAAGTTTTGGATGAACATAAATAAGGTTGCAGGATCCTACCAACGCCATATTAAAAATTTTTGTATAAAATTCAGAAATCAGACACATTTCAGAATTTAATTTTTAATACTGCCTTTTTATTTTGAAACTCTTTATGAATCGACATTAAAAACTTTGGTAAATTTGCTATATCCTTGTTTTGTGTACTCTTTAAATTTATTAGACATATATACTGAATTAATTGACAAAATTGTAAACATTTGTTTCTCATCAGAAAATTAACATTAAGAAACAAACGAAGAGTGTGTCTAGACGTCTCGGGTTATGGTAAAACTGGTAAATAATTCTTTAGTTCCTTCCCTCAAATGCACTTGGAATAATTTATGTTGTCCAAATTTGTATTTATATAATGTTCTTAAACTTTTTCTCTTAACCCTCCTGGTGGTTATCTCGTTGAGGTATCTCTCATCATTAGCAAATAGTCCATTGTGTTGCTCCAATGCAATGTTAATTAAATACCTACCTACCTCATCATTAGCAAAACTGCAGGTCTTGATCTTGTCAACATAAAAAAATCGGTAATATCTTGATGAAGCTTTTACCGATATCTTGATGAATATCATCATTAGCAAAATTGGCCAGATCTTAATGGACGAGATATCTCGTTGAAACCTCTCTGAGGGTAAAAGGAGAGTACTGTGAATAACCCTATTGAATTTTTTTAAAGTTTTAAAATTGCAGAAATTCCAAGGTGTTCAACTCAGGCAAATACTGTAAGAATGCACTTCACTATGACTTACATTTACTTGTATATGCTAAAAAGACTATATAATATACTAAATGTTTTGTATTTTTTGTTTTAAAATAAGGGTTTGTTTAATTGTTTTCATTATTTTAGGTCAATCTTCTTGATTAGTAAATTGTTAATTGAATGATTTTAAGGAATATCAAAAACTCCATCTTTTTTCTAAGCGATTATTTTGAAGTGCTTAGAAATTCTATTTCATTTTGGATGAAAATCTGACGTTTAATACATGTTTTAAGACTTCCTAAATGATATAAGGGTCATAGCATTTATTTGCAACCCAGTCCTTACTTCCTACGAAAGTCAAGGCCAGAGGCTCACAAATTCCAAAGCTGTCTAGACGTCCTGCAAAAAAAGTAAAAATAAACATAATTGTAGACTTGAAATTCAAGTAAAAAAGATACGAAAACCAAACAACCTATACCATGATCTGTCGTATTGGATGGGATATTGTATTGGAAGAATGGCACGAACACTGGAGTGAGCAAATTAACAAAGAAACTTTTAGCACACACCTGACCATGTCATTCCTACCAAGTAGTATATGGGTTTCTATACCGTTAAATCCAAGATGGCCGCCGTTTGATAAGGAGTTGACTGCTGATAAGGTGTTGGGGAGGATTGCTGATAAGGGGCTTTGAGGTGGTGACGTCCTTGTAACGATGGCGTTGTTGTGTTGTCATAGTAATGAATGAGGTAGCTCCATTTGATGGGGGGAATGAGAAACCACATATTTTTGGAATTAAAAAGGAATTTCGTGGATTCGAACTGGGGACCATGGGATCTGTAGTGCAGTGCGTTATATATGTTAGGTTGTAAGAGCTATGGGTGGTGAATTAATGTAGTGTTTGCTTTTTTCTTAATACTAGGAATGCGTTATGGGACTTGATTTTATTTGATGAATAATTAATTTTTATTTTCCAATTAGTTGTAAGTATGTTGGACTCGTAGAACCATTTAGTGATTTTAAAAGGTTAACGAATTTATTTTTGTCATTAATTCTGGGAAGGTGCTATGTTTAGAAAAAAATGGTAGGGTTTTTTAATTAAATTTTAAAAGACATGTCAGCCAGGTGGAAGAAGTAACAAAAAAGATTTATTTTCTAGCTGCAGCGTGATACTTTAGACTGGAGAATTTTTTTTAAAGAAAAACAATACTATGAAGGATTCGAACTCAACAAAAGGTAATTGCCGCCGTGCGTTTTTTTACACAAGCACTTTAACCGTTCGATCACCTACTTTTTAGAATACATATAGAATACTAGCTTGTGAAGTTACATCTTAAGGGAGTGAAAGTATGTGTTTTCTTTATTATGAATACCTTATTGCCCCTGTGAAGAATTAATATGAACATAACGTTGAATTGACAAGTTTATATCCAAAGTCTGCGAATTATATGTAATGACAGGGAAAGTATCAGAATCTAGAACTCTCTGAAACGTGTGAAAATATGACTAAGGATTGTTTTACACGTGTAGGTTAATTAAGATAACAGAAGGAGTTAAGCACGTAGTCACCGATAGGATACAATCTTAAGTAAATGAGAAAGCTTTTAAACGCATTGCTATTTAGGAGAATGGTGTTGTTTTTCTGATTGTGAGAAAAGCAAATGAAACAACATCATGCCAATGAATCACATATGACATGCCCGAACTGGAACTTTCTATAGGGGTTTTAGCTATGAAATAGTGACGAAGGGATTATCTTAATACTCTAACGTTGGAACTCGGAACATAAGTAATTGAGGCCAACCAATATATGCGAAGATTTTAAGCGTATGAACACTACATGTAAGATAGAATTTATAATACGGAAACCTTTTTTATATTTTAATGAATTTATATACAACATGAGCTTGAAGAAAATGTGAATGTTTAAGGGTGAATATTTTGTAGGGAAAATTATTATTACAATTTGAGGGGAGGACTTTGAGATATGAATAGGACACACAGGCATAACGGTGTATGAAACATTACATTTTTAGGTAAATAAGAAGTAACTAACCAAAGATTTATAGTATACATATTATAAGCGATGGCAAGGAAACGTATAAGATTGATATTATTAGAAGGCCTCTGGAACTTGTGAGAATATGACTAAGGATTGTTTTTGCACGTGTAAGTTAATTAAGATAACAGAAGGAACGGAGTTAAACACCGAGTCACAGATAACGATAGAAACTATTTGATAATAAGAGGCTTTTTAAAGCATAGTTGGAGCATCTTGGGTCTTTGAATTACTTTGCATCTTGTTTTGGGGTCTTTCTGCCCTTTTTTACTGTTTTTAAATAAATCATGGATTCTAAGGACATTAGACCTGCAAAGAAAATGCGTGCAGACAAAGAACTGTGTTTGAAGAAATATTGTAAAGATTCTTTATGTTATGAGTATGGTAAACTGTTTACAGATCGTGAAGGCTGGGCATATTTTCGTCGATTGGAACGATCTTTAATCCGACTAAATCTTAAGATAGTATTGAAATAATCCAAGTAAATCTTAAGAGGTATTGAAATAATCCAGGTAAATCTTACGATGGTATTGAAGTCCTCTCGTAATTCGGGATAAGTGGGATTACCAACTAATCCTTCTCAGGGGCTCCCCACAACCTCCGCTCCCCCTCCGCACCGCAGTGAGCCAGGACCCCCAATTTCCCCCTACTTATAGTTAGTTTATTTATGTTACGTTTTTGGTTTGTTTGTCATTTTGTAATTTACTTTATGCTTTTGTGAATGGCAACGAGTTGGTTGCCGGTTTTGTTTTTGTTACGAAAAAAATGGCGAAGCTTTTAGAACATGAGAAGTGCTGTTGAAATAAAAGTGGTTTTTGTTTGGATAAATATGGAGTCAGATTAATATTATAGATAGTAGAGAGCGACGGTAAAGTAATTCCGATAGAGTCTCGCAACATTGTGGTGCCCGGCGGACGTGATTTAAGTATATATTTCTGTTTTTTGGAACTGTTCGTCATGGATAAGCTTTTAAAGCAACGAAGACTGGTTCGAAGTTCTTGCACAAGATTGTGTAATCAAATATTAGGAGACACGAGTTCGGGGGAACCTGATAAATTTTTAGAAGCCGTCTCTAAATTCGAAACACTAAAGCTAAAACACGAAGAGCTTCAGAACTTAAACAGTGAATATTTGGAACATTTGTTACAAGATGAAAAGGTAACGGATAAAGAATTTGAAGAGGAAAGTATATCCGTTGATGAGTACAATACCAAATTCTTTAAAATCACGGCTGTTCTTGATCGGAAATTGAAAGAAAACGATGACGTAAGGTCTGTCGAACGAGAAACGGTATGTAATCGAAAGTTCAAACTTCCAAAAATAGAGTTGGAAAAATATGATGGAAAGTTGAAAGGCTGGTTATCATTTTGGGCAATGTTCAGAAAAATTGATGAAGATAACAACATTGATCCAGGTGACAAATTCCAGTATCTCATACAGAGTACAGTACAGGATTCTCGAGCAAGAGAACTGGTACAAAGTTATCCAGCCACAGCAGAAAACTATCCAAAAGTCATTGCAAGTTTCAAAGGTAGATTTGGGAAAGAAGATGTCCTGGTTGAGCTGTACATCAGGGAACTATTGTCTCTGGTGATACAGAATTCAAAATCACAAACAGAACTCTCACTTTCTAGCATGTATGACCAGCTCGAGTCACAATTAAGAGCGTTGGATTCCTTAGGCAATTCAACAAAGATGTATGATGCGATATTGTTTCCGCTAGTGGATTTCCTGTGTACCAAAAGAGCTACTCAGGATATGGCAGCGACAGACAACCTTGGAGGAAGCACCTAAAGACAGACTCGAAGCTTTGATGGCATTCATCAGAAAGGAAGTGGAAAATTAGCAGCGCATATCTATGGCTGTGGGAGGTTTTGATTTAAAGAAATCTAAAGCAGGGAATAGAAGAACCTCAGTAAAGAAACAAGATGAAGAATTTGTAGCAACCGCAAATGATTTATTTGCTGGGGGTAAAAGAAAGGAGAATTTCCTCACCTGTATTTTTTGTCAAAAAAGACATGAAAGCAAAGAGTGTTTTCAAGCTCGAAGATGTCATTTCAGGAGAAACAAGACATAGTTAAGAAAAAAGGAGTCTGTTTCGCCTGTCTAAAAATAGGACATTGTTTTAAGAGTTGTCGAACAACTGTTAAGTGCATAATATGTGGACGCAAACATTGGGCTGTCATGTGTCGGGAAATTATAGCAAGCCGAAGTGAGAGAGAACTGCAGGATACAGAGAAAAAAGAAGATAATTCCAATACTTCGTTATCAAGTATTGGTTCTTCTGGAGAAATACTTTTGCAAACTTTGCTTGTACAGCTCAGGTCAAAAAAGGGAAGTCGTACAGTACGTGCAATTGTTGATAGTGGTTCCCAGCAGTCGAACATCCTGAAATCTACAGCTGACAAGATGGGTTATCAATCAATTGGTTCTAAAGAGTTAACTCACATTTTATTTGGTGGAACTACAGTACAAAGTCAATCTCATGAATGTTACCGGATAAATATGAGCAGCTTAAGTAGTAACTTTAGTTGTATACTTCAAGTACTGGATCAAAGTACCATATGTGGAAAATTGCCAAGAATAAGAAGAGGACCTTGGTCGAAACAATTGAAAGAAATGAAAATCTGGATTTCCGACTATGGTGAAGGACAACCTGAAATTGAATTACTCATCGGGGCAGCTATTTGTGGAACTTTGTTTGCAGGAAATGTACGCCAACTTAACTGTGGACTGGTAGCTATGGAAACAAGATTAGGTTGGTTGATTATGGGAAAGGTTCCAGACAGGGTGAATTGTGAATTGGCAAACTTTACTATAACATCCCTTTTTTCTCAGACTTCAACAATTAGTAATCTATGGGAACTCGACATTTTGGGAATTAGAGACCCAGTTGAAAAAAATCAAGAGAAGAAAAGGAATTTGTAGCACTGAATCATTTCAGAAATACTGTGTTAAAGAATGAAGATGGACGCTATGAGGTTCATTTACCATGGCTGGAATCCAAGGAATTTCTGAAAGAAAATAGGAATGCTGCAGAAAAAAGATCATTATCAATGTCGATCAAACTTCAACAAGAAGACAGGTATGCTGATTATGGAGATGTATTCAAAGACTGGGAGAAATCTGGTATAATCGAAGTGGTGCCCGAGAATGAACTGGAAACTCCATCACATTACTTGCCCCATAGTTATGTTTTAAAGAGAATTCAACGACAAGAGTTCGACCTGTCTTTGACGCATCCAGTCATGAAAAAGGTTCCCCATCATTAAATGACTGTCTGGAAAAGGGACCTAACCTTCTAGAAGAAATATCCCCACTACTGATGAGATTTCGCAAGGATAACATTGGAGTTGTGCCCGACATCAAAAAGGCATTTTTGCAGATCGCTGTTATGAAGGAAGATTGTGATTTTCTACGTTTCCTGTGGTGGGAAAATTTTGAAGAAAGAAATCTTAAGGTATTTAGGCACAAAAGAGTAGTATTAGGTCTCACATGTAGTCCTTTTCTCTTGGCTGCCGTTTGGATTCTGTTTTAGAAGATAGTCCACTAGCTATGAAAGAAACGGCAGACATTTTGAAGAAATCCTTTTATGTGGATAATTGCGTAACTTCTGTGTCCAACAAAGAAGAATTGGGGAAATTCATTCGGGAATCGAGAAGATTGTTTGGAAGGTGCTTGTTTTGGACTTACGAGGATGGGAACATACTGCTCTGCAAGAAATTTCGAATTTAGAAGAACCCACTCACGTTTTAGGAATCCTATGGGATAAAGTGGAAGATTATCTGTTCCGTGATTTGAGACTCTACAAGAAGTTAAATCTGCCGCAACCAGAAGAAATGTTTTATCAACTGTTCAGAAAGTTTTTGACCCTCTTGGAATTTTGTGCCCAGTCATTTTACCGCCTAAACTTATAGTTCAACAGACCTGGAAACTCAAAATAGGTTGGGATCTGGAGTTACCAGAACACAACCAAAGAGACTTTGAGAACTGGACTAAAGATTTGCCTTTACTATGCGATGTGAAAATTCCTAGAAACATCGGTATATGCAATCCTAATGCAAGAATTGATCATGTTTTCTGCGACGCCAGTCAGGTTGCATACAGCGCAGTAGTATTCATTAGGAAGGAGCTAGATGAGAACATATCAGTACATTTTGTACAAGCGAAAAGTAGAATTGCTCCTTTACACAAGATGACTATACCACGGTTAGAACTACTTGCCTGTTGCATTGGAGCACGTCTTGCGTCTAATAGAACTGCAGCCATGGAGCGCAAAGATATTTCTATCACTTACTGGTCCGACTCATCTACCGCACTTTGCTGGATAAAAAGAGATGACAATTGTGGAGTTTTTATCAACAATCGAGTAAAAGAAATTCGAAAGCTGTCATCAAAAGATTCATGGAAACATGTACCAGGAGAATATAACCTTGATGATTTGCCCTACAGAGGTTGTTCAGTTAAAGCTTTCATAAAATTCAGATGGTGGGAGGGGCCACCATGGCTAAAGTTAAGAGAAGAAAAGTGGCCTGAAACCAAATTCCAGGTAGAAGAAGTTGAAATTTCTAAAGAGAAACAAAAGTGCATTACTTCTACTCTTGTTTGTAGCGAAGAAGATAATTGGTACAGTAGATTTTCGGAATATCCTAAAATCTTGCGAATTTGTGCTTGGATGTGGAGATTCATCAACAATTCGCTTAAGCGTAATGTCCAGAAAGAGAAGGAACTTTTAGTAAATGAATTGGAGTCTGCCGAAAAGAAACTTTTAAGAGTTGTTCAACAAGAAGCACTAATCAAAGAGGATTTGAAATCGCTCTGCACCTTTACGGATAATGGAGGACTTCTGAGATTAACAACAAAAATTACAAGAAAGAATGATGAAAACTTTTTGTGTCCTACTGTGCTGCCGTCAAGACACGAAATTGTTGAGAAACTCATATTCGATCGTCATCGGGAAACACACGCTGGAGTGCAGTCTGTGTTGGCTGATCTTAGGCAGAAGTTCTGGATTGTAAGAGGCAGAAAAACAGTGAAACGAGTTATTTCGAGATGTATAAGATGCAGAAGACATGACGCAAAAGGAGTCGAGTCTATTCCAGCCCCACTACCAGAAGATAGAATTAGAGATGCCCTTGTGTTTGAAATTGTAGGGGTAGACTTGGCAGGTCCTTTATATTTGAAAGATGGGCAAAAGGCATGGATTTTACTCTTCACCTGTGCCGTCTACCCTGCTGTTAATCTAGAGCTGATACAAAGCCTATCAACAAACTGTTTCCTTTTGGGCCTCAGAAGACTCGTTGCCAGACGAGGGCGCCCTAAAGTAGTATACAGTGACTGCGGAAGTAACTTTATGAGGACTGAGAATCTCCTAAGAGCTATCGACTGGGACAAGATCATTGCTGATGCTTCAGTTCTCAGGATACAATGGAAGTTTAACCCTCCTGCATCACCTTGGTGGGGAGGATGGTGGGAGAGAATCGTGCAGATGGTTAAACGAATGCTAAGAAGAATTCTGGGCAGGGCTTCACTTGCATATGAAGAAATGTTAACCATTCTGTGCGATGTTGAGTCTGTCATCAATGCTAGGCCTCTCACCTATGTTACTGAAGATCCTAACGATTTACTTCCTCTCTCCCCTTCAATGTTTGTGGGGGACCTGCGAACAGTGGGAGTTCCAGACTTAGATCACTTGGACAGGGTAAACCTTTCAGGTAGGTTTAAGCATCAACAGTCATTACGAGAAACTTTCAGGAAAAGGTTTAGAGAAGAATACCTCAGTCTTTTAGTGCAACGACCGCTCAAGAACAAACATTTAGTAAGAGACGTGAAAGTTGGAGATGTTGTTCTCGTTGGTTGCGATAATAACAAGCGCCTAGACTGGCCTATGGGGCGCATCGTGTCTACTATTCCTGGGGTAGAGACAATTGCATACGTGTGGTCAAGGTAAAGACCACAAATGGAGAACTGACCCGACCTGTGCAAAGAGTGTATCCTCTGGAGGTGTCCAGTTGTGATCCTTTAGTGATGTCCACTTGTGGTTCTTCTCCTGGTAGTACTTTGAACGAGCCTGGGAAAAGGAAAACTGTTAAAGATCAATGACAGAAACTGATCGAGAAGATCAATCCTCCTATGAAAACCAAACGAGGACGATCTATTGTGAAGCCAAAACGTTATAATAACTGATATTGATTTCGTGGTTCTTAACAAATTTATTTGTATTTCTGAGCATAGAAGAGTTTGTTTTGATTTCCTTGAATTTTTAGGGAAAATCAAAAGGTGGGAGGATGTTAAAAGTTGGTGTTTTATGTCTCATTTTGGATTAAAACTATACATTTCACTTCATAATGCTTAGATGTACAAATATATAGAGTTAGTTTATTTATGTTACGTTTTTGGTCTGTTTAAGTCATTTTGTAATTTACTTTATGCTTTTGTGAATGGAAACGAGTTGGTTGCCGGTTTTGTTTTTTTGTTATTAAAAAAATTGGCGAAGCTTTTAGAACATGAGAAGTGCTGTTGAAATAAAAGTGGTTTTTGTTTGGATAAATATGGAGTCAGATTAATATTATAGATAGTAGAGAACGACGGTAAAGTAATTCCGATAGTCTCCCAACCCTCCGGTTGCTAATCGTTTACCCTTCCAACCGGGCAGCTCAGGTGTTGCCTAGTCATCTGACCGTGGTTCAAAATGACGTGGTGTTGTCCTCGATCTTTCCCTGCGGGATTGATCCCATACCGTCGTCAATAGCCCGCTGTGTTGCTCTTGGACGACGTTAATTAATTACCAGACCATACAGTCAACCCAATATATATTCGAACATGGGAAACATTTAGATTTCTTACCAATTATTTGCATTGAAAAGATTAAGTAGAAACTTTGTGGCAACGATAGAATCAGCGTCCCTTTTTAGCATCATGTCTAACGGTAGTACCGTTAGACATGATGCTAAAAAGGAAAAAAGGACGCTGATTCTATTGTTGCCATAAGATTATGTTTGCTGTGTTCACTTTTAAATATTCATATTACTTTTGCTATGTTGTTGTCAAGAAATGTAATAACGTTTTTACAACGAGTATATGTTTAACCCTGTAATTTTTTAAAAAACCTTATGAATCAATTTCAATTCTATCTAGACAAGATTAGATTTCAATTCTGTGTTAAGAAGATGTGTTGCGGCTCTTCAAATGTTCTGTTGTTCAATTGTGTAATTTCCAGGTTTGATATTCAAATGGTAAATACTATTGAGTTAGTTTTATATATATTAAACTATTCAATAGACATTTTACTTTTTGGTGTGTTTTCTACTGGGTCGTTCTGAAAGAAATGGTAGTGTAATTATTATTCGCTTTCATCTGTGAAGACAAATGTGCTTTTAGTAATTATTGTTTGCTTTCATCTGTACAATCAATTATAGAAAATAAATTGAGTGTAAAAAAGATTTAATCTATACAACCCGTAACTTAATACAATGATGTTAAAGAAATGGTGCTGTAAGCTTCAGTTGTACATTTAAAAAGTTTTAGTTGTATCTTTCCTTGTGTAAGTTTATTGTTAATTTACTTGTGAATGATTTTCCTTCCTTGTAGAAGGTCTTCTATGTAAATAATATCTAAAAGAAAACACCTTATTATTTCACTTAAATAATTAATATAAATAAACACAGTAAAGAATTTTTTAAATTTTTTTATTAAAATAATTATACATAGTAGTTTAGTATCGAAATGTTTACTGCATTTTGTCAATGGATTGTATGATGCCGCTGTCACCTCTACACTTAAAAATAAAATTAGGAGTAGTAATTCTAATTTTACCGTGACAAAATGTAACAATTCAGCTTTTAATTAAATCAATTTGAAATTTCTGGAAGCTTTTAAATTTGACTTGTATGATGTGTTTATATTTCAAGAATTGAATTTGTCCTGGAAGATTCAAATCCTGAGGTAATGTGTATCCTTCCATTCTAAAATAAAACTCCCTTTCTAAAATAAAACTCAAAGACAAGATGAACTATAGGAATATTTACTGAGTAGGTATAAGATCCATCAACAGGTAAAAGATGAATTATTCAGATAAATTCTATTTCACTTGGTATTCAACTTTAAGAATAGCTGATTAATAGTTAAAGAGCAACGCAATGTATTCCTACACTTCCCTTTTCTAGACCAATTCCACAAGTTTTATAGCATAAGTGAATACAAAGTTTCCTCTACAAAAACATAAAGATTAGCTGAACAGTTAACGTAAATATTTCTTAATGAAGATACTTCAAATGAAAGAAGTACAAAGTTTAAAAGATAACTTTATCATTACCAATTTTTTTCCAAGAATTTGTCAAATTCTATTTCACTTGGTTAAAGCTTTCATATTTTAAGTGAATGTAGAAAATAAACAAAGTTATGCCAAGATTAAGCACAGTTTTATGAAAAACTGTAACAAACAAGATATTAGATGAAACAAAATCAACACAGTGCAATAGTCTCTTGTATTCAGAGTATGTAAGAAAAAAAAAGTACAAACTATACTTACTTGTATTCAGATGTGCAGTGAAGGCATTGTTTAATTCCAATTAAAAATCACATTGATTGGTAACTCTTTCAAATAAACATATAATCTCCAATTGTCCGTGATAGCCATCACCTTGGAATCCCCTTTTTGGCATTTGTCTTCAAAAGTTTGTTGAACAACATACGGAAACTCGTTCTGTTGAACAGTATTAATAAATCTTTTGTGGGGAGGAAATGGTGGCTGGATTGTACTTTGTGCGAGATCAATACTAAAGAAAATGATGGTTGTTTCATCACACCTGATGATATAAGGATCTCCCTCCTCCTCCGGAAAGAATGCAATTTGGAGGGGAATCTTTTTCCCCGCTTGGAAAATCCACTGGCAAGTTGCAGTAAACATTTCGATACTAAACTCAACTCGACTCTGCTCTTTTATATATACTGAGATGAGCGCCGACTATAATAAAACAAACAAAAGGTTTCTCTTAGGAATTGGGTCACCACTTGCTCGTTATGTCATTTAAACAAAAAATGTACAATTTTTTTCACAAAACCATGTAACAAACAAGGATTGGTACAGCTGCAGTCTCTGCCGCGCGCGGTGGCAACGACTCTTGGCGTAGTTATAAGCGACTCATGCCGGGTGATGGTAACCCATTTTTTTCTCGAATTTTCTCCTGGTTAGGGTTAACCTGTTTTTAGGCTAACTTACGGGACTGAAGGAGTAGTTAATCGTTTTTTTTTGTTACGAGTTGTGTCGCGATAAAGAGCTTTTTTTAACTTTTTTAAAGGAATCTGGATTAATTAAATCTAAAGTTTCTTGCGATAAATGTAACGGGGATATGACTTTTTCAGTTAGGGTTACCCTCACCGGCATGAGTCGCTTATAACTACGCCAAAAGTCCAAATATTTAATCAATATTTGCAGTGTTTTTCTAGTCAAAATGTTGTTTAATTCAGATTTACATAATTCATCCGTACGTATGCAGTATATATTCAATGTTGGAAGATTTCCGTGGCGACATAAAAAGTGCGCCAAACACAGCGCCAAAAAAAAACGCGTTGCCACCGCGCGCGGCAGAGACTGCAGCTCTACCCAATTCTTAACACATCAAGGAACACTATTTAAATAAATTCTACTTCATTTCATGTCTGAAATAAATTTAAAAATCAGTCTACAAACCCATAGTAACCGTTAGACATAATACTAAAAAAGATAGAAAAGGAAGCTCGTTCCATCGTTGCCACAAGATTTTAACTCAAACTTTCAACGGAAATTTAAATGCTGCCGATGTTCGAATATATATTTGGTTGACTGTATCTAACGGACCACCGCTATCCTGAATTTCAATGGATTCACCCTAATATTTTTATCTTATAGAATCATTACGTGGTGTTGTCCTCGATTCTTTCCATTGGGATTGATCCCGAACCGTCACCAATAGCCCGTTGTCTTGATCCAGTGCGACGTTAATTGAAATACCTCCCCCTCGTATAGAATCAACATTTGTTTCTAATAAAATGGCAACACAACGGGTATAAACAATCAACTGTTACGGATCGTTCACCAATTTTACCGCGTAGTTTAAATATGCTTAATTGAAATTAAGGAACTTCATAATATTGCTACAACTTCATGAAAGAACTGTATTCTTTTCCTCTGATAGCAGAAAGCAAATCTGGGAAATATAAGTAAGTCGATAAATAAGGTATGAAATGTGCGTAACGACAGTTTGCCATCCAAAGGTATGAAACTAACAAATATAGGCCAAGTCCTGCTTTATTTTGAGTATTCTCAAATACGTTGAGCAAACAGAATGCTTCACTTTTTACGATAATGATATTATGAATTATTTATGATCTATAAAAACTCCTCACTTCTAGATATAATCTGCATCGAATCTATTCGCTTTTGTAATAAACTAAAAGCACTGGCTTTTTTACATGTTTTAATTTTCTTGCTCTTAGCTTTTTATGAAAATTTGTATAATTATCCATCAATATAACTATTTAAAAGATATTTAAAAATAATTGTGGTTTATAACATATATTTTCCATATTTAAGACTCAATTGCATGAAATGATATTGTGCCTCATTCTCAGCAAGTTACTTTTGGAGTAATGAAATGTTAGTCATTTTATTTGCTTTTTAACAGAACTTTTAGAACTAGAAACTTTTCAAACAGTATAAATAAGGGAGTAAACAAGGGTGGTTGAGAATTAGTGGTTCATTACCTGAACCATTCTGCTTTGGACCGTAAGTATTGTTCATATAATTTGGAAGTAATAAGATTAGAATAATGGGAAATTGTTAAAACAAATACCATTCCATTTCACTAGAATGGGACACAAGTATCATTCAAAAATTGAATATTGCCATTCAATTTCAGCATCACCCAAGAGGTGGGAATCACGATGCACTTTTTTAAAGAGGTGTCGGCCGGAGCTATAGTTCTCTGAAGCTAAATTTTACTGCGGGGAATCTTGTGCAAGAGATTTCAGATTAAAATCAGTATTGCTGAAGTGTGTTGTCAGTGAACTGCAAAATTTGGAGTCGCTTAAAATGTGTTAGCCAATTAGAATTTCATTGCATGCACATCGGTACAGGATCTGAAAATAAAAGATATTTGTACACCACTATTGTGTGAGATCCTTAGGACCAGATTCAACTTCAACATTTATCGATCTCATTTCGCCTTGAAACTTGATTGGTCGTGACTTAACGCCGATGTTATGATGCAACTGAAACGACTCGATCGTGTATACTCGATTCACTGATCGAGGACATTCTACTCCTCTCTGCATTGAGATTTCATTCGATGTGATCATTTTCTGTTTACTTTTCTTCTGGACATGGCGGATATCATTCATCTTTCAAGGAGAATTCATCTGTATTTACGAGTTCGACGAAATCCTTTGGGATCGCCCAAACCCGCAAGCATTTAACTCGACACAACTTCATTCCATCCTTGCTTCTGTTCAGCTAGAGTAGCATAAACACCGTTAAGTTTTCTGCTCACGAGATCCGTCTAAGACGGCAACCAAATCTTTGCTTTCTTTGCTCATTCTATAATTGTTAAAGGAAGTTGGATTGAAATTAGGAGATTGTGAAAGATAATTAAAGCTTAAAATTGTGGGAGAGTGAAATTAAGGAATTGGTTTTGCCAACTTACGCAATGTCGTTCGTAGAACTTTCAGAGCGACAAACTGAACTGCCGAAAAATAGGTAAACAAACTTGGAGCAACTTCAACGTTTTCTTATTGGTCAATTAATGATCATGTGATGTCACAACCATTTGAGGAATCATCTTACTACTGTGGTAACCCTAACAGCCTCGATTGTATTTAGACGGGGAAATAAATTCCAAATAATACTCGATCATAGTGCTTTCAGTCGACCGAAGAGATCGATCACGTTTTGGTTGAATCTTGCCCTTAGTCTCGTTAAAATGATTTGTCATCTGTTATTAGGAAATATTTACATCCCTTCATAGATGATTGGATGCGGTGGAGTTTAGTTCCCATGAATATTGCCATGATAAAATTAAAGAGTGTTTGATTTTGGAAATATCAGTACTTACGTATTAACAGCATGCCAGCGATTAATCGCCAAATCTGTTGGAAGGGGTATAAGACGGAAGAACTGGAACAATCTGGTTATATTCACTGTCAAGTGAACCATAAATACAATTTCATTGATTCTGATTGTTTTGCAAAACTTTTTTTAGAACCACAGTTCAAAGTTCGGTGCTTTTACATCGAAGTAAATTTTTACGTAACGCTTGATCGTTATGAAATAATGCTGGAATATTCCCATCCCAATGGATATTTGGGGGCATTTGTCGCGAAACATTTCTTGTTATGGTTCCCGATCGTAGTGCTATCACATTAATGAATGAAATAAACAACACATTAAAGATGGATCGACCTTTTTTTCCGACTCTAAGGGCAATTGCTAAATATTTTCCGCCCGAAACAAAATTTGGCTGATATTCGCCAATGGCATGCTGTTAATACGTAAGTACCGAAATATCACATAAAGGAATAACTCCTTCAGATGCATCACAGGTTGCTTATGCAACTGAATCAGCTGTTTCATTTCCATGTATACCAACATGGGATATTATTGGGAATTTCTAAAAGTGTTAAGTAAATAGTGTAATTATATGAAAGAAAAGTTAAGCTAGTCGTAAGTTGAAAATATTCCTTCTACAAATACAGAAGTAGCAGTTATAAGATGGATTTGTGAATGTTTTTTATCTTCCAAAACACTGAAATATGAATGAGTTTCCCTATTCCAAAGGTGATATCTGGGATACAATGTTTTTGCAGAGGATATCATAAACGTTATCTGCTTTCTTTTGAATTTTCATAATTACAGGCATGATCAGTGTTTAGCTTTTGTGAATATGAAGAGCTATTTAAATGCAGTTGATTTTCTTCCAGATGACTTAAAGCTAGGAAGTGAGGGCCACCCAGTAGCATACAAAAACAAATGTTAAACAGTGTTTATTCATTTATCAAAAACTGCCAACTCCCTTATGAAAGGGCATCAGTCTATCCAATCCTTTCAAGGAGAAAAGTATGTCAATATTAACTGAAAACACTTTGTGCAATGTATGGACAGGCACAACTTAAAACTCTGCAGATAAACAAATTGTGTCAACCCAAATAAAACAATTAATGGAAGTTCGAAAACATTAACAAGTAATGAAATTTAAGTTATGGCATGTATACCAAACTTGAAACATAATGGAACCAATGTTGCAATGAATCAGGGCTGTCAATGAATGAAATAATAAAGAACTAGATAAATAAAAACGTTTTATCGTTACAAAAATTCCAATGTTCAGGTAGGTAGTTGAATTAACATTGCACTAGAGCAACACAACGGGCTATTGAAGACTATTTGATAATCCCAAAGGGAAAGAACCAATAATTTGTAATTTTGAACCAGTCAGATGACGATAGAAACACCCGAGCTGGCAGCCACTCTCCAAATTCCACACCATTCCAACTCGAGGCCACGACAGATTTAACATGCACCAGTCCCATGTACACTCTTTGGTTGTATTAAGTTTTGAACACACATTCCTCTGTTTGCTAATCTGCTATATACCAATTGGGTCCAACGTTAAGTAACTTGAAGCTCTTAAAATATGTAGTTATATCGAATAAAAAATAATTTTTGAAGATATTAATGTTTTTTCTGGATAAGCTTAAGTCTTTGAGGCTATATTTTCTTTTAAAGCTATTGACAACTGAATTTGTTACCCATTTGCCCCTCCACCCAACAACTTCTCAGTTTGTGTTGTGATGCTCTTAAACATTTCCATTGGCCTTGAATCATTGACATTGCAGGTAACACTCTACAAACCTGGCGAGCCATGCTACCTTTTCTGTTTCAAAGCCAGAATCAAACAGTTTACTAATGCTTTGAATAGCAACAGGGCCAAAACCAGGGACAGTTTCCCCCAGAATATAAATATCTGGATTGAGGATTAAGGAAGGTCAGTCCTGATAATTTTGATGATTGAAGTCAGTGTACCGCTTTTCAAAGAAATTAAAGTCATTAATCAACTTGTTTGAAATGCTAGTGAGCATCAGGGCTAAAGACTTATCCAAACTTTTAATTGTTTTGGTTTCTTCCTCATATTCTAAATGCCGAAACCATCTTTTAACCTTTATATTTGTATTTATGCCTAACCCTACCCTGTAGCAATAGATGCATATTTTAACACACTTAGATGGTTTGTTGATTTTGGGGGGGTTATGGTGCAAGGACCATATTTGGCCATGCTGCAGCAGACACAAGACATACAATATCAAGTAATAGACAGGCACACACAATGAAAGTTCTGCTGACACAGAAGAGAGAAATACACCTGACAAGAATCGAACTTGTGCCACTTCCAACTCGAATGTTGCTAGAGCAGTGGGCATACCCACTGAGCCATGACGGCTCCTAACATGCTTGGAATGGTGTGTTTAAAATATTCAAGAAATGCCAAAGCACTATCGTTTGTGTAATATTTTGAAACAAACAAATCCAACAAAGTATGAGACTTGATAGTATCAGTCTTTTGGACTAAACTAAAAAGGTATTGTTTGATGGTTTCACGCAAATCCCCATTTTTAATTTTACAATTTAAGTTTTTGTTCCAATCGCGGTAGACATGCTATGTACAAAGCAGATTATTCGAAACTGCTTCGAAAACCTCTTTCCGTGTATTATAAAATGCGCCTGCATCATCAGACATGAAGATTTTGGGTTCAAAACCCGACATCTTAATTTTATTGCAATGAAAAATAGTTTGAAGGTTTCCTGTGCCACTAGAGTTGAGTAAAAATAGATACAGGAATTCTTTCGAGGTTATCATTGACAACATATATTGCAGTTAATTGGAAACCATATTGATTGGTACCGTGAGTAGAATCAATCAAAATACCATTTTTTCCGAACTGCTGTAAAAGTTCCATTTGGGCTCCATTCTTTATACCCAATAAAAATTCCTCCTTTTTTATTAGAAGATAACCAATCAATATATCTCTGACTGGTTTGTATTGCAAAACAGGTTCATCGATATCCTGCATCAATTTTTGGGATTTTCATATCCATCGACAAAGCATCATTTTTGTCGAACACTACTTCCTCATCAACTACAAAAGTCCTGTCGCACATTCAGCAGGCCAGGTCGTGTATTCAGTGAATTTTGTTTTCTCACATCTGCAAGTACTTCAGAGGTAGATACACCCTGCAGAAGTTCAGTCAAAAGTTGCCTGTCATCTATCAGAAGGCTAATTTTCACATTTTGTGGACTATGCGCCATAAAACCCAACTACAATCAAACCCAGCTTCACATATGTGCCCAATATGTGTTAATTAATAATCGACAGTGATTTGAATTGCTTTCTCAACTTTTACAGTGCTTTAATAATTGTAGGGTACGTCTTTGTAATTTTAATTGAACCACTACATTTTAAGTGTCGCTGTCTTTTTCTGACAATTTGCATCTTGTATTACAAATGAAATAGTGAACCGTTCCATCTTCCGATGCTTTGCATTTCTCAAAACATGCAAGGAAGATGATTCCACCTGTAACTTATTTTTCCAAACACTAAAATCCTCTTCAGAGTAGAATACTTCCCTCCCAAAGTGGTAAACATACCCCTTACGATGCTCACTTTTATGGTTATGCAGAGCATCAGTTCTCCTTACAGAAAACATGCATACAGGGCATATGGAAGAGAAAGTTTCAATCCTTCCCCATTCAATCCTTCCCATACCTATTCAATTTTCGCACACTTTAGTACAGATTATTGCAGTGGATTATTGCAATGCTCATTATTGGAGGCCATTGAAACAATCGAAATTTACAAGTTAAAAACTTAATCAAATACTTGCCGATGAATTGAAAACAATCGAAATGGGAACAAAATTAATGCACTGCAAATGAATGACAAAATACTGAAATGGAAATACAAATTAAACAAAATTTATGCTCCAAAAATGAATGGCAAAATACTGAATAAATAACAAGTTAAACAAAACTAAATTAATGCACAGAAGTGAATTTGCGTGCGAGGGCCGAAGAACCAACCGGGTGTTTTCTAGAGATGTTACAAACAGTGATTTCACAGTAACAGTTCTAACTGTGTCTGCTACTGAAGAATATCTGATTAATCTCATTGGTTGGATGTAAAGTATCTCTTAGCCACTCGTAGCAACAAGATGCTCCTATTTGTTTTAAATCCTTCAGTAGTTCCCCCAGAAAATCCAGAAGAGTGAAGCTGATGACGTATCAGATGATGATAAGGAGAGATTATCCAAATAAAAGAGAGCATCTCGGAAGATATGTTGAATGATATCAAGCAAGAGGAAAACAAAACAAAGGAGTCATTCGAGAAATTGCAGGAATCATTGACGAAGAGTTGTGACAATACAAGAGACGGAATTCGTGGGGAATAATAAATGAAAGACAGCGACGCTATTGGCGACGGTCCGGGATTAATCCCTAAGGGAAAGATTCGAGGACAACGCTATGTCATTTTCAAACGCTGTCAGATGACGAGGTCAATACCAGAGCTGGCATCCCACGCTCGAAACTTCCATACCACGCCAGCATGAGGACATTTGAGGCCTCGACAGATTTGACGTGCACCAGCTTTCATGCTTACGACGGGTCTTTGGTTGAAAGTTTCGAAATCGCAATCCTCCCATCGCTAATCCGGTAGTACTCTTCCAAATGAGTTACCGTGGTCCGTAAAAGTTTTCGAATATAGTCTTAATTGGTTCAGTAAAATCAGTGTTCAGCAGAAAGTTTTTCAAGAAACAAAATAAGAATGATGAAACAATTTCTTCTATTATTACATGGGTATGAGCACTGGTATCAATTTTATGGAATTATAATCTGGAAAATTAGGTTGCAAAAATAAAAATGATACTCAGATAATAAAAAAGTATTGTACAATAGTTATACATACATCTGCTGATAATTTTCTCGTGAAGTCCTATTACAATAGCGCGACCACAGAGCAGGCAAACACATCTAGTTGCTCGAATCCAAATGCACCCCAGCTAGTTCTGCAAAAAGTTGTACCTCAATCTTAAATTCAGTTCTGTTAGAATTTCTATAATTCAACTGATGGAATAGACAGTCCATCTTCTGACATCCAATTGTACAAGTTGATTTTTACGGGTTTTCCTCTTCGATCGCAGAGTACTTATAGTTGAAGGATTCATTTTTCAGGTTTTTTGTTCATTTGTCAAAAGTGTGTTAAATTTGTTATTTTGTACATTTAAAGGACATTGATTTGAACTAAGTGTTATATTTAATAAACAAAGACATAGTAATTATTTCCTTCAAAATTTATTACGGTGATTGTGATCCTACTGAAAGTTGATGTTTTTACCCTAGCTGAAATTTTATTATTTTTATTCCAGGTATTTTAACTGAACCACAAGAGACATCAAATTGTCAGGGAAACAGATTACAACAGTGAATAAAGTTCTAGAAAATTCCATTCTAGATGATCAAGTAACTTTGTATTCCAAATCCACTTAACGCCAACAGAAAACAGTGGATTATCACGAAGGCATGGAAATGCTAGTTGCTCAGTGCACCCAGTTCCTATTGAAGCCGTAAGATATAAAAGAAAGTTTCTTGCACTGATGCTAGTTCTGCTGGCCATGGACGCTCTGAAGTCCCGCATTCCAATGTGAAGACAGCATTCATCGCAAAGGCACAAGATACCAGATAAAAAATTTGAACATCAACAAATTAAGGTGTTGACGTGGATTTCTACAATACACAATGGAACTACCTGTAGAAACCCGGATGACATCAAGAGATAAAGAAGGATTGCTTCATACGCATGATTCAGTTGGTGTCTCGATTGACCTTGCAAGTCGGTCTCAAAATGTACTTCAGGCAGAAACTGCGTTCTCTGAGCAGACTCCACCAAATCTTGAAAACGTCTCACAGCCAGCAAAGATCTCTTCCGAATCTGGTAATTCCAGAAACGAATCCAATACGAAAATCGAAAAAGTCAATTCTGGGGTGTTTGTGCCCGTGCGGGACAACATGTGGTTGAAAAGAAAATACTCATTCATACGGCATCAGGAAATCTCCAGGGGAAAGAAACTCTTCAAATGTACAATTTGCAGCAAAACATTTTCAAGTAAATTCGTATTCTATCAGCACAAACGATCGCATACTTCTTTTTCATCGGAGCTAAATACATCTGGATTGCTTCCCCAACCGACACAAAGCTCCACGAAATCAGATTGTTCCAATAAATCCTCAATGTCCAAAAATCAGAGAGAAAATTCTCTGTGTGCAGGTTACGGATGCGACCAATTAGGAGAACTTCTCACTAAAGAAAGTGCTCTAAAAGTGCATCAGGAACTCCACAATGGTGAACAAACACTCCAATACAGCCTTTGCAACGAAGTGCTAGGAAATGAGGAGAGTTTGAAAAGAGACATACAATTTCACAGCGGTGAAAGACCTTACGAATGTGACTTTTGCAAGAAATCATTTTCGCGAAAGAGTGATTTGGAAGCACATATTCGAATCCACTCAAGTGAGAAACTTTTTATTTGTGAAATGTGTAACAAAGGATTTTCAAGCAATAAAGGCTTACGATCACATTTACTTATCCACACTAAAGGGAAGCCACACAGGTGTGAAATATGCAACAAACTCTTTTCGCGCAGTTCCAACTTAAGAACACATATGCTAATCCACACTGAAGAGAAGCCATATGAGTGTGAAATATGCAAGAAATCATTTTCGCAGAATAGTAATTTGAAAGCACATATTCGAATCCATTCAGGTGAGAAACCTTTCATTTGTGAAATATGTAACAAAGCATTTGCAAGCAATAAAGGCTTACGATCACATTTACTTTTCCACGCTAAAGAGAAGCCATACGAGTGTGAAGTATCCAACACACGCTTTTCACACAGTTCGACCTTGAGTAAACATATGCGAATCCAAACTGAAGAGGAGCCACATGAGCTTGAAGTATGCAAGAAATCATTTTCGAGAGAAGAGAAGCTATACGAGTGTGAAGTATGCAACACACGCTTTTCACACAGTTCGACCTTGATAAAACATATACGAATCCACACTAAAGAGAGGCCATATGAGTGTGAAATATGCAAGAAATCGTTTTCGCAGAATAGTAATTTGAAAGCACATATTCGAATCCATTCAGGTGAGAAACCTTTCATTTGTGAAATATGTAACAAAGCATTTTCAAGTAATAAAGGCTTACGATCACATTTACTTATCCACACTCAAGATAAGCCATACGAGTGTGAAGTGTGCAAAAGACGCTTTTCTCAAATTTTGAGCAAAAGAGCACATATGCGAATCCACACTGAAGAGAAGCCATATGAGTGTGAAATATGCAAGAAATCATTTTCGCAGAAGGGTAGTTTGAAAATACATAGTGGAATCCACTCAGGTGAGAAACCTTTTATTTGTGATGTATGTAACAAAGGATTTTTAAGAATTGGAGCCTTACGATTACATTTACTTATCCACACTCAAGAGAAGCCATACGAGTGTGAAATTTGCAACAAACGCTTTTCGCAAATTTGGAGGAAAAGAACACATATGCGAATCCACACTGAAGAGAAACCATATGAGTGTGAAATATGCAAGAAATCATTTTCGCAGCAGGGTAGTTTGAAAGCACATAGTCGAGTCCACTCAGGTGAGAAACCTTTTATTTGTGAAATGTGTAACAAACGATTTTCAACGATTGGAGTTTTACGATCACACTTACTTATCCACACTAATGAGAAGCCATACGAGTGTGAAGTATGCAAGAAACGCTTTTCGCGCCTTTCGTCCTTAAAAAAACATGTGCTAATCCACACTGAAGAGAAGCCACATGAGTGTGAAATATGCAAGAAATCATTTTCGCAGAAGGGTAATTTGAAAGTACATAGTCGAATCCACTCAGGTGAGAAACCTTTTATTTGTGAAATGTGTAACAAACGATTTTCAGCAATTGGAGGTTTACGATCACACTTACTTAGCCACACCAAAGAGAAGCCATACGAGTGTGATGTATGCAACAAACGGTTTTCGCGCAGTTGGACCATGAGAAAACATATGCGAATCCACTCTGAAGAATAGCCACATTGTTGGAGCACTTGGCGTGCGTATGTGTAAAACGGCGCCAACCGTTACCACCGAGATAACAAGGCCAGACAGCTCTGACGTTTCAATCACGTTACTCGCTAATTAGAAGTCATAACAAACATCGCCGCATGGCCGGCTACTAATGGATTGCCTTTAATGTAGCGTAAGAAATTAGGTTTTTTTATACTATTTTACCGGAAAGTAAGTGCAGTTGCAGTTAAATAGTGTTATATAACATTTGTGGAACATTGCAGTGTCAAGGTGTTAAAGGCTTTCGGACGATATCATCTTTTTGAAAATGAAGTTCGCAGACTTTGCTGCGTTTTGATGGTGTAAAGTCGGCTTGTGGAATCGCCCCGAGCCATCTTTTTCTTATATTTTCATCCTCTGGAAAGGAGAAAACCGCCACTTTTGGTGCATCACCCTATCCATAATTTCCAGAGCAAGAAGGTACACAGCATCTAAAGGGCATTTTGGATAGCCTCGTGGTTAAGCCTAAAGAAATCGGTCTGGACACACGTTAAGCGTGTTTGACGAAAGCCTTTTTAACACCTTGACACTGTAATGTTCCACAAATGTTATATAACAATATTTAACTGCAACTGCACTTACTTTCCGGTTAAAATAGTATAAAAAAACTCATTTCTTACGCTACATTAAAGGCAATCCATCAGTAGCCGGCGATGTTTGTTATGACTACTATTTAGCGAGTCACGTGATTGAAACGTCAGAGCGGTCTGGCCTTGTTATCTCGGTGGTAACGCGCCACCCCTGACAAATTTAATAGGATATTATGATTAGTTATCATTTTGATTGAGAAAGATGGCTCGAAGACGTGAGCTCACCCACGAAGAGATTTTGACAGAATTGCAGAAAGATTAGATGAAATAGATTCGGATATGGTGAAACTAACAGTTCTGAAAATGAAGAATATTTTCCGTCTAATAAAGGTAGAAAAAAATAGCAGTTTCAATGACGAAGAAGCCGAAATTAGTTCTCAGCCCCTGCCATAAACAAAAATCACAATAGAATGGATGTGGGTGCAGCAGAAAAGTAACCAGCATAAAATATCGTAAACAAATTCGCAAATCAACTCAGAACGTAGTGCCCAATTCATTGTCAAAAGAAAACGATTACTTAGTGCTTGGCGTCTAATCTTTAGTAATACAATTATGCGTCATATATAGCAATGCATAGAAGCTGAGGCTCATCGGCGTTTAGGCAAAAATACCTGGTCAGTGTCTCTGGAGGAACTCGATGCTTCATTTTCAATAATATATGCGAGAGGAGTGCATGGGCAAAGAACACTCCCTAAATACTTTCTGGTCAACAGTTTTGGGTCCACCCTTTTTCTCATACTATGCCAAGAGACCATTTCAAGGAAATTCTGAGATTCCTCCGATTCGGTTTCAAATCAGAAAGATGAGTTCGTCTTAAAAGTGATAAATTTTCTCTAGCAGCATCAGCAATCCCTACATCGAAAACAACAAGATGTCCTTTCATTCAATGCATACCAAGCAAACCGGACAAATTTGGGATAAAATTTTGGTTGTTTGTTTGTGTTGATACCAAATATATCCTCAAAGGATTTCCTTACACTGGAGCAGTTAGCGATCGGTCCATAGATCAAGCTGTGCATGAAAATGTCGTCATGCGTCTCACTGAAGGTTATTTGAGAAGAGGGAGAAACATAACCACAGTTAACTATTTTACATCCTAAACCGTAGCAGCGTAGGACTACGTTCTACTCAATTAACTTGATAGTCTTTACAATTACCATAACCATTTTACAATTTAAATAAAACATTGGAGATCACAATGATTCGTCCTTTTATTACGGCTGAATGTGAGGGTATTCAGCTGTGTTCATCTAATCTTTAAAAGAGACAAGACTTTGTTTCTTCATTCTTTCTGTTAATTAAGTTATACGGATCAAGTAAAATTGAATTTTATCCTCTGCAATAACAATTAATTTTGGTGGCGAAGTGTAGCTCTTAGACTGTAGGGTGGATTTTTGTTATTAGTATCGTTTGCTTTTGTTATTAGTATCATCTCCTTTTTTGTTTGTTATTAGTATCACTGCTATTGCATTTTTTACACATCCACGAAAACAATACTAAAGAATCTCCAATTTGAAACCAAGTAGAGAACATTTCGGTAATTATTTGACTCCTCATTTCTAACCCTGCTGTCCTAACTAGAACAAAAATTTGCGATGATGAAAATAATTGTTTCTATCAAGGAAATTAAACTGCAGTATACAGGCATATATATACATATGTCATTTGTAAAACATAAAATTTTATGCTAATTGTTTTGTAATATCAGCAAATACGTTTTTGAACTTGTACAGAGTATCATAGAATTAACATTTAAGTGCTTTCTAATTGTCATAAAAATGTAACAAATTGTTTCTTGTGCTTATTTAATTTTAAAAATAACAAGATAAAAACAAGGCACATTTTGCAACATCTCAGTTTTCTACAGCTCGAATTGTATCGTTTAACCAAACTAACAAGCTCTGTACATGAACAAAAAATCCATATCCATATGGCTCCAAACATCTTAATTCTGGGCTAATTATTCCAATTTGTGTCCAGCTCATGTATCCATCCTTATTCAGTTGAGGCTGCATCACTGGTCCTCCATCTTTTCCCATGCATATCTCTTTATCCTCTAAAATAAAAGCACAATTATTTGCATTTGAGAGTGCACAACATTTCCAAGAATTCAATTGTCATGGATCTTCATAAAAATAGAAATCCAGTGGAAATGATTGCTAACTCATCCTCTTGAATCAAATATTTGTTCTTTTATGTTTCTATTTTGTAGATATGCTTTATGTACAAAACATGCTTCTAAGTTGTTTTTAAAGGAATTTATTTTCAAATGTATTATTGTTTTTACAGAATAAGAAAACCTTTACAAAAACAAGATTAACAGCTATGTATTGTTAGTTAAAAGTAGATGTGAACTTCAAAAATTATATCTACAACTAACTGATCACACAATGAGTAATAGCAATTGATTGTTTTTATTTCCAAATTGATTTCGCTTATCTTTGCTTCACTAAGAATTGGTTTTCATTTGGATGAATAATTAAAAAGTTTTAATTTTTTGTACCCTAATTGTCAGTTGCAGATAGTAAGTTAATGATATGTTCCTAAGATATTTGAATAATATTTTGAAAGATAATTTTTCTTGTCAATGTTGTGGTAAAATTTTCTTATATGTTTACGTCTCTAAGTTTTTAATAAGACTCCTTGAAAAGATAGCGTGTAATGGAAGAAGCAGGAACCGTTCAATCCAATTACGGAAGTTTACTACTACAATTTTAAGCACAAAAATATACGGTAAAGATGTAGAATCCGGGGCATTTTTGTCGCCAAATCAAGATGGCGTCCAAAGCCAGTATGTTCATTAAAAAAAAGTGGACTTTCCTACGCGAAAAACCTTTTGCATAGAGTTGCCATAAAGCTGAATCAAAACACCCAGGTTACCATGTTTGGCGATAAATCGCTAGTGTCCCGGATTCGACATCTCCACCAAATATGGTAAACAAACACAATCACGGATACTAACAAATAAAAGCATATCTTGTGGAAAATTTATGGCTTTTGTTTCAAGTTTCGCAGCTGACTATAATCTTTTTATTTGAAAGTTCGGAAAATAATAGAGGTTTAGAGCTCCGCAGCCGGCGCCAAGTCGGTGTCACACCTGCTACATACAGGTTTACAGTTTTGCACTGGTAGGTCATTCGTTACAAGACGAAACATTTCGGAAAATTTCAATTTTGTTAAACTTAATTAAAATATTAATTTTTCACAAACCTTCACTGCCTCCTGCACAAAACATTCGTTCCATGGCTTTTATACCTTCATATTTTCTATAAAATGAAAAACTTTGTTCGCATCGTTGCTTGGATTGAATGGTAAGGAAGATTTCTTTGAAAATTTCATGTGGTTCCCATCCGGCAAACTGTACGGTGTCCAATGCTCCTGACCTTTCACCCGGACGTGTTGCAACTGCGATGTCGTCTGGCTTGTAAAGAATTGTGTTTGCAGCCAGTTCTAAATAAATATAAGCAAAAATTAGTTCAAGTGCGATCCCTAAATATTTAGTAATTGAAGAATATTTTACTTTGATTCGTGAAAGAAATCGCTATTAAATACATTTTGACCTCGTTTCATTTCTCGTCTAAAGTGAATTTTCTTTCTAAAATTAAATTGTGCAATACAGTGTAATCTTAAAAACTGCATAAGGAATTTCTCAATTAACTTGAGGGTTTATTCATTAGCATAAAATGTTTTTCAAATGAAAATCCATGTACAGCTGCGAAAAAAATGACTCTTCATACTCACATTACTCATACAGAGCAAAATTCAAAGGTACTATTCAAAAACAAATAAAACGTCTCATAAATTTACATGCATGGGATTTGCATAAGGGACCATCTTTATATCAAATCGCGCAAAAAAATTTTTAGGGTTCCAGTGAGGAAACCCAATTTGGACACCAAATGTTGAATTTGCATCCAATTGTAACCTGGGATACCAAGTTTCGAGTCCTGTCCTTCCTGGAGTACGAAATGGAAACCCCGTAGCACTAATGTTAATATAGCCATTTATTCACATCTTCCGAAATTATCTTAGCTGAATATTTTTACTATGTAAGTTTTAGCCCTCTGAGCATCACGAAATTTGTGAGTAGTGTAGAATTGCTCCATAACACACTTAAGGACTCAATACCAATGAGAGGACCAAATGCCTGCTTGTCTGGGAAAGGGTTGCTTGTACATTCCATAGCTTTCAAACAATGGGCTGTGTATGACACTAGAGATAACTAAAATCTATACATATAAAGCAGAGTTGGCATCTGTCTGTCTTCTCTAAATAAATCTACACCGTTTGACCAATCCACACCAAATTTGGCACACTTATTCTTTGGAACCCTGTGGGTAACGTAGGCTACATATTAACCCCGTTCTATTTGTCTTGGGTGTGCAGAGGAGTGTAACGTCCCGTTATCCTGGACAGAGCACTTGCTAGGGGGCGCTCTCTCCCCTAGCTATCCAGATGACGTCAGAGAACATCTACAGGAGTCGCCTCTCAAGATGGCCTTGGAGGTTTTTAGAATCTGAGTATGGTGTAATGGGTGCGGTTGCGCTGAAAATCGCTCAATATCAGTTTATGTATCCCGTCTGCAAATTCTTAAACTGTATCTTTGTTATTGGAATGTACATTTTTATGATAATATAAGATTATTTTCATAGAAAGTGGTCTTTTTTTATCGTCGATATGGTACAGGGGCTAAAGACAATTCGAATTCCTCATAGGAATAACATTGCGTATTTATACGATCGGTGTCACAGACCCATTCACACTAAATTTAGTACATTCATCTTGTAGAATTCTGCGCGACACATAGGCTATAAATTAATCGATCGTGTTTGATTTGTCCTTGGTCTGCAGGGAGGCAAAAAGCAATTAGAAATCTCCATAGGAATAATATTGAATAACATTACGATGAATTATAAACAATTCAACACGAGCAAGGCTGGTTTATTTATAAAACTACGAGATTTGGGACAAGAGGTTTGGAATCACGGTTGCGTGTCCGCTGAGATCGAAATGCTATAGCAGAGTGCGAATGGAGGTATTTTCTTGAAGCCTCTCACACATTGTTGAGAATTAAGATTAATAAATGAACTGGAACCAATATATATTCCTTTAACTTTATTATATACACTAAACACGAAAAATGGCAATTTAACAATGGAAAGAACTAATACAAATATTGACATATAACACAAGCAAATAATACATAATTCTAAAAATTGAATCTGGATCAACCATGAGAATTTATATCTAAATAATAAGCATATTTAACTCACCGAATTCTGTGCAGCAATCAATTGAGATTTCTTTGATTTAGGGCTAACAAAATAGGCTGGATTGTTTATCAGCGCGGCTTTCTTCCAAATTAAAAAAAGGCTTCACATTACGATTCGTCCGTTTTCGTTGTATTCTAAAGATTTGTCTTATTCTTATACTAACACGAATCGAAATTCTCATTGGTTGATCATTCAAATTAAAATACATTAGCGCCATCTAGTGGCTAGACAGAGACTGAACACTCATTGGACTGGACTTACGGAGTTTATCTCCTCATCACAAGAGTTGAATATAAAATAATGTACGTAAAATTATAAGAACTGGATAGCATGAACTTATCAGCGTTACACCTCGGTACAGTTGGTCAAGCGATCACCCTCCCAGGTACTGTCCGCGACCCAAGGCGCTTAACTTTTGGTGGTCAATCAGGGGCTGAGTGACGATCCCCTGTTGAACTTGCTTTGAATGGATCAAAGACATGAATGGGAGGGAAGTTAAAAAGATTAGCTACCTATATATACTATACAAAATAGGATGTGTGTGTGTATTTTCTATACAAACCTACACCGTTTGACCAATCCACACCGAATTTGGTACACTTGTACTTTAGAACACTGCGGTCAGCATAGGCTAACTCTTAACCCCCGTTCTATTGGCCCTAGGGGGCTAAAAACTATTCGAAATCGCCATAGAAATAACATTGAGCATAGATTGATCGCTTTAGACAACTATGGTTGCTTTACCAGTGTTGATCGAAAAACAATTTTTTCCGAAACAAATTAAATTACAATATTTATGTTTGAACTGACTTTTTAGTTCTTCCCATGATGTAAATAAATTATAGATATTTTATTGATGAAGAAAGAATAATTTTAAAATATTTATTTTTGCAAGGAAATTCAAGGAAAGGTCTTCAGGAGTTCAAGGAAAGTTGGTGTATATTTCGACCAACTTTCCCTAAATAATTTATTGAATACGTATTGATTTGCAGAATTCTGTTTCACAAGGCTTTTTAGGTAAGGCGTGTAACTTATTTTAAAATGTCCGGAATAGATACATGTGAATCCTCCGTTGAAAGCAGTGATTTTCTTTCTGAAAAATTCTGTAAAATCGACCTGCTTTTTGAAAAATTTTTATCTATTCAGTTTAATTTGTCTACACCGATTACATTTATTTCTAACCCAAGCACCGTTATTCCGAAAAGCACAAACGAAAAACTCATTGATCATAGAAGCGTAATTTTGCTACTCGGTATCTGGCAGCACCAGAATTAATGTTTACTTTTTATAAAACTAATGTGGACCGATCACATTGAGCGCGCCCTCCGAGTCCGTCCCGTCGCTAATTATACCAGCCTATTTCTCGAAAAAATATTCTCTTGAAAATAAAATCCTTGTCTGCAGTCATCACTAGGTCCATCGTCACATTCGGTTCTCAAGTCGGAGGATCGACTAAATCTTGAAAACTGCAGATTTTTCACCATCGTATATTGCTTACGGATGTTCCCTATTTTGGTCGGAATTTAGTCATCCATTCGGACCTCGAAATTAAACCCGTAGCCGAATTCCTGCAGCAACTTTCAGCCAAGTCCTTTGAAAAGGTTCCAAACGAAGCTCTTAGGTCACTACCACCTTGCGACCCAACTGTTAAATAGCTCACCGAAAAGAGCTTTTCTGCACCGATAGTTTGAAACTGTTCCGTTTGGATCCGAAGTCTACGACTTCAATTCCTCTAATGTATGTAACATCAGGCACGCGCAATCAGGAAGAATCTTCGAGACCTTAGAAACAACTTATTCCTGGCATCAGGCCAGACAAGAGTAACCAATGAGGATCCAGCTAGCGCTCGAAGCGAAAACACCTAAGCACCAGAGAAAGATGAGAACGGCGAAGATACAGTTTGCGGGAACTGGCATTTATCTAATTGTTTTAATTTTCATTTTATGTAGTTTCATCTGTAAATTGTTAAATCTCAATTAAAATTGTTTAAAACGATGAGAACTCTCGCCTCCAATCCATCAAAACCAAAGAACTGGGCAACTCGTCCATAATACATGTTTCCCCTGTAACTTAATCATATGCAAGTCCAAAATAGGACCGCGTTCTGCAACTTGGTTTCACCTTTTCCTAATACACTGCTGGCCACCGTAAATGCAACACCCTGAAGGAAGCATGCAAATAATATGAAATTTACAACATGCATTAGCGGAGGTGAGATATGCAAATGATTAGAATTTCAGCGCAGACGCACATCACGCGCGCCTGTGGCGCCACTTCAAAGCGCTATTTAAGGCTTGGAGATTTCGACGATTTCAAGTACGGCAATTGTGTTTTTCTTGTGGTTTTTTCAAAAAAACGATCAATTATGCCTCGTAGAAAACAGCGATCATATTTTGATCAAGTATCCGAGTTCGACAGAGGAAGGATAGTGGCCTACCGAGATTGTGGATTATCTTTCAGGGAAATCGGTAGTCGTGTTGGACGAAACCAAACAACTGTAATGCGGATATGTGATCGTTGGATGCAGGAGGGTACGACGGACCGACGTGTTCGATCGCATCCACCTCAGTGCACCACTTCACGTGATGACAGGCATATTGTGCGTATGGCAGTGACGGATCGCTCAGCCACATCACGAACCATAGCACAGCACATTCAGTCTGTACCGCATCATCCAGTGTCTGCGCGTACCATTCGACGCCGTTTACAGCAGAGTGGTCTGTCCGCAAGACGTCCATTGCTTCGTCTACCCTTGACGCAGAACCACAGACGTTTCCGCCGCCAATGGTGCGATGAAAGAAGGATGTGGACGGCAGAATGGAATGAAATTGTCTTTACTGACGAGTCACGCTTCTGTCTGCAACACCACGATGGTCGGATTCGAGTCTGGAGACACCGTGGAGAGAGGATGCTGAACAGCTGCGTTATACACCGTCACACTGGTCCTGCACCGGGTATTATGGTATGGGGCGGTATTGGATATCACTCTCGCACTCCTCTAGTACGCATTGCCGGTACTTTAAACAGCCAGCGCTACATCTCCGAGGTGTTGGAGCCAGTTGTCCTTCCTTACCTTCAGGGCTTGCCCACAACCATATTTCAACAGGATAATGCGCGACCACACGTGGCACGCATTGTCCAAGGGTTCTTCGTCAATCGCCAGATTGAATTGCTTCCCTGGCCAGCTCGCTCTCCGGATCTTTCGCCGATAGAAAACATGTGGTCCATGGTTGCTCAACGATTGACCCAGAATACATCCCCAGCTGCCACACCAGATCAACTTTGGCAACGTGTGGAAGCTGCTTGGTCTGCTGTACCCCAAGAACACATCCAAAGTCTCTTTGAATCAATGCCGAGGCGTGTGGCAGCGGTGAACTCCAACAATGGCTGCTACTCTGGCTACTGATTTTGGCAGGAACCACACTTCACAGAAGTCTATAAATTTAATCATTTGATACTTGGTCAACATGTTATCTGCAAAATAAATTTTGTTGTGATATCTCTTGTCTTTCTTGGTGTTGCAATTTGGGTGGCCAGCAGTGTATTTTAATTTCAACTTTATGCAAGGGTAACAGAAACTCTGAGGATCAACACCCAAAGTTCAGCACCTTCTGTACTTGGGAGGGTGTGACCACCTGGCAACCCTGCTGATAAGCAAACCGATGATCGTTTGCAACGAAGTTTGATTGATTTGAGTGGCGTCAGCGGCAGATCATATAAAAAAAGCAGTAAACATGCCAGATGATAGACTTCCCCGCGAGAATGGAAAACGTTTTTGTATTATTTGGAGTTGATATATGCAATAAATGTTGGTTATGCTATGTTAAAATTGCCTTCTGATTTTCTCAATAACTTCACTAGGCAGCAAGGGTGTCCACTTGACTCCTGTCTCGGCTCAAAGGTGTGTTATAAAATTTTCTCCGCTTATTAATTCAGCTATCTAGCCCATTCCACTCAAACAAAATCTACCTGACGTTTTAAGTTGATTTTTACTGTGCAATGTCAGTTATGAAATTAATATTCGATAAAATTAAGTGTCGTAGCTTGTCCTGTTCTGGATCTTGTGCAAAATCCAATCGATAGAACCTGGAATAGACACCTTCATATACTTTGATTTAAATCGTTTCTGAAAATATATTTGTATGATGCAAAATTTCTAGTTAGAGAAGAATGGTTCGATTCGATTCTTTCCTGTGTCCAGCTGTACCTTAGAATCTTTTTAGTCTGTTTAAAAAATTAAATTTATAGAAAATGTTTTTAAATAAGTATATTGCTAATTTGGAGAGCAATACAAATTCTTACGAAAATAGCCCAAGTACAGTCTGAAATGAAATATTTTTATTCGTTTGATAGTTATTTTGATTTGTCATGCTCTGGTGTTTTTTAAGATTAAAGTTCTATCTTGTAAAAGACCATTCGAAAATTTCAAGAGAATGGGTTTATCACATGTGAGTTTATAGAAACAAATACTTAAAACTAAAGAAGTAAAACATATTTTTCTAAGCATGTAATAGTGTCGAAACATTGAAAGTTTCAATTACCAGTGCTTGACTCTAAATGTTGGACGATAACAAAGTCAGAAAGTAGCGTTAAATTTACATTTTTACAAAGAAAATAAAAATCTGAATATGCTATTGATTTCAAAGTATCGGAATATTAATTTCATTGCATTTGTATTTGCTTTAGTACGTTACTTACCGATAGGAGGGAGGCAAATGGGTCGTACTAAAGCACTGAATTCAATAGGCCTTTTGAGTTTGAGGATAGCAATATCATAATCATCGATGCGTCTAGTACCAAAGCGTGGATGGGCCAAAATTTCGTCTATTTCAAACTCTTCAACACTGTTTTCATGTTTGGCATTTGCCACACCTGTTGAAAGATTTAGTACATGAAATTATTATTCTTCTAACAAGTTTAGCACAGACAAGCTCCTTTGGCTTAAAAATGAAGTTACAGTGAATGATCCTATTTCTAAAGGCACCCTTATCTATGAACAATTTTACATTTAAACCAGTTATTATAAAAGAGTGGTAGGAAATTGAATTAAAGTCGCACTGAAACAACACAATGGGCTATTTATTATGAAAGAGAAAAGTACTGAAATCTTTTTTATTTTATGGCAGTACTTACGTTAACAAATTTTAAATAAACAGTAGACTACACTGTTGATTCAATAACTCGATTTAGACTCACCATCTATTTCATCCAAAACGAGAAAACGACGAGGGTAGTTTACCCAACAGCAATCACAAGGACTAAACGACTGCGTCTATTGGTCCATGGATTCCTTACAAGATTCTATTGGTGCTTTCTTCCAGATGGAAAGATTCTATTGGTCTTTTCAATAGGAAGTATTGGGATAAATTCCATTCATCCTTAACTGATAACAGGATCGTTTGGAAATATTCTGCTGCTTCTTTCCTCCGAATAGACTACTATTATTCATTGCGGAAAAATAGAGTACAACATCAACTACTTTTGAATCACGGTCAGATGACGAGGCAACACATAAGCTCTCATCCCATTCTCCAAACTTCCACACCGCGTCAACGTGAGGACATTTCAGGCCATGGCAGATTTAACGTGCACCAGCCCCTTTGTACACGACGGTGTTTGGTTGGATTCGAACTCGCAACCCTCCGGTTGCTAATCTGTTACTCTTCCAACTGGGCATCACAGCCCAGTCATTTAAGTAAGAGTAATGGTAATTTAATTAATTTCGCACTGGTGCAACACAGCGGGCTCTTGGCAACGGTCCGGGATCAATACCCAAGGGAAAGATCTGAGGACAACCTCTCGTAATTTTGAACCATAATCATGCAATCAATACCTGAACTGGCACTTCTATCCAAACTTGTACACCACGCCAAATTATTCTTTCATGAAACATTCAAGTAATATGATTGCCAAGCGATGGTAATAGTAATTAATTAGAGCAGCTCTGAAGCAATACAATAGGATATTGGCGATGGTCCGGGATCAATCCCTAAGGGTAAGATCAAAGGACAATGCCACTTAATTTTGAGGAACCGTCAGATGACGAGGTCAATACCCGAGCTGATTATCTAGCGATAATTTTTCACTCAATGAAATTTGAGGTTTCATTTAAGCTCTCTTCTAGCTTGAGTATTGTAGTCGTATTTTCATACAATATTATCTTTGGAATTTGAAACAAATACGAAATGCAATTGGTAGGTATTTAATTAACGTCGCACTGGAGCAACACAAAGGGCCATTGGTGACGGTCCGGGATCATCCCCCGAAGAGAAAGATCCGAGGACAACATCACGAATTTTAAATCACGGTCAGATGACGAGGTAACATCTGAGCTGGCACTCCACTCTCCAAATTTCCACACCACGCCAACGTGAGGACGTAATGCAATTGTATAAATATTATTTGATTTGTTGCATATTTTTCGTAAAGCTTTCTCATCATCTGATCGTGGTTCAAAAATACGAGGTTTTGTCCTCGGGTCTTTTCTTTATGATTGATCCCGGACAATCGCAAATAATCCCTTGTATTGCTCCAGTGAGACGTAAATGCAATGACCTACCTATCTTTGTGCGTTTTTAAATGTAAATATGTTTTTGCTGGTAAAAATAAATTTGTTCATACTTATCCAGAACTCCAAAATGTTATAAAAATCCGGACTGTATGAGGTCGTCAATAGCCCATTGTGTTGCTTCAGTGCGACGTTAATTAACTACTTACCTACGTACCGGACTATATGAGTGTTTCCTCTTAAGCTAAATATGAATGGCAGGTAGGTATTTTAATTAACGTCGTACTGGAGGAACACAACGGGCTATTCGTGACGGTCCGGGACCAAACACGAGGGGAAAGATTCGAGGACAACAAATCATAATTTTGAGCTACGGTCAGATGACGAGGTCACACCTGAGCTGGCACCCTACTCAACAAATTTCCACGCCATGCGAAAGAGGATGTTTGAGGCCACGACAGATTTACTGTGAACCTGCCCCAACGTATACTGCGGTATTTGATGTTAATCGAGTTACTATTCCAACTGGGCTCCCAATGCCCTTCAGCTTGTATAGAATGAATCATACATTTAATAATTTTTTAAATTAAAAAAAATTTGAAACATGCTTAATTTAAATATTGCATATGGAGGCTCTATAAAGTCTAGCTCAAATCGTTCTGCACGAATAATTTAATGTCAGTGGAAACATATTTCCAAACTGGCAATAAATTAAATTTGTTCTTAAACGATGTATATTTTCTTCTTTCTGTAGTAGTAAAAATTCCGTTTTACAAGTTGAAAATACATATTTACCTTCCAAAATAAATCACTTCAAATAATAATAAATCATACTTTGATAGCTTCAAAATGACATCAATTGTAATTGCTGGATAATTTAAAAACTCGTAAAGGTGAGTTGGTAGAGGGGGAGTCTAGTATGGCAGATAGTTTGTATCCATATACTAAAGACGGTATACATTGTAGATTCTTTAAATAATGAAATTAATTTGCAAAATGCCATAAATCTAGCACAAATTAAAACTAGGCAATATGCAAAAAGGCAAACATCCCCGACTTAAAATTAATTAGTAGAAAAAATGTATCCATAAGGATATAATATAAGGATAAGGATATAAGGTAGTTAGTGCAATACAGGTCGTTGTTAATATGTTATTACTATACGCTTTATACACGTTTACAAGAGCAGCAAGATCTATCATGGGGCTATAATATAGCGATTTCGAAAAGTTATAATATTTGGTTCTGTCACATCTGTAAATCGAGTTTGATCTGTCAAATAACACATGCAATACATTTTATTTTATAAAACATGTTTTTAATAATCAGTACATAACGCATTTTCCAAACTGTATTTCTCATGCATTATTTTCAATGTCAAATTTACTTCCATATAACATTGTTGCAACGGGAATGCTTGTGTGAATTGTCCTGGAAATACTGCTTTATCAATTAATTCATACAACTCCGAGTTTGGTCAAAGTCCATGACGATTTAATAAACGGATCTCAAACAGTCATCACTGTCAATAACGGGAGGTCCCAGTGTAAATACACGTCAGTAAAGTTTATATCAAAACAATCAAAGGGTATTGAAGTCTCATTTGTATGCTCTCTTGTGATAAGAATATATGGTTTAATGTCAATCAAAGCCGTTTCAGGCATCAGGTATGGTAGAAAGGCTTTCATTATCATCTAATAGCCATATTGCCATGAATTTGAAACAGATATTAATGTAATTGGATTTGATTCGTTTTCGCTAGCATTACTAGGTTCTTTAACCCTCCAAGAGTTTTGACGAGATATCTCGTCCAAGATCTGGTCAGTTCCTTTAACGGCGAAACAAAACTGCCCTATTACTTCCAAGGGAATGAGGAGCAGAGTAGGAAAAACCGAATTGTCCCTCTCGCTCTCATTAATAATTGAATCAATCATAAGATAGATCGATATTTTAATTAACGTCGCACAGGAGCAACACAGCGGACTATTGGTGACGGTCGGGGATCGAACCCGAAGGGAAAGACCGAGGACAACACCACGTAATTTTGAACCACGGTCAGATGACGAGCACCCCACTCTCCAAACTTTCACACCACCCCAACGTTAGGACATTTGAGACAGATTTAACGTGCATAAACCCCCTCTTCCCTTGTACACGACGGCTAAATATATCCCAGGAAGGATTATATTGGTCAAAAAGGTCAGTCATAAAGGATAGGTTGGTATTTTAATCAACGACGCACTGGAGCAACACATCGGGCTGTTGGAGACGGTGCGGGATCTAACCCGAATGGAAACCTCAAGGACAACACGATGTAATTTTGAATCACGGTCAGATGACGAGGTGACACCTGAAATGGCAACCCACTCTCCAAATTTACGCACTATGTCAACCTGAGGACGTTTGAGGCCACGACAGATTTAACCAGCCCCTTCGTACACGACGGTGTTTGGTTGGACCGAGTTTCGACCTCCTTTACTCTTCCAACGACGAGTAATTACGAGTAATCCTTTACTCTTCCAACTGGGCTATCACGGCCTCAGTCATATAGTGAAGACTGCAGATTACAGAACGGGTATATGCTTTTAAGACTCTTAAATTTAACCCTCAGAGGGTTAAATTTAAGAGCTTGAATGTTTAATAAAATAGCAGTAACTCCTTTGCTAAAACCGCTTCACATGCATATTCACGCATTTACTCTCACAGAAGCTTTACAGACTGTTTTCATCAGACGCACCCTCGTGAAAGCACCTCACCCGATAAGACTAAATTTCAGTTCAATTTCCTGAAAAATAAACGGGTTATTTGACGTCTGGAGATGGGAATCGCGAAAGCAACGGGAAAAGAGGAAAAGACGGGAAAATGTCTCTTTCCCATTTTAATCCGAAGGAGGAGGATGGCTTCACGTCCGGAGTGGTTATGTTTACTCCCCGTGAATGTCGACTCATTTTGTGACAGAAACAATTCGGAGTTAGGGGACTTTGTACGTGATACCAGTGGTTAAATGTGTAGGGTGCCAAATATTTGTATAGCGTGGTTTTGCGATCAAACTTCTACAATTCAATTTATTTTGGTTCATCTGGTTTTAACATTATTTGGTAGGTAGTAGTTAATTAACGTCACACTGGAGCAACACAACGGACGATTGGCGACGGTCCGGGATCAATCCCTGAGAAAGATCCAAGGACAAAGCCTCGTACCTTTAAACAACGGTCATATGACGATGATATTATTTGGTGGTGACTGTTATGTTCCTAGCAATGAATTGGCGGATGGCTTAGTTAACCCTACTAGTGGTTGTCTCTACGAGGTTGTCGGGTGCATTTCTCTCTTCTGTGTCAATAAAACTTTCATTGTGTGTATGTCTGTTTCTTCATATTGTGTCTTGTGTCTGGCGCAGCATGGACAAATATGGCCCTTGAGGCATAAATCTCCAAACCAACCAACCAACCAAACGTCTCAACGAGGTATCTCGTCATTAGTAAACTTGACCAGATCTTCATGGACGAGATATCTCGTCATCAGTAGCCCAGTTGGAAGATTAACAACGGATTAACTACCGGAGGATTGGGAGTTCGAACTCCTTCAAACCAAAGACCGTCCTGTACACGAGAGCTGGTTCACGTTAAATCTATCGTGGCCACAAATATCCTCACGTTGGCGTGGTGTGGAGGTTTGGGGATTGGGTTACAAGCTCAGGTGCTGACCTCGTCATCTGAGCGTGGTTCAAAATTACGAGGTGGTGTCCTTGGATATTTCCCTTCGGGGTTGATCCCGGACCGTTACGAATAGCCTGTTGTGTTGCTCCAGTGCGACGTTAATTACCTACCTACCCATTGCTATGATTTGTCATTTCCACTTTTTGCATGAAAATCGCTCACAACGATTTAATTGTATTGCTGAACTCTGGTGGTTGTGTAGACGAGTTGTCTCGTCATTAGCAAAGATACTAGAACTTGATAGACTATATATCTCGTCCAAGAGAAGAAAATAGCTGACCTGATCTTGATCTCTTCATCATCATAAACCGGCAATATGTTCATGACGTGATCTTCATCTCTTCATCATCATAAACCAGCAATATGTTGATGACGGGATATATTGTCATTATCAAAATTAGTCAGATCTTGATGAACGAGATATCTACTTGGAGGGTTAACCATATATGGTCAAGATTTAACGAGAAATATTTTCCGTCAAATAAATGGTATTTATGGTACAAGTGACCAGACATGGGTGCCAAACATGTGTATATCCCCGTCGTTTTACCATCAAAACTTAAGTCTAATTTTTTGGTTTATTTGGTTTTAATGTATTTGGTAATCCTAACAATCCTGAACCTATCCTTGCACCAATCAATCCTATGATTGCTGGTTGATCTGAGGGTAGAATCAATAAAACTTAAGTAGTGAAGAAAAAAATTACAAATGATGCAGAGCTAAGATAGATTGCCTTGGAAACAATTTATAGATGTCCGGAATCAGATTGGCCTCCTCTATATACAGATGGATCTCGACTTACATAGCAGAGAAATGCAGGCGCTGGGGTTTTCTTGAACCGTTTTGCTTATTATTTTACTCTAAGGACAAATACAATCGGGCCATGGTAGCCCGGTTGGAGGAGTAGCGGAATAGAAACCATAGGGTTGCGAGTTCGAGTCCTACCATACACCGTCGCGTACGAAGAGCTGGTGCACGTTAAACCTGTCGTGGCCTCAAATTTCCTCACGTTGACGTGGTGTGGAAGTTTGGAGACTGGAGTGTCAGTTCAGGTGTGAACTCGTCATCTGACCGTGGTTCAAAATTACGTGCCAATTGTCCATAACCCGTTGTGTTGGTCAAGTGTGATGTTAATTAATTACCTACCTACCGATGTTGGTATGGTAGGTATTTTAATTAACGTCACACTTGAGCAACACAACGGGCTAGTTACCTACTTGCAGAATACAACGCTTACGATAGAGAGATTGAAGCTACCAGGCTTGCCACTGAACAAGTGGTTTTAAGGTAGGTAGGTAGGTAGTTAATTAACGTCACACTGGAGCAACACAACGAACTATTGTGTGATGGTACGGGATCAATTTCTTAGGGAAAATCCGAGGACAACACCTGTTAATTTTGAACCACGGTCAGAAGACGAGGTCACACCTGTCAGCTGGCTCCCCACTCTCCAAACTTCCACACCACAACAACACGAGGACGTTTGAAGCACGACAGATTTTACGTGCACCAGCCCCCTTTGTAAACGACGGTCATTGGTTATATTTGAACTCGCAACCCTCCGGTTGTTAATCCGTTACTCTCCCAACCGGGCTACCACGGCCCAAGTAGTTTTTAGAAATGATAAATTTTTTAAAGTGGTTATGTATTATCTGACTTAATACCTGCAATTCAGGCAATTACTTCACATGCTCACCCAGATTGTCAGACTTAAAAGCTGTAAAAATGAACTTAGGAATACTACAATAAAAATAAAGTTGCCATTCTTCCTAAATTTGTATTGCATTAAATGATAGAAAAACCTGAAAAAAAGCCAGTATGAAAAATGCTCGAAAATGCCCTAACAATGGTACTGAATTAGTTTTTTTTTTTTTTAATATTTCTATTTACTCATCTTTGCTAAAATAAAGACGCCAAAATCATAAAATCCTCGCCCCGATAGTTAAAAGAAATACAACAGCTTCACATGTAATATTATTAACAATTTAACAGAAAAATGTTAAGTGTACCAAATATTAATTTCGACGTATCTTAAATTTGTGTTGAAGAGTGTTAATAATTTACTAAAGATAATATCGTAAAAGGTTTCAAGCACAAGCAAAACAAAATCTTCATACATTATAAAATACGATATTAATCAGGCCAGTAGTTAAGTTACGTAATTTTTCTTTTAGGTCTATGTGCCTTTGCAGTTTAAAAAATTAAGTAAAATTGCATCCTTAAGGAAATGTGTATGATAGCTTTTTGTAAAAATATCAGCCATTATTTTTCCGATTAGTCTTTAGCTTAATTCTTTCACAACAGTTGATATCGGTAACAGTTGACAGGTAAGTAATGTAAGTAATTGTTCTCTCGTTTAGAACATTTGTTAAATGTGTATTATTTTGTGCATTACGAGCATTTCAGTTTTAGTTTCATGCAAAAGTATTAATTGGAACTAGATTTTTCGTTCATGAGATTAGCGATGACTGGCGAGAAAATGAAAGATTTTTGTTAGTTTTCGAAAGTAACGATTTAAAGAATTATTCTTGTCCTTGTGAAAAGGATTTTTTGCGTAAATAAACCAGATGTGAAAATGGATCGGGATTTATCTCCGTTTTGGCGAAGTTTGGCGTTTAATTTAATTAGTACTGACCAATTAACAATCATATATCAGTTCAAAATTCATTGTTTATAATTTTTATTGGCAATATGCTGGAAACATTCTACAAACAAACCAAGTGACGTCACGTCTGGAATACGTATTGGAAGCACGGTCTACTACAAAAACTCTACCGCCATCTACATTTAGCTTGACAGAAAAGAATTTATATGCGATAGTAAAGAAGTTGATAGCATGACAAGCTATGAATAAATTTATTTGTTATCAATCAATTTGTGTTGTATTAAGTTTAAATGTACATTCTTGCTTGAGTAAGAAAATTTCAACACTGAAACACAATTTAAATCAAAAATTCAGTGGGAGCTATTGTTTTAAAAACATTTTAGTAATGTTCGAATCTTTTCATGTCATGAAATGCTTAATGCAAAACCTGGCTTAAATATAAATTTCGTCAAAAGCAATACATCCTTTTTACTTAGAACTTTTTCAAGTATTTATAGTTAATAACCTGTTGAATGAAATAAGCATAATTTTCAACACTGAGGGAAAGTTAGCCTCTCTATTTTCCCTATTCTGTTAGAATTAATCTAGAAATCAATCAACAAATGAAAAAAATGGAAATGGTGGCAGAAGATATGAGTGCAACAATGTTACTCATGAAAATTTAAGAATTTTTCATTTCAATACATATTGGAGTTACGAGCATTTTAGTTTTGGTTTCATGCAAAAATATTAATTGGAACTAGATGTTTCGTTTATGAGATTGGCAATCACTTAGATGAGAAAATGAGGTTTTGGTTATAGATGTTTCGTTTATGAGATTGACAATCACTTTGATGAGAAAATGAGTTTTTGTTATTGTCTAAATCTAACCTAAATGTGCATTTTTTTTGTTTGACTAAAATTTCAATCTAACACTGAAACATAATTTAATTCTATTCAAAAAGGCCCATTAGATGTTGCTAATTTAGGTAATTTTCGAAAAGTACTCTTTGATTTACAAAGTAGCTAACTATAAATCTGTAATCTATTTCGGAAGTGAAAAAACTAATCATAAGTCAGTAGACTGTCTTTTATAAATGTAGTAGTTAAAGCGGAAAATATTTCATCTTATCCGTTTCATTAAATACCAAAGAAAGATTTTTTACTTACAGGCTGATATGCAATATTTTGGTTCCAATATAAATAGAAGGTCCTATTTTATACAATATAATTCCCTTTCAGAAAGGTTACTCTATATAGTCCTTATTTCTCAATTTATAATCCAATCAATTTAGGATCTTCTTTTAGGAAATATTACCCGTCTGTTCTCCAACTTCCTATTATTCCATATACAGAGTATATTATATAAAGTAGTCTATTACTCACAATTACCACATGTTCCTATACTTAGTTTAATGTGATTTCGTTTCAGGATGACTTCTTTGTCTAATTTTAACTCATGTGTATTATATTTCGCCGAAAATTGAATAAAGTAACTGGTAATGGTATAGTATGTGTAACTGAGGGGATTCTTTTATTTTAGTTTGCGTATAAATAGTTCGCTCGTCTGTACAGTTCATCCCAAACTAATGATCGCTGAAAAGTTATTGAACTCTATGTTGCACTGATGTATCGCTAGCTGGTAATAGGGTTACTGGCGTTTGCAATACCGGTAAATTAGCGGAAAATTCTCTGTACCAGGTTTTAGTTCTACGTTTTTCCTTAGAGGGTAGCACTGATTGCGCGTGATTATGTGACTTAAACCATGTACTGGTATCAGACTTCGAGATTTAGCGAATTAGCCCATTGAAGGGTTCACACGCATATATCAGTTTTGCAACCTGCAGTCTTCTCCTTAATGTAATTTCCTTCTATTTTTATTTAAACCATTTTTTCTACAATATTTTTATTGAAGATTACATTGTCTACTATTATTCAGTGCGATTTTCATCTGCAGTTGCAATACTACATTACTTTGCACAATGTTGCACTTTCTGACCGAAAAAAAAATGCTTTTTAGCATTGTGTATACGGTCCCTAATCTGACTGCTTGAACAGCTGTGCACAAGCGGTATAAGTCAACTTTTTTGCGTCATTAGGCCTCCGTTACTGTTCAACCTACAGAAATGCAGTTTTCTGCTAACGATAGGGATACAGGTAAGGAACATTTTCGCTATCTCGGATTTTTATCTAGAGGGGTTGTATACAAATTAAAAACTGAATCCGCTTAAATTGTTATCACGTGATAATTGTACTCACATATCTTAATTACTTACCTTATTTGGTGTACTTTTGAAATTTACATTGCCTACCTATCTCCAAATGGTAAAAAGATAAATTGCGGAGCAACCTTTTTGGGACACCCTATATATATATATATAGATGTGGGGGTGCTGGTTTGTAGGCGATTGGCAACATTACGAAAGTTTTAAAGAATAACTAAATTTAATGAGATTTATGAATATTTACAATGAATTTGGTTTAGACAATTAAAGTTAAGTGCACAGCACAGACATCATAAACTCCATCGGCGCTCGTCGCCCGTCAACATTGCACAGTCTAACGCTACGTCCGTCTTGTAGCTTCGTAATCTTCCTTCTGTGTCGCTTTTTGACTGCGTTCCTCCAATGCGCGGAATGGCTGCGCAGTGGTCGGAGATGACATCAGCGCGGAGGTGCCCTCTAGTGGCAGTCTGGGCACCACACATATATATATATATATATATATATATATATATATATATATATATATATATATATATGTATATATATATATAATAAGTAAAACTACCCTAAGAATAGAATAGATTTCCCCGAGAAACAAGATGAAATAAAATATGTAAATGTTAAGTGAGCCTGCCTACTTTTTCGGGGAAATCTATTCTATTCTTAGGGTAGTTTTACTTATTATTTCCCTTTATTTGTTCTCTGCGGCTTTCAGCGCTGTTCATCTAAAGGGTCAATATTATTGTTGTTATTTTGCTCCATTTTTGTTCTTGTTATTATTTGCATTTTGTTTTTGTTTTTATTTGGTTTCTCCTTTTTGATTTGTGGTGATGGTCTATTTAATATACTATTTATGATGCAGCTCTAGCGCTCTTTATGGTATATTGTCTCCTTCCTTTCTCTAATGAATATTGCACACAATCTTACCCTAGCGACTGGCAATAAGCTTAACAGCTGTGCTCGGTACTTGACTACTTCAGGGGGTAGTCTTGGATCGTCATCAAGTGACCCTGTCCCTTTTTCCACGTCCTCTTCTCTACCTACTGGTAATTCTTTCCACGAGAAACATTGTAATACTTCCGTTTCATCCTCTCAAAAATTTTATAACAATAATTCATTTGCAAACGTAGCCAAACCTCTTAAATTTTCAATTTGTAAAGACTCCAGATGTAAAACCTGTCCTAACTTTAACCCCATCCAAATCAATAGTGACTGCGATAATATTGCCTGCAAATGCAGCAATTGTATTTACCTTCTTGAATGTCAGCTCTGTAACATGAAATACATTGGCCAAACTTCCAACTCCTTAAATATCCGCATCAATTTACACAGATCCAACATTAAAAATTACAGTAAAACTCAATCCTTTAATGCTGAATTCAACCATTTTCAAATTCACTCCTTCACCTATGTTAAAATCTCCATCTTAAATATTTGTCCTGACCTCAACAAAAGACTCGAATTAGAAAACTTCTATATTTCTAAATTTAAAACTATCTTGCCTTATGGACTCAATGATGCCTTTAATGGCACACATATCAATCCTTCAAACTGTAACACATCCCAAATCTTTCACACCACTGAAAATATAACTAAACGTGGTTGTAGAGGTGGTAGAAAAAGAAATAAAGATAGAAGTAAAACCTGTCACTCTACACCCTGTAAAAATCTCATATTAGATCTGGAAGATTTGGAATCACACTTTAACACATCTTTTAACTGGAAAAAGGTTAAAAACTACATTTTCTCTCTAAATAAAAAAGAAGGTCTTGAATTCCTTAATATGCTTGACACCTTTGCTTTCAAAAGTACTCACTTTAAAATCCTAATCTATGACCTTTTTCGCTCTCGCATACCTTCCTTCAACTTCAATAAGAATCGGGACACTCTCTACTTAACTATTAATTTTCTAAACCCTACTTATGATAATTTCAAATTCTCTTCAGTACTTCATCAATTACTTCATCTTTTCCCCATTAAAAATGTCAACATTTTCAAAAGTTTCAAATATCACACCACACTCGGTAGGTTGATCTTTAATTACAACAAATTTTGCAACTCCACCAATCTTTTCCGAGACACCTCCATCTGTATCTGTGAAGACCAAAACTACTCCAATTTTATCGATCCCCACCATAAACACATAATCACTGGTAACCTCGATATTGTCAAAAATGCTTCACTTAGACAACTCATGGCAAAAGGCACTAAATTCCGACCTCTGATTAAAATTAAAAAATCCTTTGCACTCAAATCTTTTCTTAACGACATAGACCTCTTCTGCCTCAAAATTTCAAACAAATTTTCTTTAGCCCTGGATTTTTTCACTGAATGGAAGTGGTGCCTCTACAGTTTCTTTAAAAAATTCATCTCCTCTACTTCTTTTAAAACTAGCACTTTCAATTTGGCAGAAATTAAAAATTCTATTAAAAACCTACAATCTCTTTTTATTATTGCGCCAATTGACAAAGCCAACAGCAATTTCGGTTTCTTCTGCAAAAAACTATATCTTGACCTACTTGATTCAGAACTTAAAAATTCCATCACCTACAAAAAACCACATGCTACTCATAATATTATTGTTAAAAAAATCATTGCATTCAACAAAATTCTTAAGCTTAAGAACTACAATATACTCTTCCCCTACATTACCATCACCCCTAAATTTCACAAAAACCCCATAGCTTTTAGATTCATCACTTGTGGCACTAGCCAAAATTACATGCATAAACCAGGGAAAATCTTTTTTAAATTTTTAAAAATCATTCTTAAAGCTATCACGGTTAAAGAAAACTGTTGGATCATTAATAATAACACTCCAGTTCTTAATTTTCTTTCCTCTAATAACAATATCTCACAAATTGACTCCTTCGATTTTAAAGACCTCTTCACTAGCATCCCGCTCCATAACCTTATAGATGTTCTTAACTCCTACTACACTGAATTTAACCTTCTTCTTAATATTTCTCAACAATATTGGAACAGTCTTATCAATCTTTGTGTCCTCAACAATTTTATCTTTAATGGTGAACATCTTTTCCAACAAGTACAAGGAATACCACAAGGTACCACTTTCTCCAGTATTCTTGCTAACCTCTACCTCCATTTCTATGAAAGATCACACACTTCTAAATTTATTAACTCCTATCGCTACATAGATGATTTAATCATTTTTAACTCACCAGAGTTCACTGATTTTTGGAAAAGTATTTATCCCACTGAACTCATCCTCAAAAAAACAAATAGCTTACCTTTATCTACTAACTTCCTTGACATTCATATTGATGTCAGTTCTAAATCTTCAACCGATATCTATGACAAAAGAAATGACTTTCAATTTAATATCAACAGACTTGTTCCCTGGAATTCTAATATTTCTTTCAACATCTACAGAAACTTAATTTATAATCAAATCTATAGAATTCATCATATTTGCAGGGACCAAACTACTATTGATAATCAGCTCAAAACTCTTAAAACCACCCTCTTAAATAACAACTCTCTCTTCCCCAACAATTTTCTTAAAAAGTTTTTTCCTTAAAAATAATTTTCTTTTTCTCGACTTTACTTTCTTTCTCCTCGGACAGATGGAGCCAAAAAATATAACTATATAATTATTTTTTTCACTTTTTCCCTCGTTTTTTCTTTCAATTTCATCACTGCCCACAATCTTTACTCTTTGTCACAATTTTATTTTCTTGTTAAAATTTACCTTTCTTCCCTCCCTTTCATTTGCGCTAATTTGTTCACATTATCTCCAAGCCACCCTCTTTCGGTTTTAAATCCGTTATTCTACATAATACGGATCTGGCAATGTTTTGCTCTCCTAGCTTGGGCGGCAACTTTTGGTAAGGTATTACGTTGGCTATGTTCTTTTGATTCCTAACCTTGGTAACAGGTATTATTTTCATGGTTTTTTTTCTCTCTGGTAGTACTTTGAGTTTTCGGGGGTAACTTTTGTTGATCTCTTCGGCCTGGCCTCACATAAGTACAGAAAAAACTCAAAGCATCGCATTTTTAAGTGACAACCTGGCCTTGCTCCCCTTGAAAAAGTAGGCAGGCTCACTTAACATTTACATATTTTATTTCATCTTGTTTCTCGGGGAAATCTATTCTATTCTTAGGGTAGTTTTACTTATTATTTCCCTTTATTTGTTCTCTGCGGCTTTCAGCGCTGTTCATCTAAAGGGTCAATATTATTGTTGTTATTTTGCTCCATTTTTGTTCTTGTTATTATTTGCATTTTGTTTTTGTTTTTATTTGGTTTCTCCTTTTTGATTTGTGGTGATGGTCTATATATATATATATATATATATATATATATATATATATATATATATAAAAGACATATTTGAATTTGGTGGATGAAGGCGTCATCAAGGAGGAGCCTGACCCAGTCAACTCAATATAGTGTTTCTTGCTTGTGGGCGGCTGAAGAAACCCGTGGAAGGGCGAAAGGCAATTCACACACACAATAAAACTACCAGTGGTAGTGGACTGTATGGTTTTAATGTTGAATAATTACTCAATCACAAAATGACAATTTTCTTCCCTGTGAAAAATTACACAAAAAACTGGCATTAAACATGAAGCGAAAATCTCTCATTTATTTCGGTTTGCAATAACAAAAGAACGCTGCTGTCTCCTCACACACAGTAAAACACGTGCTGATGCAACGCGACCTGATCAAAACTAAAATCACATGATCAACTGCGAAAACGCTGTAAAATAAAACTCAAACCAAAACTAAAAGTTACGTGGGGAAAATCTGCAGTTTTTGCAATTTTATAAAGAATTAAATATAATATCAGTTTGAAAAATATATATACTACTGTACTTTTGCACTATAAATTAATAGTATTGTATATAAGAAATGATTTATAATTAAGCTATAAGAGGTAGCCATAAGTAGTGCCATTTTTGCGGGCATATACTTTTGGCGTGTTTCTTAGGGCTACTATAGCATTAAGCTCATTCCACTTTTGGTTGTTAAAGTGTATACACGTTGTGCTTTCAGCTGAGATTTTTTAGTGTTAAATATCCTTTACGAAATTAATAACGCTAAGCCTGGATAGATTCATATTGGGCATTGTATGCTCTTTCAGTTTAATTGCTGTCATAACGCAGCTACTGCAACTGCTAGTATCAATGCAATTAATGCAAATTGTTTAGACGTTCACAATTGTAGACAATGGTAGAACAGATGCCCCAAGAAATGGTCGTTCAGTTCAATTCGATGAAGAAGCTTTGCGGGATACTGTAGTAGAAGACCCTTGCAAACAATTAAGGAAATTTCAGAAAGGATGAAAGCTTCTTGGTCAACAGTTCCACGCCCCTTGAAATCCATTGGGAAGTTTCAGTATGCCGTTGTATGGATACCCCATATATGCTCAGTCATGAGAACAAACTCCAAAGGTCATCCATATGCAACTTGCTCATAAACCGCCATAAAAAAGAACCTTTTGTTGACCCTATCATAAAGGGAGATGAGAAATGGTTTCCCTATGATAATCCTGGCGCAGCTTTTCCTTTTAAGAACCTCGTGCCATCAAACCCAACTATCAATCAATCCTATGATAAGCCAGTGATGAAAAAACAATGGATTTCCACTGGGGAATCAGCGAGACAAATTCCAAAGCTCACTATCCATGGAAGCAAGATTCTCTCGTGTTTGATGGTACATTCAAAGGTGGTGGTTCACTTTGAGCTGCTTGATGTAGGAGAAACTGTTACTGAAGACATTTATTAACTTGACCGATTGAAAGCACACATTGGAGAAAAGCATTCTGTTTGGATCAACAGGAAAGGTGCTATCCTCCAACATGATAACTTGCGACCACACTCAACAAAAAATGAAGCAAATCGGATGGGAAGTTCTCGCCCATCCTTCATATTCACCTGCCCTTTCCCCATTTGATTATCATCTTTGCAGATCTTACAACAGCAAATACAATTCTTACGAAAAAGTATAAAACGCATTGATTGAGTATTTTGACTCCAAAACCCCAGAATTTTTAAAAGCAGAGATAGAAAACATGATACCCAGGTGGGGGAAGTTCATAGAAAACTGGTGACTACATAGTTGATTAAATGCCGCTTTTTAAAACAATATACTAAATTTACATCTTACGATAAAAAACGACATTATTTATGGGTACCCTTAATTTATGCTGTTTTTCATAATCACTTTTTTGGCAAAATTCGTCGGGATTTTATCTAGCTCGGATGAAGTCATCACGTGAGTCTGGTCTAATAACAGACATTTATGTCTCTGTTACCAATTTTGTCCATACCCACTGTTAAGAAGCAGCGGGTATGGAAGATTTCCACCACATGTTTCTATATTTTCAGTTGTAACTTCAAATGCCTCAGGAATACTGGATTTTTTGTATTTCAGTTTGTGTTTTTCAAGCAAATAAAATTTCATCAATTGTTAGTAAAACTGAAGATAGAAGTTTACGTGGAGTGCCAAAAATACGATAAGTCAGTTTGGGAATAATTCATTTTTATTTTACACAAAACAAAAGTACACCTGCTGGAGATCCATATTCAGTTGTATTCATCTCAGAATTAACATGTAAACGATATTAAAACTTTTGGTACAGGTGTTTGTTACTCAAGCGTTTCCAGCTGCAACATTGATTCTAAATTGGGCAAGTTGAAAGTTGGGCGTGTGCGAAATCTCTGAAAGTCGAGCAGTATAATTCTTGATATCTGGTGTATTTATTTCGATCTTTGTGGGTACAAAAGATATGCTAATAATGTAGACGAAGTATTGTACATGCTATTTCTTTATCTAAAATACATTTATTAGGTATTACAAGTTAAAACAATATTATTTTAAAATCGTAAAATTTCGATTTTAGCTCATTTCGTCAAAATATAACGCTCGGTAGAGAGCTAAATAAAAATAATTAAAAAAACTACAGGCAGGGTTAGAGGAAACGTTTCTATTCTATTCCAAAAACGTTTTCGAAATTTTTTTTTCGGCCCACCCTTGTGCGCATTTTTTCTGTCTAGTTACATCCGTTTATGTCCTGCGTTCATTCTGATGGGCCTCTTGCAACAAAACAATGCAAATCTAGGAACACCAAATTATTTGTGTTGTTGCTAATCTTATGTGAATGAAGTAGACATTCAGAATCTGTTGTTGCTAATCTCCACGTCTAGACCCAATCCACAAGTCCCTTCACCCGCACAAAGTCATACACCAAAAGAGGTTCAGCAAACAGGTCTTCTCGGGACGAATCCAGGCACTCGAGAATGTATGCTGGGAATGTCAGATTGGCATTTAAGGGAAACAGGATGAATCTTGCGATGGTAGTTCGTCTTTACTACCATCTGTATAAATAAGGGTAGCTTCGCCGGGAATACTATTAATAATTTCCAAGGTGAACTGCCGGAGACAAGCCAGATATCTTGGAGACCTGCATATCAGATTTCTTGGAGACCTGCGACCGAAGAACCGTTAGAAGAACTCTAATTTGAGTTAAGGGTCTTGACATTCCCACCAGATCCCGACGTTGTCGAACATATCCGGGATACCATGTCAACACACTGTGGAACACAAAAATCCTAAACCTCCTAATACAATGGAATGGATGCAGGAAATACTAGAAATATGATGTTTAATGCCTACTTCCGCAAACTCGTCGAGTCCATATCTGCAATTCAGAGCACAGGTAGGGATGCGATGAACCGTGGGATTCCAACAAGTACAGAGTATACCAAAAGATACCTATTTTTCTAATATTTTAGTTCCCCATTTCGATGAAAGATCAGCACTTATAAATTTGTAAACTCCTATCGTTATATTGACGACTTGATTGTTTTTAATTCCTCCAATTTCACTGATTCTTGGAAAGAAATTTATCTTACAGTATGAACCTTCACATAAACAAATAGTTCATCTCTTTCCATCAAATTTCTTGAAGTTCATACGGATGCAAGTACTAAATTAATTAATGATATCTATGATAAACGAAATTTTATTTTCAATTTAACACAACACAAAAAGCTATTACAATGAGATTCTTATATCTCTATCAGTGTTTACAGAAATATTATCTATGACCAAATCCACAGAATAAATCATGTTTGCAGAGATCAATCTCAATAATAAACAACTTACAAAACTAAAAGGAATAATGATCTTTTCAACAGGTTTTTCTTAGCTTTTTTTCTGTTTGGTCCTTTTTTGGATATTGGTTCGAGTGTAAGAACGAAAGTATAAGATCGTATAGTGGTAAGAAAAATTAAATGTTTGGTAATCAAACTTGCACCAACCCTGCTCGAAATACTGTGATAGCTGAAATCTATATCTCAGTACATCGAATATCACTTAAATACAACCAATAAAATGGAAGATAATTCCTAATTAATAATTAACAATATAATTTATGTATGGTACTTGGTTATTTGCTCATAAATCACAATCTTAAAAATTATAATATAACAGAATACTTAAATGCAAACATAAATATAAAGGTGACGCCGCAAAAGGAATTGAAAAAGGGAGTATAGCAAAATTGGAAGGGAGTGAGGGAAATAAAAAAATGGCGTCACACTTATTTTGTGGCTCACTTTATGAGTTTGATTCAACCGGATTGAAATGGTGTGTCCGTTAATTTGGCACACAACATTTATCTAATTTTATTTTTTCAGTACCTCCCTTACATAGTTGGGCCGCGGTGGCCCGGTTGGAAGAGTAACAGACTAGCAACCGAAGGGTTGCGAGTTCGAATCCAGCCAAACACCGTCGTGTACAAAGGGGGCTGGTGCACGTTAAATCTGTCGTGGCCTCAAATGTCCTCACGTTGGTGTGGTGTGGAAGTTTGGAGATTGGGGTGGCAGCTCAGGTGTTGCCTCGTCATCTGACCGTGGTTCAAAATTACGTGGTGTTGTCCTCGGATCTTTCCCTTTGGGATTGATCCCGGACCGTCACCAATAGCCCGTTGTGTTGCTCCAGTGTGACGTTAATTGAAATACCCCTCCCCTTACATAGTTTTAATTTCTTATATACATTATTTATATGCTTTGTCTTTTCTTCTACCACCAGAGGGCGCCATATTTAACTATATATTTTTTCAAATTTGCTTTCAAAATTATCACTGATATATTGGCAACTGTTTTTAAACACTCTGTCCGATCTGGATGCAGCAAGGCTATTTCTCATGAAAACATTTCTTTTTCCGATTATTTCACTTTATGTTGCTGCTTTGTGTTGTTTTCCGAAAGTTTTGATTTGGAGTTTGGGGCCCAACTCCACGTGTGTTTATTTCTTGAGCTAACCTTCACACTATGTACAGAAAAAACTCAAAATTAGTCCTTTTTTATAGTCAATCCCGCTTTATACCTCTTGATAAAGTAAGAGGGCTCACTTCAATTTCATAATTCTTTTTAAAATTGTAAAAAATCTTCAATTTCAGGATTCTTATTAATATTTTAGAAAGGTATACGATATTTCATAAAATTGTAAATTAGTATTTTAAAGTGGCTATTTTTGAAAGTAAATTTCATTTTTTTTTCCAGGAATTTAAACCTTTCTTTTTATTGCGTGAGAAAACAGTTGGATTATTAACAATAACACTCCAATTTTTAATTTTATTTTTAATGATAACAACAATTCCCAAATAGATTCCTTTGATTTGAAAGATCTGTTTACCAGTATTCCTCCAAATAATCTTATAATATCCTAAATTCGTATCTAAATTGAATTCCATTCCTACTCTAATAGTGAGCACCAATTTCAACAAATACAGGGAATACCACAAAGCACCTTTTTTCTAATATTTTATCTAATCTTTACATCTATTTTTATGAAAGATCACACACACCTAAATTTGTAAGCTCTTATCGTTTTATTAATGACTTGAATATCTTAATTTCACCTGATTTCACTGATTTTTGGAAACAAATGTATCCTACAGAATTAACCCTAAAAAAACAAATAGTTCACCTCTTTCTTGCAACTTCCGTGACATTCACATTGATGCAAGTACTAAATTAATTACTGATATCTTTGTTAAAAGAAAGAATTTTCAATTTAACATTAACAAACTAGTTATCTGTGATTCTAATATCTCTATCAATACTCTAAAAGAATTATCGATTGCGAAATCTACAGAATAAATCATGTTTGTAGTGCTCAAATCACTCTTAATAAACAATTTAAAACTATCCTCAAGAACAACGATCTTCCCAACAAGATTCTAAAAACGTTTTTTATCAAAATTTATTTAATTTTGTTTTATTCATTATCTCCCTGTGTATATTAAATACCATTTTAAACACGATACATGTAACTAATAAATGTAACTTTTAAGATATGGGTTTAAAAATTTTAGCAGTATGTTTTGCAAGCTTGTCCGACATTGACTCCTTGTAAAATTAAATGTGCTATGAACCTATTAACGATATTAGAGTCATACGAATCAATGCAGGTTGTTTTTAAAAGTCTAAAATTGATTGTTCAAACTATACTTACCTAATTTTACAATAAAAGAATATGCTGATCTTAATTTTCCATCTGAATCGACTAAACAACTTGCTGCAGTTAATAACAAACGCTCCCGAATTATTGTAGCACTGCAAAGCATCTGCAATATAGAGAATTAGCATACGTTCATTGCCTATGATCAGTAGTAATGCAAAATCAGTTGTTTCGTGTCTATCAGTACGTCTAAGCAACTGAGCATATTTTCATGGAACTGACAACTTGGACTAAACAACTTGCTGCAGTTAATAACAAACGCTCCCGAATTATTGTAGCACTGCAAAGCATCTGCAATATAGAGAATTAGCATAAGTTCATTGCCTATGATCAGTAGTAATGCAAAATCAGTTGTTTCGTGTCTATCAGTACGTCTAAGCAACTGAGCATATTTTCATGGAACTGACAACTTGGACTAAACAACTTGCTGCAGTTAATAACAAATGCTCCCGAATTATTGTAGCACTGCAAAGCATCTGCAATATAGAGAATTAGCATGAGTTCATTGCCTATGATCAGTAGTAATGCAAAATCAGTTGTTTCGTGTCTATCAGTACGTCTAAGCAACTGAGCATATTTTCATGGAATTTTGTATACTTTAAGTACTCACTGTTACTTAGTGACTGAACTTCACTGTACCAGTCTGTCTTCCCATTTTATATTTCCCCTTTTACTTTTGTGTTTGCATGTCTTTGCAACTGTCACATTAAAGCAATGTAATATAGTTTCATAAAATGTTACTCTCTATAAAAAGATTTTAGCTTGGTAAATGAATTATTTCATATTTTTTATCTGTATGTTTCACGCTAAAACCGTAACGCTCTTAATAACCATACGTTTATATTGTATAATTAAATTAACCTTAACCTGGAAATGTTTGAGAAACCGAAGTGTAAAATAGCATTGCGATTGTGTTTACAGCTGAGATTGTTTGACAAGTATCACTCGAAAAGTGTTTTTTTCCAAAACACAGAGAATTTAAATTCTATTCTTCAGAATTTGAATTCATACAGAATTTAAATTCTATTTCTTTTTTAATGTGTTTAACTTCTTTTTTTCTTTCCGAAATATACATAGTTTCAAAATATTTAAGACAGATGGTATAATAGAAGAAAATTTTGTGTATTATTCATTCACGGTCACAAGAAGCAATGGAAATTAAATTTACTGGAAAAAGTTATCGTGTCTTATCACAATAACTTCAGCTTTTATTTTCCCATAGTTTTGTAAGAAAATGCATCTCTATGTAATGCGAAAAGTGCGAGCGATGATGCCGTGTATATATATCGAAAAACAAAACAAAACACAACGAAATTTACAGATTACATCGAAACCCTAAAAATGCACCTGACTCGAAGTTTTTAAAAAGCTTTCTGTTGCTTTATATTAATTAGCGTGAAAATGGGAGGACGTGACTCTCATATTCAAGTATCAAACGTGCACTTCAGTTGCTACTTGATAACCACACAGCTTATCGCTATATTTTTACAAAATGCTGCATAGCCATGCAGGAAGCAGGTCCGGGTTGGCTGTTTTGGCGTTTTATGACCTGCTGCGCCAGACACAAAACACACAATATCAAGTAATAGACATGCACACACAATTAAATGTTTAATGACACAGAAGAGAGGAATACATCCAGTGAGAAATTCACCTGACAGGAATTGAATCTGCTTCGCCTACAACTCGAAGGTTGCTAGCGCAGTGGGAGCTGGTTCTGTGCAGGGACGGAAATGGTAAAGAAGTATTTGTCTCATTGTATGAGAGGAATGAGTCTGGGATTGTTTTGGAGTGCAAACTAAACCCATGCAATGAATCGTAGTTAATTGGAAATAAAACTGGATTTTTTTTTTCAGTTTTCAAATTCATGCACCCTATGTATATGAAGCTCAGTGGTAGTGCAAAAGGGCTTTAAATAACACTGAAACTTCTTTTCACGATAAAACATTTTTAATTTAACAATAACAATTAAGGACAGTTACAAACATATTTGAAACAACACAAAAAAGGGATGGCCATCTGCCATTGACACGTCTTCTCGGTTCATCGTCTGAAACTCTTCTCCCGCTCGAACGTCCTTGCAACCCTTTCGGCGGGAATCGCTCGTGTTCTAGAATGTTCTCGGAGCTCCAGGAAGTCGCTCGTGTTCTTCTGGAACGTTCCCACTGTTACGTCCACGCCGGTGTTCACCGTTGGTGAATCAGAGGTGGGAAGAGTAGCGGGTAATCACACATCACATGTATGTGGATATAAAATATCGGAAGAACACCTGTCATTTCCTGTGATCTAGGAAGGGATCAAGCGACAGACCGTCGAACGAGGAGAGAGAGAAACGTTAGAGAACCCTGGAGAAGAAGGTGTCATATGGCGGAACGATGATACCCTGAAAATAGTTTCTCTCTATCCATTGGTAATTAAACTTATTTAATAGTAGAGAACGTCTTCTCTCATACCTTTATCAACATATTAGAGTTCAACATGTGTACAGGATGAAATCGCATTGAAAGATGTTTATTAATGCAGTGTGTTCCCGAACTTTTCACTCCAAGAATCCCTTGAAAATTAACAACTTCGCGAACTCCTTGAACTCAGCCAGTGGTTCTTAACCTTTTCAGTGATCGGCACCCCTTGAATCTAAAAATAAGTTCTCTCGCCTCCTTGAAAAATGTGTTTGTATTTCTTTATTTAGGAAATTACACATCTATTCCAAGATATTTTATTTATTGAAAAATAAACGCATACATTTACATATACCTGCAATATCTCAATTTTTAAAGGCTACGTTGTTGTTTATCCATAATAATACTTTTGAAGCGAGGCTCCTTTTTCGAAAGAGCCACGGATCACTTGCATTGAAGCGATTTCTGGCTAATGTGCAAAAGTGATGAAACTCCCATTTCACACAGGTAGGTGGTGGCAAATGGTAAAAGTGTCTGCAATGCTGCTTTTGCCAGCTGTGGATAAGGTTCTAACTGTGTACACCAGAATTGTTCCAGTTTTTCAAATTCCATTTGAATACGTGCATTGACTCGCATTTCATTAAGATCGTCTTTTATTAAACCGCTGTCATCCATCTAAACTTCTCTCGCACCCCTGGAAATGCTTTCTCACACACCCAGGTTAAGAACCACTGTACTAGAGCAAGCAGTGAAGATGAATTCTCAGTGCATCAATTCTACAAGCTGTGACACTTCTGAGGATAATGATGCTCAGGTTCAAGAGAACTGTGATGAAAAGGATGGCGCCACAAAAGTTGAGAACGAACCGACATTCAAAATTGAAAATATTTTATACTAAAATTTTTGAGAAAGAAAGTGAGTGTGAGAACAAATAGTAAATAAATGTTCAGGTTTTGCATTGACTGGTATTTCAATAAGTTCGTCTTTTGTTTGGTTTTAATTATAGAATTATATGAAGAGTTTATTCGTGGTGAATCGAGATTCTACCATTTTACGGGCTTCGGGAAGGAAAGGTTTTGAGTTATTTTGTTGCTTGTATTTCTTTTTTTTTTATCCATCTTGGGCAGTACGCGGCATGTTTTCCCTGGAAATCGAAACAATGTTCAGGTTCAGGGCAGATTGAACTGTCATGTTCAGGCTTTGCGCTGCGTGCACAGATGGAGACAGATGCACGACACGAGGTTCTCGCTTGCCCAAACCGCTGTCATTTGAAACACCAAACGGGATTCGGGACAAAAGCACGAACCTCGCAGCACAAGTACCCAGTTTTTACTTTCGTCGTCATAACGGTGAGTCAAAGGTTAGATTCGCAGTTTCTGATGGTATGCAACTGTCATTGTGTTTGAGCATTATCCGTTTAGCGGCGATTACTTCTTGGTCTCTCATTTCGAAAACGAATTCTTCAGAAACCATTTGCAGTTCTTCGGAAGATATAACGCCTTTTGAATAATTGAATGACTTGTGAGGGAAAGCGGTAACCGCTACTTCACCAAACATGTTTATTAATTTAGCAGATTGTATAAAAGAATTGGATTCAATCAAAAGGTCTCCAGATTTCAATTTTTATATAGTTTTAACTTCATCAGCAGAATGTTTTATGTATTTTTCAATTACAAAAGGGGGGCTGTGACGAAGCATCTTACACTCCTTTTCCCGGAGGTGTTCCTCTCCCCTTTCAGACTATGGAGGCGCCGATCAGCCCAGCAGCCATGGTTCGGTGCCAGTGCTCAAAAGGTGAATGGGAACCGAAGCCCCTTCATCTCTGCCGACGCTCCCAGGGTTTTGAAGGAATTCGGGGACAGTTCGTCTCGGCGGCGCCAGAACCTTCTGGAACGCTGAGAAAAAAAAAGGAAAATCCACCAGGAGGACAACTTTGGCCAATGGGGGACAAGAGGACGTCCCCCACCGCCTTTTGCCGACCCGAGTCCTGGGAGGATGAAGGCAGACGACGCTAGGACTTCAACTGTGTTGGGAGTGTCTCTCAGAGGTCCCAGAAAGGGTACCGCCTTTAAGTCCCGTTGCGGGCAAATTTGTTTTCTGTAATGTACAGATTTCATGATATTTTTTTGTTATTAAGTAATCCAGAAAGCAGTACAACCATTAGTACTCATTTATACGATTTCCCACCACATAGCGTTGAAGACGTTACAGGGCCATTTTTGCTAATTTGCCAGAATCTTTATGGATAATTAGAAATTTAGGAATGGATTCATCAGGTTTATTAGCTTGCAAAGCGTTATCAATGCTTTAATTTCTATTGACTTTTCATTTAAAACATGTTTATTATTTTCTTTGCACTCAGAGATTGACGGGTTAAGGCTTCCATCTGGCCACAGATTTGAAGGTGACATGAGGATGAAATAATTGTTCATTCTGGTGCACCCCATGTAGCCCAACCAGGGGAGGCAGCATTCGACAGTTGCCCAGCAACACATCTACCCCAGAGGTGGCACCAAAATACAGTGCTACAGCGTCGGGATGGGATTCGCCAGTTTGCCCAGGGCTTTTCTAACTCCAGCACTAACCCAAAACGCCTAACACAATGAAGTCCAGTACGACAGGGGGACTAAGCGCCCTGACGTGGACTAGATGTTAGGTGAGTCCATTGACCCAGAGCGGGCTCACTCCGGTCACCCGTCTACGGAGAAGCATGGACCAATGGACACCAGGACTCCACTTTCCCCCGATACGGGACGCCGCACACGGCAAACATGCGGGTCAGAAAAACGTACTGACATATTTATAAAGAAGCACAAGAACTGATAAAAGTGAAATAAATGAAAAATTAAATGATAATTTACTAAGCAAGATAACTTTTAAAGTTATGTGACAAGACGAATTAATTTCTGTCAGTTTATAGGTGGCGCCACGTTTTACGCGGCACAACAAAAAGAACTGAACTGATTGGATCGAGAGTTTGTGTGGAGATAATTCGAATGATGTTTTCGACCAGGATGGTCGGCTTCATTTTTCTTTAGCGTTCGTTATCTGTAATTATTGTAGGGATGAAAACTACAAACCTCCCCCCACTTCTCATCACCAGCGCCCTCTATCTCCGATGGGCCGCGCAAAAGTACGAACGCGCGCGAGGAGGGTCCGGGCTGAAATCGAACAAGGAAAGACGTTCCTCAGATGTTCGTTAACGATTCTCGAATGGGCAATACGTGCTCAGGAACTGTTTGTGATGCCAGACGGGCATTCATTATTTTTGCACCTGTAATAAGAACGCTGTCATTTGTAAATATTTCACCAGCTTCATCTCTTCATAATTAAATATTAATTTTACCGGAATATTGTGCACCCTATTCTTACATTATTAATCAAGAGTTCATGTCAATAAAGTTATTTAACACTATCCAGTGAAATTTAATTAGTGTTGGAAGATCACTATGGTTATTGTAGATGTTCAGGGGAAATGAGATACAGCCGGTAAGTATAACTTTCCCGCTAATCCTTGGCCGCCATTTAGGTACACAGGTAACGTATATTAAGCGCTAAAGTTATAATTAAATAAATATGAACTTCAGTATACATTTTTATGCTGAAATATTTTCATGGCACAATTTCGAAACGCAAGTCGGAAAAAAATTAGAAAAAAAAGGGGGGGGTGATAGAGTAGGAGGGAAAGATCGCTTGGATGACCCCCGCGTTTACCAAAGACAGTAAATCCCTGGGAAAAGAAAACATCACTCAGATACCTCGGAGTTGTGAAGCAAAACTCCGTAGTACCTAAAGAAAGTAAAAACTCCGTACAAACATAAAGAAAGGTATGACCCTGAGGGCATGCTATCGTCGGTGTTATGCAAAAAGGCGAATACACCAATTCAGCACTTTTCAGGAAGGCAGTTTCAAATGTTTAACATTTAAAAAAAATTAAAAAGTACTTTTCAAAATTTGTGCAACTTTTAATTTAGATTAACACCTTTTTGGAAGTCTTCACCAAGTTTTAAATCTGTAGGCAATGAAATGTTAAACATTTCAAACTGCTTTCCTGAAAAGGCTGAATTGGTTGATTCGCCCTTTCTACATAACACCGACGATATTGTAAGAGAAATGTGTACTTCATACTTCGAATTGTATAAGTCTCCAATGCGACTAAATATTGAGAATGTATCTACGTTAAAATTATATCTAATTATTTAGAGCTGTAAATACTACAAAATGACAACAGTGAAAGTTTCAAAAGATGAGTAGACAAACTAAGTCATGAAATGTATGTAAACGTGTTAGAAAATATGGAAAATGATCGACGCATTCAGTATCAAATTATGTCTAAAAATCATGTGTTAAATGCAACAATGGTGAATAAAAAAAGCCTCTGAAGTTTTTATGAAAAAAATATCTACTACAAAAGATGGTACAAGTTGCATATCTTATGGACATTATTCACAACAGATTAATGAAAAGGATTGAACTGTTTTTATGCTTATGAACGATGAAAACGTGCATACCCAATTTTTTATGTTTAACCAAAATATGTTTGATTATGGGATTATAAATATATTTATCTGTACGTGTGATTGTTATAAATAAAAATGATTTTGAATTTTTTCTCCTTTTATTGTTTTTAACTATCCAAAAAGCGTTAATTAAACACTTTAGAAGCAAGAAAACCTTTCAAAACTTTTAAATTTATATCCCGATAGTATTTCTTTTAGGAACCTCAAAACGAAACTGTATAAAAGAGAATATTAACAGAAAACATTATCATCTCGAACTGAATAAATCGATTAGAAGAGTACCAGAAATGAAAACAAGCGAAACGATTGATATTTTTTAGATGGATTTTATCCTGATAATTGACTTTGATTATTTGAAATAAACTGAAAAAATAAATCAGTTACATTAATTTGGTTAACCATTTCAAATGAATGGTTTTAAAACAATAAAAAATTAATAAAATAACATACCAAGGTTGTAGTTTTATTCTAAAGAATATCAGAATGGTCCATTTTGCTTAGTTCTTGCCAGAAAAACCTTCACTCTTGATAAGATTACTCTGTTTCAAGCGGAAGGATCTACTTCCCCTAACGGCGATGTCACGAATGCTTGATAAGTAAGCTTGTGTTAAAAGGAGCCATGTTGTTCGCTCGCTTAGCACATCTGGAACAAGGGTGTAACTCAAAACAGAGGCTAGGTTTTGGTTATTGAGACTAACGCTTCATGCTTCAGAAAACGCCATGTTTCTGAAACGTTCTCCAGAAGATGTATTGGCACATAAGGCAAAAATTTCCAAAGCAAGAAAACAAACAAATAACTACAACTTTGGTAATAAAAAGGAAGTAAAACCTAGAAGAAAAACTAATAATACGACTTATTTTAGAAAACTAAGAACTGTATACCAGTCTTATTAGTGTCGAGAATATTACACGAGAATATGGATGTAACACGGTTGATGGTGTGGCGAACTTAGCTACCGCTACAAAAATTAACTTACGATACAATAGTATACATATATAGCAGTATAATTCAACTCTACCATGAAGTACCTTTTGGTAGACAAGGTTGCATTGTTTCACACGAGCTCACTAAATTGGTGACCCGAACGTGATTTGAACGCACAAACTTTAATTGCCAATGCTAACACTTTCAACGACCGTCTGAGGTTCTGTGATAGCAGACGCTGCTCATATTCCTATCACGCCTTCACTCCATTCGTTGCTGCTCAGCCTTCTCTTCACAAGGTGCCCACACTTGGCTGCTAAAGGCAACGTAGAACAATTACAATCTCAATCTTAAAATTGCTTGACCACTCATGCGAAAGTACACCCGTGATCTTAATACAGCTCTCACAGTCCCACGCAAATGGCAATCACTCAACTAGTGGTGACATCTATCGAATTCGGCTACCGCTAAATTCTGGAAGGGGTGTATTGCGGCGAACATAGCTACCACTACAAAATTAACTTACGATACAATAGTATTTATAGTAGTGTAACTCAACTCCACCATGAAGTACTTTTTGGTACACTGTTCACACGAGCTCACCAAAATGGTACAAGACTCACAATGGTAGTTACTTGGTGTCGAGAATGTTACAAGGGAATGCGGATGAAACACACTGGATGACGTGCCTTTAACTTTATAAATCACGCAGATGCTATAAAATGGAAAGAGGCAATTGAAGAACTGAAGTCACACCAACAAAATAACACATGTAATGTCCTTACACCTGATCGAAATCCAACACGTTTTTCGAGACAATGTTGATAACGAAATTGACTTAAATCTACCAGGTTTTTAGGACGACGGGAGTGTTGAAATAGTTTAGATTTCACACTTGTGACGATGATTAAATGTGAATTTTATCTTCCGATGATATCGAGTGATGTATAAATATACATATATTTAAATGAGGTTCTATCAATTTTAATTTCATAATTAAGTGTTGTTTCAAATTTGTTTCCCCATAATTTGCAAGATACCCAATTTGTTTGACCGAAAATTTGTTACTTTTATTCAAAGAATTTTCATTGAAGACTATTTACTGATGCGTAATTGTTCAGTAAAACTCTGGGAGGTTTTCTAGACTCACGAAAAACAACATTCCTTTAAAAAAAGGTAAAGAACGATATTACCCCGTTTTCCATTCTCGCCTTATAATCTTCGTAAACCTCTGCCATCCATGGCAGGGATTCCAATTCTTGGCGGGACCCCAAGACCCTCTTTTGGTAGACAAGTCTGCCTAGTTCCTCTAGTCCCAAACCGCACTCAGAATAATCTGAAACGAAAAGGGAAGTCTCAGTTGTTGTTCATTCAGGAAAAAGGAATCACGTCTTCAGAATGCGGGGATTATGTACTTGGAAATTGATGGGGATTGGCCCTCCAAGTGAGCCCATTGAACAACAAACAAATATTTAAATGACAAAATAAAACCCACATTTGAGGTAGGTAGGTATTTCAATTAACGTCACACTGGAGCAACACAACGGGCTATTGGTGACGGTCCGAGATCAATTCCCATCCGAGGACAACACCACGTAATTTTGAACCACGGTCAGATGACGAGGTCACACTTGAGCAGCAACCCCACTCTCCTAACTTCCACACCACGCCAACGTGAGAACATTTGAAGCCACGGCAGATTTAACTTGCACTAGCCCCCTTTGTACACGACGATCTTTGGTTGGATTCGAACTAGCAACCCTCCGGTTGCTCTTCCAACTGGGCCACCGCGGCCCTTCAAAGAATGAAGTGGTTGATCAGGGAGGACACCCAGACAACACAAAATAGGCCATGTTTTCTGCGTCACAGGCTTCTTTTGATCGGCAGCAGTCGACCTTCATGATGGCCAACCACGTTGTTACGGTCGTTCGCTCTGCCTGCTTTCACGCGATAGGGGCCGAGGGTTAGATTCAATCTGAGTTCTTTGGATGGTCGCCTATCTTGTAACAATGAGGGTTTTTTTTCCGCTTGAAGCTCCTGCGATTCTCTTGTATTTTCAGGATATTTCGCTTTGCTTCATCTCTTAAAGTTTCGCGATTCTCTTGTACTTTCAGGATATTTCGCTTTGCTTCATCTCTTAAATTTTCGCGATTCTCTTGTACTTTCAGGATATTTCGCTTTGCTTCATCTCTTAAAGTTTCGCGATTCTCTTGTACTTTCAGGATATTTCGCTTTGCTTCATCTCTTAAAGTTTCGCGATTCTCTTGTACTTTCAGGATATTTCGCTTTGCTTCATCTCTTAAAGTTTCGCGATTCTCTTGTACTTTCAGGATATTTCGCTTTGCTTCATCTCTTAAAGTTTCGCGATTCTCTTGTACTTTCAGGATATTTCGCTTTGCTTCATCTCTTAAAGTTTCGCGATTCTCTTGTACTTTCAGGATATTTCGCTTTGCTTCATCTCTTAAAGTTTCGCGATTCTCTTGTACTTTCAGGATATTTCGCTTTGCTTCATCTCTTAAAGTTTCGCGATTCTCTTGTACTTTCAGGATATTTCGCTTTGCTTCATCTCTTAAAGTTTCGCGATTCTCTTGTACTTTCAGGATATTTCGCTTTGCTTCATCTCTTAAAGTTTCGCGATTCTCTTGTACTTTCAGGATATTTCGCTTTGCTTCATCTCTTAAAGTTTCGCGATTCTCTTGTACTTTCAGGATATTTCGCTTTGCTTCATCTCTTAAAGTTTCGCGATTCTCTTGTACTTTCAGGATATTTCGCTTTGCTTCATCTCTTAAAGTTTCGCGATTCTCTTGTACTTTCAGGATATTTCGCTTTGCTTCATCTCTTAAAGTTTCGCGATTCTCTTGTACTTTCAGGATATTTCGCTTTGCTTCATCTCTTAAAGTTTCGCGATTCTCTTGTACTTTCAGGATATTTCGCTTTGCTTCATCTCTTAAAGTTTCGCGATTCTCTTGTACTTTCAGGATATTTCGCTTTGCTTCATCTCTTAAAGTTTCGCGATTCTCTTGTACTTTCAGGATATTTCGCTTTGCTTCATCTCTTAAAGTTTCGCGATTCTCTTGTACTTTCAGGATATTTCGCTTTGCTTCATCTCTTAAAGTTTCGCGATTCTCTTGTACTTTCAGGATATTTCGCTTTGCTTCATCTCTTAAAGTTTCGCGATTCTCTTGTACTTTCAGGATATTTCGCTTTGCTTCATCTCTTAAAGTTTCGCGATTCTCTTGTACTTTCAGGATATTTCGCTTTGCTTCATCTCTTAAAGTTTCGCGATTCTCTTGTACTTTCAGGATATTTCGCTTTGCTTCATCTCTTAAATTTTCGCGATTCTCTTGTACTTTCAGGATATTTCGCTTTGCTTCATCTCTTAAAGTTTCGCGATTCTCTTGTACTTTCAGGATATTTCGCTTTGCTTCATCTCTTAAAGTTTCGCGATTCTCTTGTACTTTCAGGATATTTCGCTTTGCTTCATCTCTTAAAGTTTCGCGATTCTCTTGTACTTTCAGGATATTTCGCTTTGCTTCATCTCTTAAAGTTTCGCGATTCTCTTGTACTTTCAGGATATTTCGCTTTGCTTCATCTCTTAAAGTTTCGCGATTCTCTTGTACTTTCAGGATATTTCGCTTTGCTTCATCTCTTAAAGTTTCGCGATTCTCTTGTACTTTCAGGATATTTCGCTTTGCTTCATCTCTTAAAGTTTCGCGATTCTCTTGTACTTTCAGGATATTTCGCTTTGCTTCATCTCTTAAAGTTTCGCGATTCTCTTGTACTTTCAGGATATTTCGCTTTGCTTCATCTCTTAAAGTTTCGCGATTCTCTTGTACTTTCAGGATATTTCGCTTTGCTTCATCTCTTAAAGTTTCGCGATTCTCTTGTACTTTCAGGATATTTCGCTTTGCTTCATCTCTTAAAGTTTCGCGATTCTCTTGTACTTTCAGGATATTTCGCTTTGCTTCATCTCTTAAAGTTTCGCGATTCTCTTGTACTTTCAGGATATTTCGCTTTGCTTCATCTCTTAAAGTTTCGCGATTCTCTTGTACTTTCAGGATATTTCGCTTTGCTTCATCTCTTAAAGTTTCGCGATTCTCTTGTACTTTCAGGATATTTCGCTTTGCTTCATCTCTTAAAGTTTCGCGATTCTCTTGTACTTTCAGGATATTTCGCTTTGCTTCATCTCTTAAAGTTTCGCGATTCTCTTGTACTTTCAGGATATTTCGCTTTGCTTCATCTCTTAAAGTTTCGCGATTCTCTTGTACTTTCAGGATATTTCGCTTTGCTTCATCTCTTAAAGTTTCGCGATTCTCTTGTACTTTCAGGATATTTCGCTTTGCTTCATCTCTTAAATTTTCGCGATTCTCTTGTACTTTCAGGATATTTCGCTTTGCTTCATCTCTTAAATTTTCGCGATTCTCTTGTACTTTCAGGATATTTCGCTTTGCTTCATCTCTTAAATTTTCGCGATTCTCTTGTACTTTCAGGATATTTCGCTTTGCTTCATCTCTTAAAGTTTCGCGATTCTCTTGTACTTTCAGGATATTTCGCTTTGCTTCATCTCTTAAAGTTTCGCGATTCTCTTGTACTTTCAGGATATTTCGCTTTGCTTCATCTCTTAAAGTTTCGCGATTCTCTTGTACTTTCAGGATATTTCGCTTTGCTTCATCTCTTAAAGTTTCGCGATTCTCTTGTACTTTCAGGATATTTCGCTTTGCTTCATCTCTTAAAGTTTCGCGATTCTCTTGTACTTTCAGGATATTTCGCTTTGCTTCATCTCTTAAATTTTCGCGATTCTCTTGTACTTTCAGGATATTTCGCTTTGCTTCATCTCTTAAAGTTTCGCGATTCTCTTGTACTTTCAGGATATTTCGCTTTGCTTCATCTCTTAAAGTTTCGCGATTCTCTTGTACTTTCAGGATATTTCGCTTTGCTTCATCTCTTAAAGTTTCGCGATTCTCTTGTACTTTCAGGATATTTCGCTTTGCTTCATCTCTTAAAGTTTCGCGATTCTCTTGTACTTTCAGGATATTTCGCTTTGCTTCATCTCTTAAATTTTCGCGATTCTCTTGTACTTTCAGGATATTTCGCTTTGCTTCATCTCTTAAATTTTCGCGATTCTCTTGTACTTTCAGGATATTTCGCTTTGCTTCATCTCTTAAATTTTCGCGATTCTCTTGTACTTTCAGGATATTTCGCTTTGCTTCATCTCTTAAAGTTTCGCGATTCTCTTGTACTTTCAGGATATTTCGCTTTGCTTCATCTCTTAAAGTTTCGCGATTCTCTTGTACTTTCAGGATATTTCGCTTTGCTTCATCTCTTAAATTTTCGCGATTCTCTTGTACTTTCAGGATATTTCGCTTTGCTTCATCTCTTAAAGTTTCGCGATTCTCTTGTACTTTCAGGATATTTCGCTTTGCTTCATCTCTTAAAGTTTCGCGATTCTCTTGTACTTTCAGGATATTTCGCTTTGCTTCATCTCTTAAATTTTCGCGATTCTCTTGTACTTTCAGGATATTTCGCTTTGCTTCATCTCTTAAAGTTTCGCGATTCTCTTGTACTTTCAGGATATTTCGCTTTGCTTCATCTCTTAAATTTTCGCGATTCTCTTGTACTTTCAGGATATTTCGCTTTGCTTCATCTCTTAAATTTTCGCGATTCTCTTGTACTTTCAGGATATTTCGCTTTGCTTCATCTCTTAAATTTTCGCGATTCTCTTGTACTTTCAGGATATTTCGCTTTGCTTCATCTCTTAAATTTTCGCGATTCTCTTGTATTTTCAGGATATTTCGCTTTGCTTCATCTCTTAAATTTTCGCGATTCTCTTGTATTTTCAGGATATTTCGATTTGCTTCATCTCTTAAATTTTCGCGATTCTCTTGTATTTTCAGGATATTTCGATTTGCTTCATCTCTTAAAGTTTCGCGATTCTCTTGTACTTTCAGGATATTTCGATTTGCTTCATCTCTTAAAGTTTCGCGATTCTCTTGTACTTTCAGGATATTTCGATTTGCTTCATCTCTTAAAGTTTCGCGATTCTCTTGTACTTTCAGGATATTTCGCTTTGCTTCATCTCTTAAATTTTCGCGATTCTCTTGTACTTTCAGGATATTTCGCTTTGCTTCATCTCTTAAATTTTCGCGATTCTCTTGTATTTTCAGGATATTTCGCTTTGCTTCATCTCTTAAATTTTCGCGATTCTCTTGTATTTTCAGGATATTTCGCTTTGCTTCATCTCTTAAATTTTCGCGATTCTCTTGTACTTTCAGGATATTTCGCTTTGCTTCATCTCTTAAAGTTTCGCGATTCTCTTGTACTTTCAGGATATTTCGCTTTGCTTCATCTCTTAAAGTTTCGCGATTCTCTTGTACTTTCAGGATATTTCGCTTTGCTTCATCTCTTAAAGTTTCGCGATTCTCTTGTATTTTCAGGATATTTCGATTTGCTTCATCTCTTAAATTTTCGCGATTCTCTTGTATTTTCAGGATATTTCGATTTGCTTCATCTCTTAAATTTTCGCGATTCTCTTGTATTTTCAGGATATTTCGCTTTGCTTCATCTCTTAAATTTTCGCGATTCTCTTGTATTTTCAGGATATTTCGCTTTGCTTCATCTCTTAAATTTTCGCGATTCTCTTGTACTTTCAGGATATTTCGCTTTGCTTCATCTCTTAAAGTTTCGCGATTCTCTTGTACTTTCAGGATATTTCGCTTTGCTTCATCTCTTAAATTTTCGCGATTCTCTTGTATTTTCAGGATATTTCGCTTTGCTTCATCTCTTAAATTTTCGCGATTCTCTTGTATTTTCAGGATATTTCGCTTTGCTTCATCTCTTAAAGTTTCGCGATTCTCTTGTATTTTCAGGATATTTCGCTTTGCTTCATCTCTTAAAGTTTCGCGATTCTCTTGTATTTTCAGGATATTTCGCTTTGCTTCATCTCTTAAATTTTCACGATTCTCTATCATTGCGGTGATTTGCTCCTTTTTGAGCACTTGCAAAATTCTCGAGTCGTCCTGACTCTTTCATCTTCACGCCTATAAGCAACTCGAAAGGAGACCATTTGGTACTTCTACTCGTAGTAGAAGTACCAAAGAAGAAGTACGTAGTGTAGAAGTACGTAGTGCTGTTGATCGCTCGTTGGACGGCATCTACATGCTTGTACCACTTCGTTGGTTCGTCAATGGACAGCTTTGCCAGTACAGATATCAGTGTCCTATGCATTCTCTCAACCTGACAATTTCTTCTTGGAATTCCGGTAGTTTTTGTGACATGTTCTATGCTTTCTTTCGTGCAGTACTCTTCGAATTCTTTCGAAGTGAATGCAGCAGCTCTATCGGTGATTATTCTCAATGGAATGTAGCTATGTGAATGAATGTTTCCAATGTAGTTTGTTTCCAATGAATTTTTCCAAATGTAGCTTGTTTCTGTTCTAAAGTCGCTCTGGACCAACACAGCGGGCTATTGGCGACGGTCCGGGATCAAAAAGCTTTAGAGTCCTAAATGCCGCATTTGAACAAGGGAAGGGGACGAGATTGGCAACATTCAGAATCTAATAGTGATAACATGACGAAGATGTGCTTTTTTCCATGCAGTTTATTGGAAATAGAAGTGAACACGAATGAAAGTGAACGAAATGCTTTTATACTTTTTTAACAGTTCTATTTCATTTAGAAATCCATTAAAAAATATGGAATATCAATGCTGTATTTATTCAAAATGGATTGAAATAAGATACTTAGCATACGCAACGACGCTTTGCCCATCAATAGATTTGTCAAATTAAAAAATTAAGCTCAGATACCACGCGTGGGTCTGCTAGTTCTCATAAATTTAATATTGCATTAGTCTTTGGAAATGGGGACAATTATTTTTATGGAAATTAATTTAAATTAGGAATCAAATCTACCAACTGTCATTCAATCGAGCTGTTTCCGAAATGAGCATTTCTAGATCGTGTTTCTGGAATGTTCGTTACTTCGAATGCACAATGAAAAATATTGCCTATTTCGGAAATGATTTGAGATAGAGAGATAACTTACCTTTTTTTAAAAAAGAACAGTGAATCCAGCATGTCTTGAATGTTTGAAATTTCATGGTTGAGCAAGCAGTGAAGAGAGTCGAAAAGGATCTCTAAGCCCGTCTTTTTCTATAAATGGCGTCTGTGGTAATTTTTCCTAAATAGCTTCAAATGGCCGGAAAATCTGATTCGATCATGATGTCATTTACGACTAGGTATCAGAGGATTACTGTTCGAGGGAAAGGTGACTGTTGTCTAGGACAGTTTAACAACTAGCGGACAACGGAAGTAAACTATAGAATAAATAACCTGATTCACGACCCTAAGAAACATACTAAAATTCATATAACTGTGGTTCTTTCATACATTTTTGAACCAAAGAGTAGCTCAAGATTGCACTGTCGTAACATGTTGTTTGTTGTTGTTAATAATCTCCAATCAAGTCTGACGGAGTCAGACTACATCAAGGAATACGTTGACTTTAAAAAGTCAACTGATTCATAGGAGGGAATGTGCAGCTTCTGTAATCCGAAGACTGGAGCACCGAGAGGTAGAAGTCTGTCTTGGCTCCGTGCAGATTAAGTAGATGATTGCAGAGGGTATCGAAATGAAGAGCTTGAATTGTTCTTTAAGATGAAGCAAGTTGGAAGGCTGTAGGAGGATTTGGAGGTTTTCTATGAATTTTGGAAGGCCGGACTGGTGTTCTGTTGCAGTTGAAGGAAATACCGGTGAAGCGTACTCCAGTGGAAGCGGATCAAAAAGATGTTCGGATTATGAATTAAAATGGATGAGTTCTAATTCTAAAGTTGAAATTTGAAGAGAAAAATAGCCGAAATTCGGTCTTACTATTGACGGATTTTCACAGTTTTCATATCATTTTGTGGGTTTTTTGTAGTTGCATCTTCTAGTAAATTTTCATAGATGGATCGGCATTATTTCCAGTGAATTTCCGCCAAATTCGGGAGCAAATAAAATAAGCGGCTTATACCTTTTGTAACTATTGCAAGTTTACTGTCATAACCTTCAAAATAAAATTGAAGATTCAATTCCTCTGTACACGGCCCTACTGGTTTCTGTCCTAGCAGTCTGAGACATTAAGAATCCCAATGTTTATAAAGAATGAATTTTTCTGTTCATTGTCCGAAAAAGAACATTTTATGTCGCACTTTCTTTAATTACCTGTATTAACCATATGAAAACCAAATTCATTTGGCTGAAATGAAAATTTAAATTTCAAAGCAAGTTTCAGATTTTGTTCGATCATCAGTTAATTAAGTAGCCTTAAGTTAAAAACCGAGGATGCGCGAATAATTATCGAAGTTTTAGAGGTGTAGTACTCAAATGTAATGAAGTCAAATGAGCCTCTATTTAACTTTAAATAACTTGAAACTCTGATTTTTAAATTCATGATCAAACGTTTTTCTCAGAGTATCATACTCTCTAATAACATGTCGAATTCATAGTAAAGATACAAGCTTCTTAGTTGGAGACTCAAGTCCTCTACCCCGGCTATATGCACCCACTACGGATTCGCGAGCAGGGCCTCGAAAATCCGGCAATTAGACCCGCAGAGCAAGGGACGAAACCCACTTTTTCCTTGGTTCGTAAAGAACAACAGACGATAATATTGTGATACTCGCTCCAGTTCGGAGGACAGATGGGGCCTTGTCCCCTACCTTCCGTCCTAACTTTAAAGCTGTATATACAAATACGGCATTTCGTGAAACGAAAGGAACCTATGCAATAGGGTGGTCGTCACAAATATGCGTCCTACGTTTTAAAATTACCCATCGAGCAAAAATGGCTACAAATACAGAGTGTCCTAAATGTTCCCGTACTGACGATTCGTGAATTTATTATACAAAAACAACAAACTTTAAAACAATTATTTTTATGTTAATGGTGAAAAGCACTTTTAACATAACGTAGGAAAAAAAATTTGAACTCACATTTATAATAAATGTTCAAAATGTCCGCCCCTTTCTTGGAGGCAAAGCTGAAATAGTTTAAGCATTTTTATAGAAACGCGTTTCAAGATGCTGGGAGTGTCTTGTATCCTTTGAGTAATGGCAATTTTCAGATCATCTATTGTTTGGGGATTATCTTCATAAACTTTGTTCTTTAAATATCCCCACAGAAAAAAGTCAGGGATGCTCAGATCAGGGAAACGAGGTGGTCAAAGATTTCTGGAGATGAGTCGATCGACAAAAAAAATCTTGAAGCATGCCCATGGTTTCATAACTTATATGGCAGGTTGCACCGTCTTGTTGGAACCAAGAATCTCGTTCATTCATTTCTAATAATACAACAAATTGTTGGATAAGGTCTCTGTATACAGTGCCATCAGCAGTTGACTGAAAAAACAAAAGCCCAACAATCCTTTTGCGTGATACGGCGCACTAAACGCCAATTCTTTTGAGAATGTAAAGGTTTTTGCATTAATGAATGGAGAATTAAAGAACAAAGTTTACGAAGATAATCCCCAAACAATAGATGATCTGAAAATTGCCATTATTCAAAGGATACAAGAAGTCACTCCAAGCATCTTGAAACGCGTTTCTAAAAATATGCGCAAACTATTTCAGCTTTGCCTCCAAGAAAGGGGTGGACATTTTGAACATTTATTATAAATGTAAGTTCAAGTTTTTTTTCCTACGTTATGTTAAAAGTGCTTTTCACCATTAGCATAAAAATAATTGTTTTAAAGTTTGTTGTTTTTGTATAATAAATTCACGAATCGTCAGTAAGGGAACTTTTAGGACACTCTGTAGAATCAAGTATTGAGATGTCTGGTTAAGCACATCGTAGAATGACCGCAAAAGTAACCAATCTGCTGGGCGTGCCTTCGACTGGAAGGACTTTTAAAAACCGGCCTGCATTTGCGTTACGTGTAAAGAAACAGGCTGAAAAGGAAGGTTTAAGTAATATTTTTAGTGAATTGCAAAGCTGAAGAAGCGCCAATTCAGAAAGTAAGTGGGAAAGAAATATCTTACCGATCTCTCCTTTAGTAATATCTTGAATTAAATAGGACAGAGAGGCGTATTTCTGAAGGATAAAGACGTATCGTTCCTTTGGTTCTGAAGCAATTCTGTCGAGAGAATCTTGTTTTACAGCACTTGTAATTCCGATGCAGTAGATATCAACTCCTGCAGTTTTCAGAAGATCCGCCTCTTTCTGCTCCTCTGGATCTTCACTCAGATTCGCCTCACCTAGAATAAAAATAAAAAGATCACACTGCATTGTCTTACAAGATAGTCTACAATCTATATATATAAAATAGGATGTGTGTATATATTTTCTATACAAATCTACACTGTTTGACCAATCCACACCAAATTTGGTACACTTATACTTTAGAACACTGCGGTCAGCATAGGCTAACTCTTAACCCCATTCTATTGGCCCTAGGAGGCTAAAAACTATACGAAATCGCCATAGAAATAACATTGAGCATAGATTGATTGCTTTAAGCAGCGATGGTTGCTTTACCACTGTTGATCGAAAAACAATTTTTTCCGAAACAAATTAAATTACAGTATTTATGTTTGAACTGACTTTTTAGTTCTTCCCATGATGTAAATAAATTATAGATATTTTATTGATGAAGGGGGAAAGAATATTTTAAAATATTTATTTTTACAAGGAAATTCAAGGAAAGGTTTTGAGGAGTTCAAGGATGATTTTCAAGGAAATTTGGTGTAAATTTCGACCAACCTTCCTTAAATAATTTATTGAATACGTATTGATTTGCAGAATTCTGTTTCATAAGCTTTTGAGGTAAGGCGTGTAAAATCGACCTTCTGCTTTTTGAAAAAAAATTATCTATTCAGTTTAATTTGTCTACACCGATTACATTTATTTCTAATCCAAGCACTGTTTTTCCGAAAAGTACAAACGAAAAACTCATTGATCATAAAAGCGTAATTTTGCTACTCCGTCTCTGGCAGCACCAGAATTAATGTTTACTTTTTTTTATAAAGTTTTGTAGAACTTTCTAGAAAGTTGGGGAAACGGAAACTTCCTTGGACTCATGGTGGAGAACATTCCAGCACCCACTCGATTCCTAGCTGGTCGTATTTAAAGGAAGCTAACTCTGTAAGTCTTCCGGTTTATCATCTTTCAGTGAATCTGACAGTTTTATTTCGCTCTTTTAGTTGATTGTATAAGTGTTTCTTGCTTTATTTGACAGTGCTTCGTCTACCCTTGACGCAGAACCACAGACGTTTCCGCCGCCAATGGTGCGATGAAAGAAGGATGTGGACGGCAGAATGGAATGAAATTGTCTTTACTGACGAGTCACGCTTCTGTCTGCAACACCACGATGGTCGGATTCGAGTCTGGAGACACCGTGGAGAGAGGATGCTGAACAGCTGCGTTATGCACCGCCACACTGGTCCTGCACCGGGTATTATGGTATGGGGCGGTATTGGATATCACTCTCGCACTCCTCTAGTACGCATTGCCGGTACTTTAAACAGCCAGCGCTACATCTCCGAAGTGTTGGAGCCAGTTGTCCTTCCTTACCTTCAGGGCTTGCCCACAGCCATATTTCAACAGGATAATGCGCGACCACACGTGGCACGCATTGTCCAAGCTTCGTCAATCGCCAGATTGAATTGCTTCCCTGGCCAGCTCGCTCTCCGGATCTTTCGCCGATAGAAAACATGTGGTCCATGGTTGCTCAACGATTGACCCAGAATACATCCCCAGCTGCCACACCAGATCAACTTTGGCAACGTGTGGAAGCTGCTTGGTCTGCTGTACCCCAAGAACACATCCAAAGTCTCTTTGAATCAATGCCGAGGCGTGTGGCAGCGGTGATCTCCAACAATGGCGGCTACTCTGGCTACTGATTTTGGCAGGAACCCCACTTCACAGAAGTCTATAAATTTAATCATTTGATACTTGGTCAACATGTTATCTACAAAATAAATTTTGTTGTGATATCTCTTGTCTTTCTTGGTGTTGCAATTTCGGTGGCCAGCAGTGTACATCTAGAGCAACAGAGACGGCACAGCAGCGTGAGGCCCGACTACAGGATAAGAGAGATAGAGCCAAACGATCACGGACTGCGCACCATTTTACCTTAGCACTGAAAGGACTCCACTACGATTCACATAACTACTCGCTGCATGCAAGTTTTACCATCGGGAAAATGGAAATGGTTTGTAGTTACTGTCAAGCCAAAAAGTTTAAATCAGTCTACTGGTATTTGCTTCAAAAATGGAAAAGTTAAACTCTGCCAACTGGAACCACCACCACAAGAACTTTTGAATTACACATCAGGAGATACGTCAGAGTCGAAGCATTTTCTTAGTAACATCAGAAATACATCTCATGTTTCCAAATGACATCATTCGGCGCCACATCAGTTGTCGGACAGCCAGGATTTCCGTCGACATTCAAGTTGCAAGGGCAGATTTACCATAGAGCGGGATCGTTGTTTCCGCTGCCAGATCAAGCACCAAAATTTCTACAACAATATTTTATTCAAAACGAACAAATGGAAACTGATCAGAGGTGCGCCTACGTCTCGGGAACAAGACATCAGATTGTGTTAAACTTACAGAGGATATTTCATGAGCACAATAATCTTATTAAAGTTTTTGAAACAGCATTGCAACGTATGCCAACAGATGAATATAAAGTAGTCATAAGAGCAGACCGAAGACCAGCAGGCGAAAACGAGCGGCGCTTTAACTCTCCTCAAGCAGATGAGGTCGCGGTGGTTATATGAGGCGATGAGTTTCATCAACGGGATATCGTTACTCAACGACGAGGTGAATCATTGCAGCGCATTTCGGAAACACATCGATCTTATGATGCTCTGCAGTACCCAGTGATATTCCCCCATCGTGAAGATGGATATCATTTTAATCTGAGGCAGATCAACCCCAAGAACAGGTGAAACTAGCAAGAAAGTTTCAGCGATGGATTTCTATGCGTACAGATTAATGGTTCGAGATACTGAGCAGAACCACGTATTGAACTGCAGGCACTTGTTTCATCAGTTCATCGTCGATATGTACGCAAAAGTCGAGAGCGAGCGTCTCCTTTACATTCGTCTAAATCAACGTAAACTGAGAGTTGACGAATATATTCACCTGAGAGATGCTGTGGCAAATGACGAGAATGTTGAAAACCTCGGTGCCTTCGTTATACTACCAGCTACATTTACAGGAGTCCCAGACACATGCACGAATACACGCAAGATGCTACGACGTACGTGAGGACGTACGGGAGACCAGACTTATTTATCACCTTCACCTGCAATCCGACTTGGACGGAGATCAAGGAGGTTCTTACCAATGGTCAATTACCCAGTGAGCACCACGACTTGATTGCGAGAGTATTTAAACAGAAGCAGTTGAAACTGCACTTTGCGCATCTTTCGTTTTTTAGAATTCTGCATTTTTTCGTCGGAATTTCGTTTCTGTTTGTCTTTATGTCTTAATCTTTTACATATTGCAATATATTCGGGAATTAAATGTATATATTTGCGTCCGAAGTATATTGTAGAAGCTATGAAAAAGTTAAAACGTAGTATTTTCTATATAACTTGAATGATTGCATTTTTCTGTGAAAGAAAAGTGGTTATTCTAATTCACTTTTCAAGCAACATTTAACCATTTCAACCCCAGCAACGCCGGGTAATTCAGCTAGTATTAAAACAAATATTGTTCAGTCTCTCTGTCTAGCCACTAGATGGCACTAGTGTATTTTGATTTGAATGATCAACCAATGAGAATTTAGATTCGTGTTAGAATAAGAATAAACAAAATTTAGAATGCAGCGAAAACGGACGATTCGTGATATTAAGCCTTATTAGTTTAGAAGAAAGTCGCTCTGATAAACTAGCCAGCCTATTTTGTTAGCCATAAATCGAAATCGATACACTCAACTATGATTGCTGAGCAAAATTCGATGAGTCAAAACATGCTTATTTTTTAGACATAAATTTTCATGATTCCAAATTCAAATTCATTTGTTAGAATTATGCATTATTTACCTGTTATATGTCAGTATTTGTATTAGTTCTATCCATTGTTAAATTGTCATTTTTCGTATTAAGTGTAATAAAATTAAAGGAATATATTGGTAACAGTTCATTTATTAATCTTAATTCTCGACAAATATTTATGTGAGGGATTTCGAATTACAAGGGCCGTACTGGATCTTACCATCTGTGAGAATAAAGATGATGGATTTTTGCTCTTTCGTAGAGAAGACGCGTTGAGTCATAGGAATCATTTCTTTTCGAATTGAGGCTAAAGCAGATTTCGATGATGTTCCTGAAATAATAAATAACTTAAAACTGAGAACAACTTTAATGTTTGCATTAAAGTTGTTCAGAAAAAATCATGTGAATAAGAATGTCCGCATTTACACATGGAGTGCACAAATAACTGAAATTCAATCCTAAAATATATTTTGTTCTGCGATCAACACCAAAATTTACTGCATTTAGAAGGTGTTAGAAATTACTTTCAATTAGTTTTTGACTTCAAAATCAATGCCTAAAACTACCGACTGGAACAGGTGAAGTGATCATTTTTCAATTGCACCTTGGTGATTGGGAATATTCGAACGATTCCACATAATTTTTACTTTTCTATTAATCGTTTTCTGTTGTTTTTTCTTTTCGCTAATTTTAGTGTTTGTGTAATCCATTCAGTTTCCTCCAAAAGGTTATTATTTATTAGGATTACACTATTAAATTGATGAAAAGATTTTCCAATGACCTCTTCGGCTCTACAAGGGGCGACCTGTCAGCTGTTTGTGAAGAAGCAACCAGTGGGTAAGCCAACACTGCTCCTAACAAGAAAAGTCACCAGCATCCACGCGCTTACAAGCCGTGATTCGATCCCGATACCAACTGGATGGCAGACAAATGCTGTGACCATTGTGCCGACTGGATGGCGTGATCAGTTGGATAGTTATTAATTGATAAAAAGATTAAGAAAACATATTTGGAGTTTTAAAGTTAGGATTAAGTGCTATTAGGACAAGTCGTACAAAATCAATTTCTTAATTCCTAGCTCCGATCGATATTTGTGTATCACTTACAGTATTTACACAGTAAACTTACATACCGATGAAGTTCAATTTATCTAGAGCTTCTTGGACGCTTTCTGTGGAGGAGTACTCTGATGGAAAGAACTGAATGTCGGCACTAGAGTTGAATGTTAATGCACCTGCTCTGGCACCGTTTTCTGAGATACCAACCTGAAACAAGAGCGTGGAAGCAAAAACATTTGAGGCTCATGTTGAAAGTTATAACATCCTCTCTGATGGAAGAAACAGCGGGCATTGCATCATTAATCCATTCAAACTCTCCAATGTCAATAACAGATTCTAAACTAGCTTTTATGCTGTATACGTATGCTATAAATTTAAACCTGATAATGCTACAATACAAATTATGTATGATTTCTCTGTATCATAAAAGACACAATAAGTACTATCATGTTTACATACATCTGTTCAAATTTGTCTTCAGATAGGCAATTTGAATTTCCATTTGGTTTAAGTTCCAAGTTCAGGAATTTTCCAACGTTTCATCAACATTTTTTCCGAGATTTATTACATGATAACGCACTCATCTTCTATCTCGACATCATTATTCCATCAAAAGAAGGTATCGCCAAACTCAAATGCGTCTTGAAAGTTTCCTCTGAATATGGCCTTGAGTTATTCGATAATTGCGAAACCATTGAGTGATTTGTTAACAAAATCCACTCCTTTTCACTTGTCCACAACAAAAAGAAACGTTCCAGACTCACAAGCATAAACTTTCGCAAGACCCTGTTCCACACCTTTGCGATTCAATACACGGTGACAGTACTTGACCGTACCTATCGAGTTATCACACCTTGTAAGTTATGAAAACAAAACAACGAGAATATTATGTACTAATATGTTTTCTGTTGAATGAACAAATTACTCATTTCTTGAAAAACGAGTGTTTCTCTACACAGGTAAGAATAGTTAACATTTTTCTGTTTTGAATCAAAATGTTTTCCTAAATTATAATTCTGCCGTGCTAGTTGAAAAGGTACAATATAAGAATACGATCACTCAATTTAGTGTTAATTGAATGCACTGTTTTCATCCTTTTTGAAGCACCAGATACTGTTGATATACAGGTTTCGAGCAACCAATAATCCCAAATTCAAAAATTGGACAAATATAAAATTAGTCGAAAATAAAGTACTAGATGCTGCCCTCTTGTCTAACACGGCAGAATCAACACTAACGATTTCATCGATCCTTGTTTTTTAGTTATTTTTAGTAACATTTATTTTACCCCTTTTTTCACAGGACCCTCTCTGGAGGAATGTTGTTCAAATCAGAATAAAGTTTTATTAAAAATGTACTTTAACTGTCAAATAAAAATTTTAAATGTTTATTTGGCACCTTCTCATCATTGCAAAGTAATTTTTTCACAATTAAGATGCATAAATTAGTACTTTATACAGATATTACAGCAGAAACATACAACCTTTTGAATCATGAAAGTAGGAATTTATTTTTTATAACCATGTTTTGACTGGTATTGCATGACAGTTAATTTAGGCAACAGTTCCTTCCTGATGTTGTCATTTGGTACCATTGGTGGTGAAAGGGTTAAATACAACTTTTACCCTAAAATAAATTCTAAAAGTCTAAATTTTGCATTCTTACCTTATTCACAATAGCTTTCGCAAATTCGACGCTTCTTCGAAAATCGTCCCCTCCCATACTACCAGAGATGTCGAAAACGAAGTAAAGTTTGAGTTTCCCTGAGAAATCGACATCCAAGAGGACTTTTGTATCGTTGTGCCCTGAAAGAAAACAGTTTATATGAATACTTATCGCAAGTTTTAGGGCCAGATTCAACTGAAACGTGATCGATCTCTTCGATCCACTGAAAGCACTACGATGAGTCTTATTTTGGAATTCATTTCCCCTTCTAAATACGATCAAGGCTGTTAGAGTTGCCATAGTAGTAAGATGTTTGCTCAAATGGTTGTGACGTCAATTGACCAATAAGTGAACGTGAAGTTGCTCCATGTTTGTTTACCTTTTTTCGGCGGTTCAGTTTGTCGCTCTGAAAGTTCTACGAGCATTGTTTAAGTTGGTAAAACCAATTCCTTAATTTCACTCTCCCAATTTTAAGCCTTAACTATCTTTTATCTATATCTATCTTCTCACAATCTCCTAATTTCAATCCACCTTCCTTTAACAACTATAGAATGAGCAAAGAAAGCGAAGTTTTGGTTGTTGCCTTAGAAGTCCACCAGGATCTCGTGAGCGGAAAACTCGGCGGTGCTTATGCCACTTTAGCCGAACTTAAGCACACTTAGCCACTTTAGCAGCAAGGATGGAACGAAGGGGCGTCGAGTTAAATGCTTGCGGGTCTGGGTGATCCCAAAGAATTTCCTCGAATTCGTAAATACCGATGAATTCTCCTTCTTGAAAGATGAATGATATCCGCCATGTCCAGAATCAATGTAAGCAGAAAATGATCACATCGAACGAACTCGCGATGGAGAGAGGAGTAGAATGTCCTCGATCAGTGAATCGGGTATACACGATCGAGTCGTTTCAGTTGCATCGAAACATCGACGTTAAGTCACGACCAATCGAGTTTCAAGGCGAAATTTGAAAGTTGGTCCGTCCAATCGCCGATTTTTCCATCCAAACAGACCAGGCGGTTTAGCAAGAATGAATATTTATTACTACATACTATGCGTTTTGGTTATTAGAGATGTTCTTTAACACTTTAAACAACTGTATATTTGCAATTCATACGTAGACGAAAGAGATGTCAGAGTCTATATTAACATTTAAAACAATTTTACTTGAACTATTGAATTTATCAGATTTTGTACTATACCAATTTTAAACATATTGTAGTCTAATTATTGTTAGGAATTTGTAAGCCTAAGTTTACGTTACCTAATGGGAGACAGATTGATAAGTTTTACCTGTGCATATCCCTTTTCTATCTGTATAACCAGGACGGCACAAGCATTCTTTAGAATCTTCACCTTTAAATTTACAGCCTAAAGCATCTGAGCCACATTGACAACCTGTAAAAAGCAACTCATGGTAAGTATTGAATATAATGTTTGGAAAATACTTAAAACTTTGTCTTGCACGTTTTAAGTTACATTCGCTCAAAAAGTGAGTTTTAACCTTCACGAACGTGTTTTGGTGTTAAACTTTATATCTCGTGCATAAACATTCAGCTTCTACTTGAACTCCTTTAACATCTTAATTCGCAACTTAAAAAAATATTTATAAGAAATCATATACAACAAAAGGTTTGGGTTTTACGGTGCAAGGGAACAAGAATACAACAAAGGCAGAATATTTGAAAAGTTTCAATTCATATTATTTTTGCTAGCATTTTTTTTACAAAATTTACTTCTGTTTCTTGTTAACCGTAAAGCAGTCATTTGAGGACATTCCAAACACGAACGATTTTACTGAAATGTCATAAATAATCGCTAAACACGCGGGACATACAATTCGCTAACTGTTAACTTAAGTTATGACTTTGATTCTAGTGCTTATGACAATTGAAATAATGAGTTAAAATCTCATTTTGTAGCTGAACACCAGTGATTTTCTCTCTCATCCCCAATCAGTTCCGTTTATCAGCTGTTTCCAAGGACGCATGCTCTCTTCTGCGCATGTGCCCGTTTGTAAACGGGAGCGTCTGTTTATGTTTTGAAGAGAAAGGGTAGCCGTTCTGTTGTCCGTTTGGAGATGTATACCGTTTCGTTTCTTACCTGTAAATAAATGTTATGTCTCGTCCTGAGATTTCATTTTACTTTTATATAGATGACCTGATAAATATGCTATAATTTTAAGTTTTCTTTATTTGCTTCAAACTTGCTGAATAATGTAAAGATGCTATGAAGGAAATGAAAATGTGAATAATATGTAACAATAATATAACTTTAACACGTTGGTATAAACAAGAACGTATATTTTGAAGTACTATACATTTTCGGTTGTTGAATGTGCTAAAACACTTTAAATAAATTTATCTTTACAATTGAAGCGTAGACAAAGAGCAGAAAGTGATTCATTAATAATATTTAAATCAATTTAATTAAACTATTGAATTTATGAAGTGTTGTACTACTTCAACTTTATACAAATTGCAAACAACGAACTGTCTGTTTAACTTTTTCTAGTAATTTCTACCCTGTTTACATTTCCTAAAGCGAAACAAATTAAAGTTTTACCTCTACATGTTCCTTTGTGATCTACATAACCCGAAGGGCAGAAACATTCTTTAGTCCCATCGTCTTTAAATTGGCAGTCTGTAGAACCGGAGCCACATCTGCATTCTGAAAAAAACTCATAATAAATATTAAAAACAATTTTTAAAGAAATTATAAGAAACATTTTGTACGTTTTAAGTGCTTTCTTTAAAAAAGTTAATTTTTAACCTCCGCATAACATTTGTTTTGGTGTTAACCTGTATACTTTCCATGAACATCCAACTTCCACTCTTTCTCTGTCATAAACTCAAGTGCCTTTTCCATCTTTACAATTACTAAATTTACGCGTCCAATCTCTTCGCCAATTTGTTTTATCTTAGTTCTTTCTTACACTCGGGCCACGGAGGCCCGGTTGGAAGAGTAACGGATTAGCAACCGGAGGGTTGCGAGTTCGAATCCAACCAGACCGTCGTGCACAAAGGGGGGGGGGCTGATGCACGTTCAATCTATTGTGGCCTCAAATGTCTTCACGTTGGCGTGGTGTGTAAGTTTGGAGAGTGGGTTGCCAGCTCAGGTGTTGCCTCGTAATCTGACCGAGGTTCAAAATTACGTGGTGTTGTCCTCGGATGGGAATTGATCCCGGACCGTCACCAATAGCCCGTTGTGTTGCTCCAGTGCAACGTTAAATAACTACCTAACCTTTCGTACATTCGCATAATTTGTGGATTAATGCCTCTAAAATGGGACCGCTGGAGCTCATTGAGTTTTGAACTACTCTTGCACTGCAATTTGTATGCGGTACTTCAGGTACTTCTATCGTCTGTACTGACTTGCTCAAAATTTTAAATTATCATCACAAGGAATACTCCTTTTTTTTGGTTCAAACCATTTTAATGAACTCACAGGACACAGTACAGGCACGACACACAACACAAAATAATAAAGGTAGTAAATATCAAAAACGAAACATCTCAGTCTCGATCACTCTCCAAAAAAAAACACAACCCACACGTCTCTCGCCACACTCGTTCTCAACTCTTTCCTTTCTCAAAGTCCTTCTGGGCATGCGCAAGAGCGCCATCTATCTTAGTCTGAAGTCTTTACAGACTTATAAACTCCTCCCCACAAGGAGGAAACTTTTCTCGAAGAATGAGGGAAAAGTTTTGATGACTCCACTGCCTGAAAAAGTCTCCAGATAGGTGCAGTCATTGGAAAAGTTCAAGAGTTCAAGTACACAAAATACACTGCACATGTACCAGATTATAGCAATCAGTGCCTTGAACTCAAAAATATTATACAAAAAATTATATACTTATTAAAAATTTAGGAAAACAATTTACACTAATGATAAGAAAAATTTAAAATTTTCACACATAATACAAATATCAAAATAAACAATAAACTTACTAATATAAAATAAAAGGATATGAGGTTTATGGGATGCGACTTAATGAATCAGCATTTTGATGCTGTTTCCCCCTCTTATGGACAACCTCATAATTTAATGGCTGCAGGATCAAAGCCCAATGTAAAAGTCTAGGGTTGGTTCCCGTATTTTTGTCCAGCCAAACAAGGGGATTATGGTCCGTCTGGATGATGAACTTCTGGTGTCCATCCAAATAACATCGCAGCTTTTGGATGGCGAACACGATAGCTGCGCACTCTCTCTCGATGGTACTGTACTTTTGTTCTGCATTTGAGAACTTCCGACTCAAGTACATGACAGGATGTTCCTCACCAATGTCATTAATTTGGGACAAAACGATGCCAATCCCAAGATTTGACGCGTCACATTGGACGAGAAACTGTCTCGAGAAATCTGGACTGTACAACACCGGATTCTCCGACAACCGTTTCTTTAAATTGTCAAACGCCTCTTGACAAGCATCAGTCCATATGACAGCAGCACGACGATTTTTTCCTTTCAGCAGATCTGTAATTGGTGCTGAGAGGACTGAAAAGTCAGGAATGTATTTTCGATAATACCCCGCAAGTCCTAAGAAAGATCGGATCTGCGTCTTAGTCGCAGGGGTCGGAAAGTCCTTTACAGTTTGGATCTTCAATTCTCCAGGTGTTCTCTGGCCCTGACCAACCAAGTGCCCAAGATACTTTACGTACGCACGAGCAAACTGGCACTTAGAAGGCTTGATGTGCAGATGAGCTGCATTCATCTTTTCTAAGACGGTTTTCAAATGTTGTAAATGATCTTCCCAACTTAGGGAATAGATGGCTACATCATCCAAGTAAGGGCATGCAAATTCTCCACAGTCTTTCAACAGTTCGGCCATCAAACGACTAAAGTCATAAGGGGCATTTTTCAAACCGAATGGCAATCTCAACGGTCGAAATGTCCCAAAACTGGTTACAAAAGCTGAATATCTTTGGGCTCGTTTACTCAGAGGTATTTGCCAATAACCTCGGGTCAAATCTAGAACGGTGATATACTTGGCAGCTGACACTTTTTCAACAAGCTGCTCAATGTTTGGCAGAGGAAAGTACTGGGTTCTAGTGACCTTGTTGAGTCTTCGATAGTCGATGCACGGTCTTGCATCCTTTCCTGGTACTTCTACCAGAATAAGAGGAGAAGTAAAATCAGATTCTCCTGGCTCAATGACTTTGAGCGACAGCATCTTCTCCACTTCCATCTTCAAAATTTCTGTTTGGCGTGGAGACATCTTGTAAGGTTTGGCACAGATGGGCCTCTCAGATTCAAGCTCAATGTCATGTTCAGTAAGATCAGTACACCCCGGCTGGTTTGAGAATGAGCTAGAGTATTTTGATAGCAACTCTCTCAGCTGCTCCTTCTGATCTTCTGACAAGCGACCATTTTGTTCTATGTCTTGCCAAATTTGTGTCATTTCCGAGACTTCAGGCTTCTGCTCGAAACTTGGAATGTCCTCCTCGTTGTCACAGTTCCTAATCTCTTTTAGACAGATTAAATTCACATTTTCGGGTCTCTGGAAATATGGCTTGAGCATGTTCACATGGTACACATGGGATTTGTCTTTTTCTGGAAACTGCACAATGTAGTTGGTTTCGGAAAGCTGTTTAACGACTTTCCCTGGGCCGATCCAATGAACTGCCATTTTGTTAGGCCTAGATGTAGCGACAACCAGCACAAGGTCGCCTTCACAAAATTTACGCTTCACAGCCTTGCGATCATACCATAGTTTTTGTTTGTCTTTGGCGTTCTCCATGTTTTGGACGGCTAATTCTTGACACCTTTTCATGCGGTTTAGTAGCTTGAAGACATATGATACTACGCTAGTCTTCTCTTCCTCGCTTTCCGTCAAGTTCTCGTACAGTAGAGTCATGGGAGTCCTCAAATTCTGTCCATGAACCAGCTCAGCTGGAGTATATCCAGTACTGTCATGAGTAACAACTCGTAGAGCAAACAGGGCATGAGGCAAGATTTTCTCCCAATCAGGTCCTGACTCCAGACACAGGACTCGAAGAATTCTCTTCAAAGTTCTATGTAGTCTCTCCACAGGATTGCTCTGGGGATGATGTACGGAACTTCGCACTACTTTAACTCCAAATTTCTCCAGGAACTCCGTTGTGAGTGCACTTGTAAACGACGTTCCTTGATCGCTTTGCAGCTCCCTCGGGAAACCCATCCGACTAAAGATTTGCAGGAAACTATCGACCACGGTTGAAGAACTAAGATTTGGGACAGGAACTGCATCGGGATATTTGGAAGACATGCAAATTGCAGTGATGAGATACCGGTTTCCAGATGGTGTAGTAGGTAAAGGACCACAAGCATCCACATTAATCTTTGTGAAGATCTCCGAGATGACAGGAACGATCTTCATGGGTGCCTTCTTCTTATCCCGAGGTTTCCCGACTCGCTGACATTGGTCACAAGATCTGACAAATTCTTCAACATCTTTGTAACAATTCGGCCAAAAAAAAGTTTTAAAAAGAGCATCTTTAGTCTTGGTCACTCCTAAGTGAGCCGCTGTTCCTTCATGAGAAAGTTTCTTTAATTGGTCCCGAAACTTCTCTGGAACAATCAGCAGTTTTCTCTGTGTACCATCCTTGTCACTTTTCAGATAGAACAGCATTTGATTAACGATTGCATACTTGGTTTCTTTTGCTAACTCCTCAGCTTCTAGGAAAAGTGGTTTCAACTCTTTACTCTTGCGCTGCTCTTCGACAAAATCATTCCGTGAGGCTTTAATCAGATCTGGAAGTGAGGCTTCTTCCGCCATAGGCAATACCTCTCCGTCTTCCTCTGTTAACACGGTACTGTCATTCTCTTCTCCAGGACTCGACTCAACTGGATACTCTTCAACTTCGGCTGTCAAAAGACTTTTCTGAGCTCTCGTCTGAACTGCATTAATAACTTGGATCTCCAGCTCCTTATCTTTTTTCATACTCTCGATCAGAGCAACGGTTTTGTTACTTAGTAGGTAATGCTCTTGATCCAGAAAACTGTCTCTTACAGCAGCTTTCGTAAGGACATGTCCCAATTCGCAGTTCAAATCGACTTCTGCAATGGGCAAGCAGACCGGGCTGTCTACTAATGGAGAAGCGAGCCACACATGCTCACCTGTGTACATATGTGGTTTGATAAATTTTCTGGGAATAAGATCGATGCTGGCACCAGTATCTCTCAAGATAGACATTTGGGCTCCATTTACTGTCCCAGCACTAGTATAAGGAGACATCAACTCAGGCACGTGTCTTCCAAAGACTTCATTGGCAGCTACTACTTCAGATCTCTTGAGCTTTGGGCATTGGGGTCTCAGATGTGATAACGAACCGCATTCATAGCATCGGAGCTGTCTTCTCTTTTCAAACTCTCTTTCACGGTTTTCATTGCTTGCGGGTTCGGTTTTGACCGGATGTTTGTTCTTGTCATCCTTGAATGGTACTTTGGGTCTACTTCCACCAAAATGTCCCTTTGAACCTTGATAGCCATACTTCTTTGGAAATTCCTTCTTCCTGAAACTCTGCCTGATGGTTTCGTACTCCTCGATCACTTCTGCCAATTCAAAAGGTGTCTTCAACTTCATCCATTTGTCAAGAAAATGCTCCTTGATTTGATCTGGTACACGATACTTCAATTGCTCGGCAACGATTAAATCTTTTAGTTGCTGAAAGGTTTCAATTTCCAATTCAGCAAGCCATTCAGTGAAGTAGCTGTACAGTTCATGAGCATAATTTCTCCATGTTTTCTCTGCTGTTTTCTGATGTCTGTAGAAACACTGTTTCAATTTTTCAGCGTTCATTTTGTATCGTTTCAGAATGAGATCTTTCACAACATCATAATTGTTGGCCACTTCAGGAGGTTCTCGGGCAAGCATGTTAGATAACTCGGCTGGCAAAACGGCCAGCAAATAAGCCACCCAGTCCTCCTTCGGCACTCGAGCCATCTCTGCTTTCCTCTCGAAATTGATCAAATACAATCCCATTTCATCCCCTTTTTCGTCAAATTTGGGAGTGATTTGGGTAAGTTGGATTTTTCTGTTTCTATCCGCCCCATTTTCAGATTCCTCTTCAGACCGGCGAAATTCCTTCTGAGCCATTTCTAGTTTTTTAATTTCGAGTTCATGTTGTCTGACCCTTTCCCGCTCTTGTAATTCTTCCTCACGAATTTTTTCTTGTCTAGCTAATTCTTCCTCACGAATTTTTTCTTGTCTAGCTAATTCTTCCTCTTCCAGTCTATCTTTTATGACTCGTTCCATGATTATCGTTACCTCCTCCCGATCGAAATTTGGGCTTTTTAAAATTATTTGTTTAATATCCGCAACCTTGCACGAAGTTGGTACCTTCTCACCAATTTCTTCCGCAACAGCAATTAAGTCTTGCTTTCTACCAATTGCAAGAAATGCCATGATTAAGGGCCAGGGGAAACACTATCAAAAACCTATATTAAGGTATTAAATTCCAACAGATTTCACAAGACTTTATCAAAGAATTAAATTCGCTAATTCTACGTTACAACTTTCTTACCGAACAACCAAAAATCAATAGAAATAATTTTCGAACACATAAACAAATTAAAATTTTCATTCATTAAAACAATATTTTTTTTAAAGATGTTTTCAAATTGAGAAGAAAATAAACAGTTAAAGAAAAGTTCAACTAAAGAACAGCTGTTTTGAAAATAATACTACAATTAAAATACTATTCAGAATATAAACTCAACTTTCCTGTCTAATCAAGAAAAGGTATTGCAGTTCAAAAGAATTCCCTTTTCTCTATGAACAATTGATTCACACTCAGAAGCATAAATGCACACACAAAAATATAAAACAGAATATCATTCTTTTCCTTTTTTTTTTTCGTCAACGAACACAGGAAGTGAATAATTCAAATCCACACTTTCGGATTTTTTTTTTTCGAGTTCTTTTTCTGAACACAAAATGGTCTCACATTTGCCAAATTAGTTACACAAAGCAATTTCAAATTGCCTAGTTAAAATAAGAACACTTGCAAAATTGCAACTACCTTTCACCAAACAAAGTTTTAACTATATCAGCCTAGTTAAAATAAGAACACTTTTCGAAATTATCACTCCTTTTACCAAACAAAATTTTAATTATATCAGCCTAGTTAAAATAAGAACACTTTTGCATATTACAACTGCCTTTTACAAAACAAAACTGCATGAAACCAAAACAACGATTCTTCAATGAACCAAAACTCAACATGCAAAACTTTACAAATTACAATTAAAAAGGCACTGTTGCTAATGAAATCTGGTACTCACCCAATAATTTGCACTGGAGATATCCGTAACACCAGGATCGTATCCAAACGGCTGCCACCATTTCTTCGTCGTCTGTACTGACTTGCTCAAAATTTTAAATTATCATCACAAGGAATACTCCTTTTTTTTGGTTCAAACCATTTTAATGAACTCACAGGACACAGTACAGGCACGACACACAACACAAAATAATAAAGGTAGTAAATATCAAAAACGAAACATCTCAGTCTCGATCACTCTCCAAAAAAAAACACAACCCACACGTCTCTCGCCACACTCGTTCTCAACTCTTTCCTTTCTCAAAGTCCTTCTGGGCATGCGCAAGAGCGCCATCTATCTTAGTCTGAAGTCTTTACAATCTGAAGCATTAAAACTGGAACAGATGTAGTATAGACCCCCCAATCCATTTGGCGACTTTATTTCGTCGCCAACCCTCAATTTCGATTTATGTGGTTTTTGGTAACCCCCCATTATTTCCACTCCATTCTAGCAACCCTACAGTGTCCCTACGCTATGTATATATAAACCGCGTACCACAACCATTTTCATTTCGTTCACCAGTAGCTATTGCAGTAGGACGCGATTAGGATCCAGGGAATTTTTTCTATAATGGTTTGATTTGAAATTTCGTTTTCCATTTTACAAAAAAAATCGAATGGGGTGCGACTGAGGGTTCAGTTCACGACTGACAGCCCCGTTTAAACAAGAAACCCTCATTTACTGTGAAATCTGTTTATAAGATTAGAATAAATTTATTCAACTTATGTACAGTTTTTTTTTGTAATACATCTGTTATTTCTGATGTTATATTGATATTTTTGAGGGTAAAATAATGTCGCCAAGTAACTTCAAGGTTGGCGACGAAAAAAAAAGTCACCAAATGGATTGGGGGGGGGGTCTATACTACATCTGTTCCTTAAAACTTTCCATGTGCCAACGCGACAAAAACATTGCTTGTCGCGTTTCGGCCAGATCATGCACTTGCTCCATAGAAAAGCGGCAGTACCCGTTTACTACCGCATGCGTCAATACAAATCGCTGAAAAATTATTTCTTTGTTCAAAGGAAATACCACAGAAGGCGGATATTTATGTGAGTTCCATTCAGATTCCAGTAAGCTGTATTATACGCCTCGTTTGGTGGCAAGCTTTTGGCGCACTTTTAGTAGCGAGTTATGGCAGGTGAAGCCAGCCCATCTTTATTAGGGTTATTCCCGTTTTTATGGCATAATAAAAAGATATTTTAACCGCTATTTTCCAACTATTTCTGCTAATTATTTTCCGTTAAAAAAACATGTTTTTTCAAAGCTTTGCATTTTGATCCGTTTATTACTTCTGAACCCCGCTATTATTGCCCGCTAAAGCTCATTATTTTCCGTTGAAAAAAGAAATTCTTGTTAAAATTTTGTTTGGGAAAAGGTAATTGTAATTTTGCAAAAGTGTTTTTATTTTAACTAGGCTGATATTATTAAAATTTTGTTTGATATTGAAAGAATTCTTAGAAAAAATCGGGTTTTTTTTCAACAGAAAATAATGATCTTTAGCGGAAAATAATTAACGGGGGAAAACACAAAACTTTGAAACAACGTGTTTTTTAACGGAAAATAATTAGCAGAAATAGTTGGGAAATAGCGGTTAAAAACATCTTTTTATTTTGCCATTAAAACGGGAATAACCCTAATAAAGATAGGTTGCTTTAACCTGCCATAACTCGCTACTAAAAGTGTGCCAAGAGCGTTGCCACCAAACGAGGTGTATAATACAGCTGTAACCAGACACCAAACGAAAATGCGAATCAATAGAAAACGAAATTCCCAAAACGAAAATCAATGGGATCAAGCGGTTCTACGTATGAGGCTTATGCTTCATTTTGCTACGAGGAAAGAGCCAAAAAATTAGGTTATAATTTTGTATGTTTTTATACAAAAAAAAATCTTCTATTTAGTAGAAAACCATTTGGAATCTTTTAAAACGTTTCGTCGCCGATGAGAATGATCAAAGGTCCGATTGTGTATCTAGGAAAATGAAAGGAGATATAGCCTAAAATGTCGAGATAGTTAATCCAAAGAAACATAAGTATTTCAATCGAAAAACTGATGTTCTGAGTTCTCTGATGGGTTGATAACAAAAATAATCCAACACTATTCATTTTAGGACATTTTAAATAGTTTTATCTTTGCAATTGATGCATATACGCAAGTGTATGTACAGGGAAAGAGTTAATATTTGTACTCTTAAAACACTTATGGAGGAAAACTATTAAATTTATGAGATTTTGTACTACATCAATTTTATACATATTGCAGCCAACGAATTGTCCCCATTTGTATTTAATTGTTGCTGGCAATTCATTTTTCGCCTAAGTTTGCATTTCTTAAAGGGAAACAAATTGAAAAGTTTTACCTGAACACTTCCCTTCTCGATGCGCATAACCTGATCGGCATACACATTCCATAGTCCCATCATCTTTAAAGTTACAGCCGAGTTCATCTTTGCCACAGTAACAATCTGTAAGAAACAACTCATGCTAAACGCTAAAAAGAATGTTTAAAGGAATTAAAAAGTCTGTTTTATCTTTAAAGTGCGTTTGTCAAAAAAGTGAATTTTAACCTTCACATACACTTGTTTTGGTGTTAAACTTTATATTTCCCTTGCAAAGCTTCCACTTTTTCTCTGTCATGAATTAGGGTTGGTTGGTTGGTTGGTTGGTTGATTTGGGTTTATGGCCCAAGATCAAAAAGAGGATAAGCTGCACCAAACACAAGATAATGGAATAAGAAAATAAGATTTAATACTTAAAGGGTAACGAACCGGACCTACACAATTGCCGTATTCTGAGAACCCTCTTGCGTTTTAGCCCTCATCGAAAGTAGCCTCGAGTTACCGCATTTATGCAGGAGGCAGCACTCCTTCACATTGGATAGCGTGTGTACCAAGTTCAATGACAGTCTCAACCAAATAGTTTGTGGGCAGTTTCCTACGAAGTAACCAGCCTGTTCGTCTGATCTCAATCCCTCTCATGTTTGCTGGGGGTTCATATAAATAATTAGTCTTCCAAGGAAACGTGGATTGTTTGGCCACTTTGAAAGACCGACTGAGTCTGCAAGTCAGGCAAATTAATTGAGACTTGCTGCATTCTGCAGTAGAAAAGGTAAAGTTATTCAAAGAGAGAAGTGTTCGAAACTCGTGCAAGGAAAACAATTTAACTACTTTAACAATAATATCAAAAACAAACACATTTAAATTAATATTCAAAGATTTTATATATTTCCAAATGTACAAGGTTATATCAAAAGGTAAGGTGAATTTGTCTCTAAAACTCAGAGTTTTTTGTGTAGCTTATTAATTTTTTTATATGTTGCAAGTACCAAGGTGATAGAAGTGTGACGGCTTGTAGAAATTTCTACGTCAACCCGTCTGGTGCTTAGAGCCAATCAAAGATGGCGCATCGACTTGAGCATTACTCCAAGGAGCAGGTGTCATTCGTTTTTTATGGTCCAAGGGGAAAAAACACGTGATATTCATCGAGAATTGTTGGAAGTCTATGGAGAGAGTGTTATGTCGCAGAAACAAGTGTACGTGTGGTGTAACGACACGAATGTGGCTGTCGTCGATGCCATGATTCGTGAAGACAGATGAGTGAGGTTGCATGATATTGCAAATGCATTGAATAGCTCATATGGTTCAGTGAGCAGTATTACCATTTGTTTGGCCCCTGAAGAAACACTTCCGTGGGCAGCGTTTCCATACACTGGAAGAGGCACAACACTTACCTGGTTAGGGAACTTGGAGCAAGATTTCTTTGAAAAGGGCATGGATGAGTTGGAATAAATGCTTAGACCACTATGGTTCCTTTGTCGAATGATAGTGTGATACGATTTGTCAAACATAATAAATTTTCATATATTTATCTCTGCACGTTTTTCTGTCAATCAAAAATTCACCTTACTTTTTGATACTCCTTTGCACAACTGTAAAAGTGTTTATAAGAAATCATACACAATTGAAGAATACGTGAAAAGTTTCAATTCATATTAAGGTGTATGCATACACGCGAAATCACGAAAACCGATCAGGATATCGATACTTTTTATATGGCTTCAAACTATTTTCCAAGTCCTTAACTTTCAAACATACTAAGATCTTGTATATGGTTTTCTAGTTACAAGGGTTTTCGTTAGGTAGTGTCACCATATACAAGCATGTTTCCATAACTTTAAACTCCATTTATTTCTGAAGAACTGTGATTTTGCAATATGCTGTTTGGTTAAAAGTGATAACTCAACAATGAATTGATCTATCGTAATTATTTTTGTTTTATTAGAATCTATATAATACAATGAATGTTTAAACTTTCAGTCAAAGTTATTAATTAAGAAATAAATTTTTAGTGTTTATTTTTAAATGTTAAAATTCCTGAAAATATCTTGATTTTTTAGACTTCCTTAGTGGACAAAATTGTAAAAATTCCCTCTAGCAACTTGATTAAGGATCAAAACATGAAGAATAATATTAGAGATAATTTATGATAGGAATTGTCTTTCTGAACAAATTAGAATTTGAGAAATCGCTGTTCAAAAAACATGCTAATTGGCTAATTATATCTCACTTAGATAATTAATGATTGGCCTAATCTGAATTTTATACACTAAAATGAGATTAAGCTCAAACCAATGACCTATTCTAAAAAATATGGATTTTTAAAGTCAAAATTTTAAAAAAGATCTAGTGTAGACGTACACCTAAAGCTTACGTGTCTCATTTCCAGAACTTACTGCTGTCAAAATTTTAAAAAAGATCTAGTGTAGACGTACACCTAAAGCTTGCGTGTCTCATTTCCAGAACTTACTGCTGTCGCTTGTTGACAGAATAACAGGCATTCGATAACATTTCCAAAACACTAAGCATCGAACGTTTTTAATGGAATGTGCTAAAAATTCTTTGATAAACGTGGAATACACAATGCTTTGCTGTTACTTAAGTTCTGACTTTTCTGATTCAGTTCAGTAATGCCGTTTTTGTAAAGACATTAACTTCCCAATCGTTGAAATAAGTATTTAAATCGGTATATTTATTTTCATTCTAGTGCTTATGACAATTGAAATAATGAGTTAAAATACGTCATTTAAAATGTCATTTTCATTTCTTTGTTGAAAACTTACTGAACCAATATAAATATGCTATGAAAGCAATGAGAATATGAATAAAATTTAATACTAATATAATTTTAACACGTTGGTATGAACGCGAAAGTATATTTAGAACTATTCATAGGGGTTATTAAAAATCCTCAAACACTTTAAATAAGTTTTAATCTTTAAAATTGATATCTAAACGTTAGAGCAGAAAAAGAGTCGACATTAATATCTAAAACAATTTTTATTAAATTATTGAATTCATGAAATTTTGTATTCCGTAAATCTTAAGCGTATTGCATTCAGCGAATAGTCCCTATTTGTATTTAATTATGTCTTGTTACTTCTAAGTTCGACTGATAAGTTTTACCTGTGCATATCCCTTCTTTATTTCCAAAACGTTTTGGACAGTAGCATTGTTTAGTTCCATCATCTTTAAATTCACAACCTGTAGAATATTCACCACATCCACAACCTGTAAAATACAACCCAAGGTCAAAATTTAAAAACTTCAAAATGTGACTAATAAAAATAAAAACGGGCGGAAACATTGTCAGTAGCTATTTCGATGGAGCAAAGCGTTCACCACTATCACGACGGAAAAAGATGATACTGAACGTTTTGATTCAACGAAATAACTATTGATCATATTTTGACCTGTGTAATTTTTTGTAGTTTGAGCAATGCCTCTGCTTGGTGCACCTCGACAGATGATTTTACTTACCAAAGTGAGCATTAGCAGAAGCTGTTCATTAAGTCTATTGCTTCTATTGAACATGAACATTATCAGTAGCTGCTAGCAGTATTAATCACAAGGATTCAATTGGTTGTAAATGGTTTTAATATTACTCAATGCTACATCTATTTAGATTTCGAATTGTTTTTAGCCCCTCTGAAGACCCAGGACAAATCGAACTGATTTAATATATAGCCAGTGTTTCCCGTAGGATTCTAAAACATATGTACCAAATTCGGTGTGAATTGGTCAAACGGTGATCGTAGTGATACTCAGTGTTATTCCTATGGGTATTTCGAATTGTTTTTTGACACCTCTGCAAACCCAGGACCCCGAACGGGGGTTAATATATAGCCTGTTCTCGCAAGATTCTGAAGAATGAGTTCACCAAAATTATTGATTGGTAGATTTGTATTGAGAACACACAGACGCCAAATCGGCTTTATATATGCTTGGCTTGTACGCAAGTTACAAATTTCTTGGGTGGTTTCTTGAGCTTGCAAGATTCTGAAGAATGAGTGTACCAAAATTATTGATTGGTCAAGTGGTGTAGATTTTTATTGAGAACACACAGACGCCAACTCGGCTTTATATATGCTTGGCTTGTGCGTATGTTACAAATTTCTTGGGTGGTTTCTTGAGCTTGCAAGATTCTGAAGAATGAGTGTACCAAAATTGGTGTGGTTTGGTCAAGCGATGCTGATTTGCAGAGTACAAAGAGACGTCACTGTGTTTTATATATACTTGCAGAATTTACCGGCGTTTCTCGGTTCGAATTGGTTAAACGTTGAAAGTGATCAGAATAATCACTCCTCTCCAATAGGAAAAAGGAAATATAATTTAAGTGACTGGTAAATAATTTTTCAAACTCCATTTGGACATTTTCATAGCTTCTACAATTCTAATTTGGACGAAATACGTATTCCACACACACACGATCATCAAAGTTTTAGTTAAAATTTGCTTTTCTCCAACTGGCAAGTAGTTTTGAATCGATTCTTTGTGGCACTTTTTTCTGTCCATTCAGATTATTCGGTATCTAAATGGAAACCAAGTACCTATTTAGAATGATTGATGCTATTTCTTGACTATTGAGTACAGCTTTCAATAAATCTAATAATATAATTTGAAACTTGAAAAAATATGTTTTGCTGTGATTTTAATTGTCTTCTGATGGAAACCTACGTCAAATTTTTTTTAAATCTTTGAGAGTATATTCAATCCTCCCAGGGGTAGCTCGTCTCATTAGCAAAACTGAGCACTCTTGATGGACAGGATATCTTGTAATTAGAAGCAAACTGACCAGATCTTGATCTTGTCATCATAACCAAATCGGCAATATCTTGATAACGAGATACCTTGTCATTATCAAAATTGTTCAGATTTTGATTTACAAGATATGTCTCGTCATTAGCAGAATTTTCCAGATATTGATGAATGAGATATCTTGTGGAACCACTTGAAGGGTTGACATTCAGTCTAGGTATGCGTGTTTGCAGTGGTTAGAAATATGCACTTTAATCCATAGATCCTGGTGGTATAGCAAAACGTGAGAGTTGTCTAGAGACGAATTAAACTAAAGCTAAAGATATGCTTGTTTGCAGTGGTTAGAAATGCACTATAATCCATAGATCCCGGTGGTATAGCAAAACGTGAGAGTCGTCTAGAGACGAATTAAACTAAAGCTAAAGGTATGCATGTTTGCAGTGGTTGGAAATGCACTATAATCCATAGATCCCGGTGGTATAGCAAAACGTGAGAGTTGTCTAGAGACGAATTAAACTAAAGTTAAAGGTATGCGTGTTTGCAGTGGTTAGAAATATGCACTTTAATCCATAGATCCCGGTGGTATAGCAAAACGTGAGAGTTGTCTAGAGACGAATTAAACTAAAGCTAAAGGTATGCGTGTTTGCAGTGGTTAGAAATGCACTATAATCCATAGATCCCGGTGGTATAGCAAAACGTGAGAGTTGTCTAGAGACGAATTAAACTAAAGCTAAATGAAAAAACAAATGACAATTTTCAATATATTACTACAATTCTAAGAAAGCACTTAAAATTTATAAGTACAAACATTTAAATGGTGCTTTTCAATATGCATAATTGGTATGAAAACCCGTTATGTTTAATCACAAAATTCCCAAAGGAGTTGTGCTTTAATGGAAAATTATTTTCAAATTATTTGTTATATCAGCCGAGATTAAATTTTAATTAATTATAAGAGATTGCATTGTGATTTTTTTTCTAACTTTTCGAACGAATAACCTTATTTAAAGTAGGCTATGATCATCTAAAGAAGTAGCACATTAGAGTGAAAACATTAGGAGCATTAACCTTGTAAAATAGGCCCTCACTGACTATAACTGAAGTAGGTGTAAAAAGTAAAGTTGAATTATACACTCAGAAAAATAAGTAAACATGGAAAGTAAAAGATTATATAAAGATAAATACGATTACGGAAATGGATTTAAAATTAAAAGAGAAAATTTATTTTTAGCTTGACATCTTCCTTACTAGCAGTACAAGAATTTAGAAAGAGAAACCCAACAAAATGGATGCAATCTTCTGGTTTAATACATGAAGAGCGGTTCTTTAAATCCAATTAAAAAACACACGAGCATAATTAGCTTTCTACTCAACTGAATATCTAAACAGCCAGGAGCCGCGGTGGCCCGGTTGGAAGAGTAACGGACTATCAACTGGAGGGTTGCGAGTTACGTTAAATCTGTCGTGGCCTCAAATGTTCTCAAGTTGGCGTGGTGGGAAGTTTGGAGAGTGGGGTGACAGCTCAGGTGTTGCCTCGTCATCTGTTCGAAATTATGTGGTGTTGTCCTCGGATGGGAATTGATCTCGGACCGTCACTAATAGCCCGTCGTGTTGCTTCAGTGTGACGTTAATTAAAAATAACTATCTAAACAGCGAAACACTTGTGAGTAAAGCCTTATGGTACTTTAAAAGGAGAGAACTTAGAGGCAGAAGGAAGTTAATAAAAATGTTATGTTTCATATGGAAGAATGTCCGCTATTTCCAGGATGGGCATCGATCCTGAATGGGGTGGTGAAGTGGTTGGGGACGGCATCATACTCATTCTTGGAACAGTCTAGCAGGATCAGTCCGGAGCTGCTTTAAGTGTCACTTTCCCGGTTAGATCAGCAAATTTTGATGGAAAGGCCTTTAGTCTTCGAAACTCATATGCCCAGTTTCCTCCCAAAGGCTGAAAAAGGCTTCTAAAGTAAAGGGGGGGGATATCGTGGCTCAGTGGGTATGTCCACTGCGCTAGCAACCTTCGAGTTGAAGGAGGCGCAGGTTCGACTCCTGTCAGGTGTATTCCTGCCTGGGTGTTTAAGTTATCGGATCATCCTTGGATTTAATTCGATTCAAAACCACTCATGGAAACCACGGTAAACTTAAGAAAACATTTGCAAAGTTCGCAACACAACTTAAACACCTCATGGATAATGCGTCTACAGGAAAAGAATTGAACTCCTGATTGGTTATCTTCAGACTTCCTGCAAGAAAACCTACAAGATGAAAAAGACCTCAATGGAGCCCAAGAGCAATTTGTGGACCACTGAATTGGAAGTCAACAAGAAGAGTCTTAACATTGATAAGAAGGTTCCAAAGAGAGTGATGAAACCACCAGAGAGATACTAAAAAATCTTTACAAAAAAGAGAGGGCACTGTACGTGAAAAGAAATAAGATCACAAAAAGACAACAGTGGCGTCGCTTTTGCTACTCACAACCGTTCCCCTTTGGGAATGCATTTAAAAGTGAGTTTAACAAGACCAAATCACTTTCCACACTTGTAGCGGAACAGAATTTGAAAGATATAGAACCAAACGCTCTGAATAATATCCCTAAGACTCCCAGAAAGCCAGGAGCACCTGTTAACACCAACGCCACTTCAAACACAATATACGCCCACTCAACTCCAAGAGGAACCAGACTTCTCTTTGGGCGAAATCAATTTCACTATCAACGGTGTAACGTCTTGGTTGACGGGTAGCTTAGACTAGTTACCATTCAAAAGTATCCGTTTCTAGACTAATGATTTTATTTACACTTTTGTACAATTAGTCGGTAAAATGAATAAAGAGTTCATTTAAAGATAATTCGTTGGAGAGTCCAAAGTTTTATCGAGGCGCTTCTTATGTATCTTATGCTGGCGAGCCTCTCACAAATTATTCGGAGGAGTCTAATTCACGGATACGGGCGAGCCTTTTCTCAATAAAAATACTCAGATGAGTATAGAGTCCCAAGGCAGGATATCTCAGTCTTTTCCAGTTCGGATGAGATCAATCTCCACTACTAGGACGAACAGTTACGCAGGTTTCTCGGAGGCTTCTCCTTCACGGCTACGGGCGAGCCTTTCTCAATAAAATACTCAGGCGAGTAGAGAATCCCAGGGCGGGATGAATCAGCCTTGTTAGCTCTGGTGAACTTCAAGTCTCTACTACTCGGGCGAGTAGGGCACAGGTTTCTCGGACTCATTCCTAAACAAATGTCTCAAACTCTTCCCAAACTCCCTCAAACATGGCATTCTCCTTTTCTTTAAAGAAGGAAATGACTCGGGAGATATCAATTCCTACAGACCCATCACACTTCTTCCGGTTCTCTCCAAGTGGTTAGAAAAACTGTTGGTAAATCGACTTATCTTCCACTTACAGCAAACAATCTCCACCCACTTCCAATTTGGTTTCCGGGAAAAATTTTCAACAGAACATGCTCTATGAAATACCCTTATTGAAAAAATCCACGAAAACTCGAACAATGAATACTCGGTCCCCATCTCCCTGGACATCACTAGAGCTTTCGATCATCTGAACTGGAACACAATCTTCCAGACTTCAAACTACACAATGTCCACCAAAATTATATGCCCTCGTTAAGAGCCTCCTAAAGGATAGAACGATTAGCTTACACACATCAACAGCCTTTGCCAAAACTCCACAAACGATGGGATGCCCCCAGGGATCGTGCAGTGGCCCAATTCTTTGGAATCTTGTCCTTGATGAACTTTTGTGACTCAACTGGCCAACAGGGGCTCACATTCAAGCATTTGCTGACGATGTGACCGTCATCATCTCTGGCCGCACCCGACGTATCCTGGAGACCACATCGAAATTAACGCTCGGAATACTCCAGTCCTGGAAAAGGGCCTCTATCTTTCGTCTTATCAAGAGCAAATCAAAAGTCCTTCTCTTTAGTAATCCACTAAAGCAGGGGTGTCAAACTGGCGGGCCGCATGTGGCCTCCCGAGGTAATTTTTTGTGGCTCACGATGCTCTGAAATAAAATGAAAACAGGACAATATGTTATGAAGAAAATAGGACTAAGGGAAGATCGAGGTAATACCGTAACACAATTTCGTCATGTTAAAAATGCGTGAGCAACTATTTTCGTCCATGAAATTAAATAAAACGGCCTACAGATCAAGATTAACTGATAAACATCTATCTGCCATAATGAAGATTGTCTGTTCTCAGTCTTTGAATCCAGGTATTGGAAAACTAGTAGGAGGAAAGCGCTGGCAAGTTTCCGGTAAATAAATTAATTTTAGTTTTATAAATACATTAAATTAAATAAACGTTTAAATAAAAGCAATTTATAAATTATTACCCTCAATTCACTTAATTACATAACGTGTTTTAATTATCCTATCCCTATTCCTGAATCCTCACTTCGAAATATAATTTTAAGAAAATTTGTAAATGTGATGTGGCCCGCGTGAATCTTACCAGTTGCATTAAATGGCCCGTGTTTTAATTGAGTTTGACACCCCTGCACTACAGCCTATCGAACCCTAAAATATCTTTAGGAAATTTCTCCATCTCTTATTGCAACTCTATTAAACTCCTAGGAGTTACAATTGACGGGAAATTAAACTGGAGTGTCCACTGAAAGAGAAGGCCATAAACCTCCAAAGATGCATGAGGAGAATTGCGGGTAAAAAACTGGGGATTAAGCGCAGACCATAGGAAGACCCTTTACAAAGCCGTTACGGAAAAAACAATTATATACGCGGCCTCCATCTGGGGCTCCAACCTCACCTAGAGTAACGTTAAATCACTAGCATCAATTCAGCGATACTTCCTGCTGGATATATCTGGGGCTTATTCCACCACCACCCCCACGTCAGCGCTTTGTGTTGCAACGGACATCTCTTCACTTCATCTCACAGTTGAAGCAAAAGTCCAAAATACAACGAGAGAACGGCAAGTCCTAGAAGGAGACTAATTCGTTCTCTTCATCCCATTTTATAATTTCCAGATTCTCTTTACTTCATGAAGATGGATCGGTGTAAATTTCTAATTAGACGGTTGGCTTGGTCTAATTTTCTCATTGAACGGTAGTTAATTAACGTCGCACTGGAGCAAAGCAATGGGCTGCTGGCGATGGACACCGGGATCAATCCCGAAGAGAAAGATCCAAGGACAACGCCTTGTCATTTTGAATCACTGCCACCCATTGAGAGAGTGAGTAGAGCTACCTTTTCCAAGAGGAACTTAGCTTGAATTCAGTGGCAACGCGCTGAGATCCAACCAGAGGACCATGTGGAAATGTACTTTTTTTCTGGCGAGTTCTCCAAATTCCCCTCACTGGCCACTCAAGATTTTTTCCTTGTCATATAAAGTTTAGTAATTTTTGCTGTAAGAAACCTTAGGTTTCTTACAGCAAAATGCTGAGATGAACAGCGCAATTCACAGCATAACAGATTACACAAAAGCTTTGAATACATATAAAGACATTGTAATGTCACGTTAATAAACACCACATTTCTTAAGTTAAGTAAACTGATACATAGTTTAACTATGGCACTACACCATATATATATATATATATATATATATATATATATATATATATATATATATATGTCATAATGACAGATCTTATAAGCCTGCAGTCGTGACGAGAGTGGCAAGAGTGGTGTAAGGCAACCGGAGAGAATGATCCATAGATATTGAGTGTAATGCAGATTCCACAACAATTCTTTATTATTTCAGTAGACGAGTAGTTACATCATGAGGTTGTTAAGGGTTTGGAGTGGCTCTGAGGGCTCCTTAGCCCAAGAGGCTCGTGAAAGAATGAATAGTTTACAAAGATCTCGCTAGAGGGATTAGGATTAAGAAAAATATTGTTGGATCAGGGGATTTAACAAGAAAGTTCATTGGTAGAAGTCGGTGGTTTTACGAAAGAGGAATGTGATCTTATATATGCGATTTGAAGGCAGGAGAGTCCTTGGGAGGTCGAAGTTAACGAGGCGGCTTGAGTTCAAAGGTGAAAGGGGTTGGCAAGATATTGACCACTTAGATAGGGAGAAAAAGACTGGGATAAAAGGGGACCGCTAAGGGGTGATCTGTAGTAAAAATTGTACTTAGGGGGTTATTTTTAGGTATCGTTTCGTATATATATATATATACCCTTTATTTTTGAAAGTACAATCCAAACTTTAGATTCTACATTGTAATTAAATCCATAGCCGTATTCATACCCAATCACAAAAATGTATGAAAGGTCTTACTAGAAAAACTAATCGTGATGACGGGCCTAAACATCCTAGTAATTAGTGTTCTTTCCACACCTGCAAGAAAAATAAAGGAAAATGTATTTGTCAAAATATGTATCTTATCAGATATACTATTATAAATTTATATAATATTTAGCCATACAAATATTTACTAAACGTAATATTTATTGTTAAATAATATGTAAGTTGGCAGTGCATTCATTTGCGATAAAGGTTATAAGATAATTAGAATTTCACTCTTTTCATTTAATGGATTAATTTTCATTCTTATAATACATATTGAGTAAACCTACGATAACAATGCTGAAACGTTAGAGCGTATTACCTACAATGACTATCTGTATATTATAAATGATGGTTTTGTGAATCTGTAGAAATCCAGTTTTGCACTGTTAGACACGAAATTGTGCACCAAGAAATATCCGGAGATTGTGTTAATAATTGAATATTTGAAAAGGTCTGGGAAAATAGGATTTAAATCTTTTTAAGAGTATTCACACTGTTTTATTTTAGTTGAATAAAAATTCCATTTTGTGTAGGATTCCATCAACTTGCGGACTTTGTCCACATTTTAACTTTGAGCCTAAAAATCGTAGACTTCTTGTTTGATTTTTTCAAACTTCATTTCCATTATGTGGGTGAGTATATTAGTAAGGTTGATTCAGTATATATTTCTCTCTCTCCCTTTTGCTTAAACTCTACTGTTGAAAAATAAAAAACCGGGTTGGCAAAGTTACAGGGCAAATAGGGTTGACTTTACCCAGCTCAGTTTTGTTGTCCGGTACAATTTTTGGTATGCTTGAAGAAATTGTCAAATAACTATTCTTGTAATATTAAGTGTAAATTGCACAAAGGGTAGCAAAACAATTCAAAAGAACTCATATATTTATTTAAACTTAAAAAACGACAAAGGAACATGTAAGTAGCGACAAAGCATCTTTAAGGGGATCTATATGGGTTATGTTGTGTTGAAGGAACTTCGTCAAAAGTTGTAATTGTAAAATTCGTTTTTCTATCTATGAAGTTCGATTTCGATTGATTCTGTAACTAAAAATTCTAAAAATTGATTTTAGGGGACATAAAAGTTTACTGTCTCCTTAAAACATAAATTCCTCTTCCTTCCTACTACCTGGAAGGTATGTAAACCATATTAGATGTAGATTCGTCAGTTCTATCTGGAAACCTGAACAACATTTATTTACTATTTGTTCTCACACTCTCTTTCTTTCTCAAAAATTTTAGTATAAAACATTTTCAATTTTGAATGTCGGTTCGTTCTCTACTTTTGTGGCGCCATCCTTTTCATCACAGTTCTCTTGAGCCTGAGCATCATTATCCTCAGAAGTGTCAGAGCTTGTAGAATTGATGCACTGAAAATTCATCTTCACTGCTTGCTCTAGTACAGTGGTTCTTAATCTGGGTGTGTGAGAAAGCATTTTCAGGGGTGCGAGAGGTTTATATGGATGACAGCGGTTTAATAAAAGACGATCTTATTGAAATACGAGACAATGAACGTATTCCAATGGAATTTGAAAAACTGGACTTGGAACAATTCTGGTGTGCACAGTTAGAACCTTATCCACAGCTGGTAAAAGCAGCATTGCAGACACTTTTACTATTTGCCACCACCTACCTGTGTGAAATGGGAGTTTCATCACTTTTGCACATTACCCAGAAATCGCTTCAATGCAAGTGATCCGTGGCTCTTTCGAAAAAGGAGCCTCGCTTCAAAAGTATTATTATGGATAAACAACAACGTAGCCTTTAAAAATTGAGATATTGCAGGTATATGTAAATGTATATGTTTATTTTTCAATCGATAAATTATCTTGCAATAGAAGTAATTTCCTAAATAAAGAAATAAAAACGCATTTTTCAAGGAGGTTCGAGAACTTTTTTTTAGATTTCAAGGGGTGCCGATCACTAAAAGGGTTAAGAACCACTGTTCTAGTAGTTTGCTGCTTTCATTTAATGTCAATGCCCTGTCTGATGAAAGGAGCAGTTCCACAAGAATAGCTGAGACCTGGATCTTCAGTAGAGATGGATTCTCCTGCAGGAACCTGTATTTGTCTTTATAAGTGCTCAAGTTTTCCCACATTTCTGTAAATATGAAAGAAGCGTTCACTGTTTTCGGTGCTCTTGTTTTCCACCATGTGTAATGTAGCAGCTGAAATTTGCTGCAAGATCATCGAGAGGCCGATGCTACCAATGCTTATGGACCTATAACGTCAGATGATGAATGTAAAATCCATAACATAGTCAATATAGTCATCATTAGATCAAAGGTAAATAATCACGTGAAGGCTAAAAATTGATGTGCAAAGTCGCCGCAAAAGTTTTTAATTCACAGGGTCCCATTGCCCAGACATATTTTTTTCAGGTGAGATTTGGGGCCACGGTAACTCGGTTGGAGAGTAATGGATTAGTAACCGGAGGGTTGCGAGTTCGAGTCCAACCATAGACCGAAGTGTAAAAAGTGGTGCACGTTGAATCTGTCGTGGCCTCAAATGTCCTCACGTTGGTGTGGTGCGGAAATTTGGAGAGTGGGGTGCCAGCTCAGGTGAGACCTCGTCATCTGACCATGGTTCAAAATTACGTGGTATTGCCCTTCGGGTTTGATACCGAACGGTCGCCAATATCCCGTTATGTCGCCTCCAGTGTTATGTTAATTAAATACCTACCTTCCTATAGGTGAGATTTGATTTTCAAAACAGGCTATAATTTTTTTAACCTTCATTAAATACCTAAATAATAAATGTATCCAATTAATCTGATCTGATATGATCAGATGAAAAATTGAAGGCACTCAAAATCCCTTGATTAGCAATGCCGTCTGAAAATCATCTGTGCTGACTGAAAACGCATCAAAATACAAATCATCCCATCAGAATTGGTTCTCTATATTCCAGAGAATCACCAATAGGCAACTAATGGCCTCTTGCGAACTCGTAACTATTTCTTCTTGAATCGTTTTTGTGTTTTGCATTGTGATGTGTTTTTCACACCTTAAAGTAAAATTTAAAATGTATTAACCTTTTGTTTCGTTGATCCAATTTAGGTATTCGGACACTCTGGTATATACTCCTGGAAAATCTGTCCTTCCGCATGAGTAACCAAAGGCTGACACACCAACAGCATACCACCTGTTCTGTTCTTGAATCATCAAAGGACCACCAGAGTCACCCTGAAATACAATATTCGTGTGAGTAAATATTAAAAGTTACCAAGAATAACTCTGTACCAGTAACTGTTACTTACAAGCAATAATGTTTGCACAGTTTCGATGTAAGAAATATGTTGAGAACTTCATTTTTTCAAGCTATTGTTTAGTTTTAGCCCCATCAAGGCTTTCACACACCTATGCTAAGCAATGCAGAAGCGTGGTTTGCTATTAGTAACTCACTAGACTCTATGCAACTTGGGTTCAGAAGTACGATGAAACGGCGCAACAGCAACTTACGGGCGCTCTTGAGGTAAAGTCGAAGGGGGAGGAGGAATGCCAGGGCTTGACGTGGAAGGTGCAAGCGACAACGTTTGGTGGCCTCACCGAACTTGCTCAAATCCAGTGTATGTCTAAAAATTAGGTCTGACAGTGGCTTCTATCGCATACGAATACGCAGTAGACAGAAAGAGGATGCCCTATGTTATGGAGCATAGCAGAAACGATCCTGTTTTTACCAAGTCATCTCAAGGCAGATTCTGGCGGTCACTGGAGAGAATAAAAAGGGGATGAAAGGTAAGGATCACACAGAACCACTACAGAAAAACTTTGCATTCAACACTGCATCTACGACACACTTGGCTGCTCAGAAGACTTTTCGGTGTCATCGAAACTTTTGCTATCTCCCTACATGGTGTACGGGGAGACCGCGTGAATCTGAACCTAGAATTCAGCCCGTAACAGGAATTGATCCTTCATTTTAAATGTTGCTGGTAGGTGTCACTGCAGATCGTACAATGCCACTGCACCGCAAAGCAGATGTAGTTGACTCGCCCGCTCTACTCACCAAAATCGGTACTGAGGGGTTAACGATAAAATGGCCCATCCCTCATTCTTTGGAAGAAATGAAGATTCCGGGAATATTCACTGCGCAGAACGCACACGAGTGCTCTTCGACGTTTCGCCTCAGGTATGTACTGAGATGGAACTCTACTTATGCATCGTATCTAGAAAGTAAATTTGGCTCAGATTTTCTTTTAACCTAATAGGATGCGCTAATCGTGACTCATACTTATAGAATAAATTATAATTGCCTTTCAAATGGAAATGTCAGCCCTGAGCCGAGCCCGTGAATTTTGGGACGAAAGGAACACATTCAGAAATGGAAAACTACACGCATTTTCCCATTTTCTCTGTGGAATGACGTCATTCACTAGGGGTCGGGCTGATACAGATGCAATGGATTGAGGTTCAATAACGCAATCTTTGAGGCGAGGCTGCTAAACAAGCTACTCGGAGTGAGTTTGTTCGCTTGAGGTAGCCCACACTTAGAAAACTCATGAAACAGTAAATTTGAATAAGTGTCGAAAATCAAAACCAAACTCAGAGCCCATTCTTCGTATAAATAGCCGCATACCGTTCAGTTTGCCTTAGGAGGACCTATCAGGGCCAATACGTGTTTATGAATGTTAATACTATGTAGCCGCATACGGTTGAGTTTGCTTTAGGAGGACCTATCAGGGCCAATACGTGTTTATGAATGTTAATACTATGTAGCCGCATACGGTTGAGTTTGCCTTAGGAGGACCTATCAGGGCCAATACGTGTTTATGAATGTTACTACTATGTAGCCGCATACCGTTGAGTTTGCCTTAGGAGGACCTATCAGGGCCAATACGTGTTTATGAATGTTAATACTATGTAGCCGCATACGATTGAGTTTGCTTTAGGAGGACCTATCAGGGCCAATACGTGTTTATGAATGTTAATACTATGTAGCCGCATACGGTTGAGTTTGCCTTAGGAGGACCTATCAGGCCCAATACGTGTTTATGAATGTTACTACTATGTAGCCGCATACCGTTGAGTTTGCCTTAGGAGGACCTATCAGGGCCAATACGTGTTTATGAATGTTAATACTATGTAGCCGCATACGGTTGAGTTTGCTTTAGGAGGACCTATCAGGGCCAATACGTGTTTATGAATGTTAATACTATGTAGCCGCATACGGTTGAGTTTGCCTTAGGAGGACCTATCAGGGCCAATACGTGTTTATGAATGTTAATACTATGTAGCCGCATACGGTTGAGTTTGCTTTAGGAGGACCTATCAGGGCCAATACGTGTTTATGAATGTTACTACTATATAGCCGCATACCGTTGAGTTTGCTTTAGGAGGACCTATCAGGCCCAATACGTGTTTATGAATGTTACTACTATGTAGCCGCATACCGTTGAGTTTGCCTTAGGAGGACCTATCAGAGCCAATAGGTGCTTATGAACGTTACTACTTGGTTTTTCTTTGAAATATAACTATTTAGAACCGGGATTCCTAAAAAATCAGGGAATAGGAATACAGCGATCTATTGGAAGTGGTGGAAAATTTAAAACACGAGACACAATGGAGGGAATTATAAGAAAACATGAAGTGTGTGCTGATGTGCAATGATTTCCGTTGATATTGTTTGTGAATATTGATAATGAAATAAGGCCTTGATTAGTATTCAGGACATATCTGAAAACCCTCCATAACTGTGAGACAATCACCGTTCTGAAATTCTAACACATCGATACTTAGTCTATATTTAAGCACATATCAACATGACCTGTACCAGATTTTCCTCACATTTTAAAAACAGCCTTTGATATAAAGATGTTGCAATACATGGCCAGAAAATTCATGATATGCGGGACACTCACAACAGCAAATACGGTCTAGTGATTGTATATAGGAAGCAAGAAAACATCCAAGAAATTTGAAACATACGTACAAGCCAAGGGTTTAAGTTTCGTTTAATTTTAAGACCCGTGTAGCATGCGATGGTCGTTCATAATACGTCTAGTACCTTTTCGTCTGTCAAATCTTAATAGTTACCAGAACAAAATATAGATGTTCACATAGTAAGTTAAAATGAGCCCTACGAGTTCAACCCCCATCCATGGCTATAAACTGGCAGGATGAAGGCATAGAAAAAGAATAGGCAAAACCAAAAATAATAGGTATAAAGGAGAAAGAAGGAAAGCAGGATGAAGGCATAGAAAAAGACTAGGCAAAACCAAAAATAATAGGTATAAAGGAAAAAGAAGGAAAGCAGGATGAAGGCATAGAAAAAGAATAGGCAAAACCAAAAATAATAGGTATAAGGGAAAAAGAAGGAAAGCAGGATGAAGGCATAGAAAAAGAATAGGCAAAACCAAAAATAATAGGTATAAAGGAAAAAGAAGGAAAGCAGGATGAAGGCATAGAAAAAGAATAGGCAAAACCAAAAATAATAGGTATAAGGGAAAAAGAAGGAAAGCAGGATGAAGGCATAGAAAAAGAACAGGCAAAACCAAAAATAAAAGGTATAAAGGAAAAAGAAGGAAAGCAGGATGAAAGCATAGAAAAAGAATAGGCAAAACCAAAAATAATAGGTATAAAGGAAAAAGAAGGAAAGCAGGATGAAGGCATAGAAAAAGAACAGGCAAAACCAAAAATAATAGGTATAAAGGAAAAAGAAGGTATAGGAAAAAGAATAGGCAAAACCATCCAAGAAATTTGAAACGTACGTACAAGCCAAGGGTTTAAATTTCGTTCAATTTTAAGACCCGTGTAGCATGCGATGGTCGTTCATAATACGTCTAGTACCTTTTCGTCTGTCAAATCTTAATAGTTACCAGAACAAAATATAGATGTTCACATAGTAATTTAAAATGAGCCCTACGAGTTCAACCCCAATCCATGGCTATAAACTGACAGGATGAAGGCATAGAAATGCTCTACCTGACTCGAGACAGAAGTCGTACCATCAGGGCATGTTCTCAGGTGATCCAGAGGGCTCTGAAACTTCCTATGAATAGATGATTACATCAAAAGTCAGCGTAATGCTCAACCCGCAACGGGAATGCTGCGATCCATTGACTTCGCTAGTCTCTATGGAAGTGTGCTATGCTACAGCTTTTAACGATGTCTAAAATTCATTTACGTATACATGGATAGCAAAACTTGTTTCGCGTCAACATTTAGAACCATTCTTTCTAATAACCATCTCTTTTTCAAATTCGAGGAAAAGCTGGTTTCCTTCAAACCATATGAAGAGTCATAACGTTAAAAAATTATAGAAAGCGTGAAAAATCCCAAACCATAGTAAGGGTTATTCTTTTTATATACGAGATTTTTCCCTCCATAACATATGTTTATACAAGAAAAATAAATAATGTATAGAAGAAAATGGAACTAATGTTGGAAAAGGTTTGGAATCGACCTTTTGTAGGCTGAGTTCTCTGATTAGATCGCCCGCGTTCAGAATGTGCTCTACTTGCCACCAGGGGCTCACTCCCTTACTTATATCCTCTCTGAGCCGAAGCAAAGACTATGGACCAACAAAAGACACACCCTTTGAACAACGCCATCTGTTGGCCACGGACAGCACTAGGAAGGTAAAAACCGACCTAGCTGTTGCTCCGCCCACAGGGCAGTCCACCGTCTTTTGAAAGCTAACTTTTCTCTTTTAGGACTATCTAGCTCTCTTCTTTCCTATCCCAATAAAATTTTCTTCTAATTTCACTTATGTACATATTATGATGTGGAGATAAGCTGCTTGCAGTAAGTACTCCGTAATGATACGTCCAGTCCAGTCCAGAAGCAAAGACTACACGAGGTTGACACCATGGTGAAACAGCTTCCTCGCCATCTGGACGATGATTACGCCTTCAACGTGAGCATAAGGAAGCACTTGGCGCTTCTCATATCATCTCCTTATCCTTGCTGCGTATAATTATTTTCTAAAACCGTGATATGTCGGCCAATAAATGACGATTGTATACACCTAGATTCATTTATCGCACCACCACATTTAGTTTTACGTAAAAATAGGCTGCATAGTAAAGTTATGCACCTATCTTCGTTTCTAGAGCATTCAGTTGTATCGTTCATTTTACAACGCATTATTCTTTCTGCAGTGTATTACTGTTGTGAGTGTGTATAGTCAAGTGAATGTTTGTTTAAAGCATTTTTAGGTGAAACATTTATTTCATTGAAAAATGCTAGACTGAAAATTTTGCAGTGATTTATGACTTAATTGCCCGAAGTTCTTCCATAGTAGATTTATACAAAATGTATATCGGAATTTGTTTATTCACTGTCTAGGAATTCCATGAGGCATTGATACATTTCTACTTATAGCAAGCTGTTCAATTGATACACAATTATTTTTCAAATACTTGTCACTCTAATTATTGCATTATATTAGTCATATTTCTAAAGTTTTTCATGGGATGGTTATAGTCTAGTAAAATGGATGTTTTTATGTACGCAAATAGCGAAGCTTCGTTGTTGGGGAAATGGGTTTAAAGATTTCCCGATTATATTAATTTTTAACTTTTTTAAAAATGGATGTTTTTATGTACGCAAATAGCGAAGCGTCGTTGTTGGGGAAATGGGTTCAAAGATTTCCTGATTATATTAATTTTTACCTATTTTAAAAATGGATGTTTTTATGTACGCAAATAGCGAAGCGTCGTTGTTGGGGAAATGGGTTCAAAGATTTCCTGATTATATTAATTTTTACCTATTTTAAAAATGGATGTTTTTATGTACGCAAATAGCGAAGCGTCGTTGTTGGGGAAATGGGTTCAAAGATTTCCTGATTATATTAATTTTTACCTATTTTAAAAATGGATGTTTTTATGTACGCAAATAGCGAAGCGTCGTTGTTGGGGAAATGGGTTCAAAGATTTCCTGATTATATTAATTTTTACCTATTTTAAAAATGGATGTTTTTATGTACGCAAATAGCGAAGCGTCGTTGTTGGGGAAATGGGTTCAAAGATTTCCTGATTATATTAATTTTTACCTATTTTAAAAATGGATGTTTTTATGTACGCAAATAGCGAAGCGTCGTTGTTGGGGAAATGGGTTCAAAGATTTCCTGATTATATTAATTTTTACCTATTTTAAAAATGGATGTTTTTATGTACGCAAATAGCGAAGCGTCGTTGTTGGGGAAATGGGTTCAAAGATTTCCTGATTATATTAATTTTTACCTATTTTAAAAATGGATGTTTTTATGTACGCAAATAGCGAAGCGTCGTTGTTGGGGAAATGGGTTCAAAGATTTCCTGATTATATTAATTTTTACCTATTTTAAAAATGGATGTTTTTATGTACGCAAATAGCGAAGCGTCGTTGTTGGGGAAATGGGTTCAAAGATTTCCTGATTATATTAATTTTTACCTATTTTAAAAATGGATGTTTTTATGTACGCAAATAGCGAAGCGTCGTTGTTGGGGAAATGGGTTCAAAGATTTCCCGAATATATTAATTTTTAACTATTTTAAAAATTGAAAAATTTAACTTGGTAAAAATATGCTTCACTCAAAATACATTCCTACAAAAGGCATTTTTGATTTGTAGGAAGAAAAGAGTGTCTCTAAGCATCCCTTGTGACTTTCCTGTATGACTTTAGTTTTAGTAATAATACAGTGGTACCTTGAGATACGAGTGCCCCAACATACGAGTTTTTGAGATACGAGCCGTCACTAGGTCGATTTGTTTCCTTGAGTTACGAGCCAGAATTTGAGATACGAGCCTGATACGGTGACGTCACAACCACCACTCCGATCAGATTCCCGAGTCTTGCGCGTCGGTCAGTTCACATGTTTACCTCACCTGATGACAGTTAACGTCTGTCACAAAAATCAATTAACTTCTTAATTTAGTTTGACATGTATTGTCAACTGCCACCGAGAGGACCGAATCCCTTTCTTATTATTTTTTTCATTTTTCCTTTCTCCGACCAGATGCTTCAATTCTGAAAACGGAAAAACGGGGTGATGTACAGTTATTTAGCTAATTTTTTTTCGTATAACCGTGAGTCCAAAGAAGGTGAGTGTAAAGAACAGTGGTGAGAAAAGGAAAGAGGTAATATCCATGGAATTAAAGAGTGAGATAATAGACATACATGAGCAAGGCGTAAGAGTAATGGACGTGGCAACGCAGTACGATCGCACTACTTCTACGATATGTACTATTCTGAAGCAGGACTCGATAAAGGCTGTAACTCCAGCTAATTATATGTTCATTATAAATACATGATAAAAAAGATTGGAGTGTTTTTTGGGGGCTGGTACGAATTAATCTCATTTCGATTAATTTCAATGGGGAAAATTGATTCGAGGTGCGAGCATTTTGACTTATGAGCTCGGTCATGGAACGAATTAAACTCGTATCTCGAGGTACCACTTGTATATTTCTTTCATAAAGATTTTCTTGTAATTTACTTCCGAATGCCAGTTTCCTAATATGATAATTGTTTGCAACTTCTCGACAAATACCTCCAAATATTTAACTTTACCCATGAATAAATTCCCAAATCAGCATCCAATTCTACCAACAGCTACGTCAAGGGAAGGGAATTTAGGAAGTATTCTTACCGCACAGCTGTCTTTTCCTGGTTCGTCTTGGAATCCGGCACACATCATTTGAGAAGTGATTCCTCGTGGTAACAAGCTCGGAAACCTCCCGTAAGCTCTGTTGCACACCGCATTAGACACAATTGGCATTTCACTCAACTGCTTCAGGGTCAGACTCATAGGATGGCCTGTAAAATAATGAGACAGTGTGTAAGACTGCTTAGAATGGAGAGAGACAATTGGCATTTCACTCAACTGCTTCAGGGTCAGACTCATAGGATGGCCTGTAAAATAATGAGACAGTGTGTAAGACTGCTTAGAATGGAGAGAGACAATTGGCGACCGCCAATAATAAAAACGTTCGCCAACTTCCGAAAGGAAGTGACAATAAGTACAGTAGTACCGAGGAGGTCTTAGGAGCGAGGTAGATCGCTCGGTGTAAGAAAAGCACAGGCGTGTCACCTGTGTGTGATTTGTAAATCCCCCCCCATAGGGGATATATTATTAATTTCAATTTTCTTAAATGTCTTATGTTCGTGTTGTGTTCTGTAAAATAAACGTGTTTGTGATTTTAACTGAAGTGGTTATTGAAGAGCCAAATCATAGTGGTAAAACAGTATCACCTGCTGGGACTAACCTAGTGAAGTACACCAATTATACTAGTGAACTAACTCTCTAAAGAGAACTAAAACTACATTAGTGTGAGTGAGAAACTGTAGTCAGTGATTCATTAACTCTTTGAGGCACACGATTTTAAAGAAAAGAAATCATGTTGCACAGAATTGTTTATTCATTTATTCAGCTTCAAAATTAGAATAAAACATCAAATAACATCTTTTTTATTATAAGGCGGTTACTGTAGAGGCTCTAGATACTCTAGATTTTAGTTTTATTACTAGACGGTTACCACTCAATAAATTTTTACGAAAAAACAACATTTACCGTTATGAAAGACAAAAATCGACTGCACCACACAATTCACCAACCTTAAACAGTGTTAACAACTTACTAATTCGCTTTGACAAGTGAAAATTTTTGTTTTCAGTTACTTACACATTTAGGGTTAGTTCATAGCATTGCCAATTCAATAGGAAATTTTAAATAAAATATTAAACTGTATGAGACTATGAGTCATTTCACCTTTTTGAAGTGGGTTAAAAATAACCCATCATGCATAAAAAGCAAAGCAAAAGGTGGGACATCTTTTAACCCACCAAACCCTAAACAGTTAAGCAACTCCATGGCGTAACCTCTATCTAATATCAATTGTAGCTTAAATGGGCAAACATCCAAAGGAGTCGCACAACTGCACTCAGGTAATCCGAGCTTCGCATGTGGATAATATGTACTGTGGGATAAAATATAGGAGAAAACCCTTTGCTGTGGAGGAGGATATAAAAACTGAGTTTGGTAAAGTAGGCGTTCCTCAACTAGGAACTGTATATTTTTCAAACACCTACCTATTTGTGTATAGGAGAAAACCCTTTGCTGTGGAGGAGGATATAAAACTGAGTTTGGCAAAGTAGGCGTTCCTCAACTAGGAACTGTATATTTTTCAAACACCTACCTATTTGTGTATAGGAGAAAACCCTTTGCTGTGGAGGAGGATATAAAACTGAGTTTGGCAAAGTAGGCGTTCCTCAACTAGGAACTCTATATTTTTCAAACACCTACCTATTTGTGTTCAGAAACGAGATCTAAAAAATAGAACCCCATATTTGACCAGAAAAATAAAACTACTCTCATTTACTTTAAACCTAGTTCCCTTCTAAATGGACATTTTCTGAGTTGACAAGTTTTCTGAGTGGGATATTTAAAACTCATGCTCAGGTTTAGATAGCCTAACTATTAGAAACTAAACGATTGTGAGACCATTTAGTGAATATGGTTTTCAAATTTATAGCCCAGCATCAAATACTTGTATGAAACAACCAAAGTTCAAGCTAGTGCTGCAAGGATTATTGCACTCTTGCGAAACTCTTGTCCAGATCTCAGAATTTTGATAAGCAGGCTTGATACATTTAGAAGATCCAGAATTATGCCTTATGAACAAGTAAATAAACAGGTTGCGGAGTTATGAACACAAAGACGGATCAATGAAATACATAAATAATTGAAAAAGTAACCCAATATTAAAGACGAACCACTTTTTAGAGTTAAGAAATGTTTAAATATGAAGTTGAACAATAATCTCCAATCAGTGCAATTAATCCTTTTAACCCATCCAATGCTTGCTTTCACAAAACCCTCGCTAATAAGATAAGCAAAGGTAACAAACCCTACTAAGTAAATCTTTACTTAGTAGGGTTTGTTACCTTTATACCCTACTTATGAAATATTGGAATGGAAATATGAAAATATTGGACCTGGAGATGCTATTCCATTGGATGGCACTGATGGAAGCAAATTGGAAAAGGGCATCTGTGATCCGTAATATTCCAATCGAATACGATTCTGTAACAATTAACAACAGAAACCCGAATCGTAGTTCCAATTATAAAGTTGAACTGGAGGCAATCTTGATTTCACTTCAAAACGTTGAAGGCTCCGAAGAGGAAATCTGGTTTATGACAGATGGTACATTAGAACATTTGGAAAATTACTATGGAGTAAGATATCTTACATCCATTGCGATAATAGAAGTCTCGAGGCTTTCATGGCTTTTCCTGATACTGAAAAAAAAACAAAGTCTGGGATGGGACACTATAAGTATCGAGGACAAAAACCATGAGAAATAGCCAACTTCAAGTATATCGAGAATAACTGCTCTCACCAAAACAATGAAATGTGTCAGGAAATTTACCTTGGTTGTCAGGGCATGGCTAATCCTGATCCCGTACTATAGTATTTCGGGAAGTAATGGGTGGATATTCATAATGATCCAAGATATCATTTCGATATTTTTCGTAGGAAGGATGTAACTGATCTAATTTTGATCCAGAGAAACAATTTAAACTGAAATAGGAGGAATACTTTGACCTAGGACGAAGAGATAAAAGTGACTTGTAAATCTGTTTTATGATAAGATGGGAAAGGGTTAGTGTAGAACTGTGTTAATTTATTGTGACAAAGTTTTGATTTGGTTTTTAAATAATTAGAAAACGTGCCTTCCTCTATGTGAGCAGCATGGCCAAATATGGCCTTTGAGCCACAACATCCCAAAAAACAACAGCCAACCTCTATGTGAGACTTTCCCATAATGTTTGCCTTTTTTCTTAAGTTGCTCACTGAGAGCTTTAACGAGGTGAGTCATTTTAGTTGTCTTTTGTAGATAAATATGGTTAGTTGGTCAGCTACTTTGTTTCCAATGCAGCTTTGACCCAGCTAATGTGTACTTGGATTGAATGATATATGGTATTGAGATGATAATATGAAATTGCTAAAAAGGCTGTGAAGCTTGCTTCCCTGTCAGTAAATATGAAATTATTTTAAATTTTTATGTTGATGATCATTATGTAATTATGATACAATTTCTTCATGCATTATAAATACTTCATCCTGGAAGACCAAATTATTAGTATTAAGAATTGATTGCTAACTGACATGTGGAATTCCAATATTGTATACAATGAAAGCACTGCCGACTCGTGATTCAGTTTTAGAATCGTCGGTATATGCATGAAAGTCCTTTGTGTCAGGCTCATTTTTGGTAAGATGCAATTTGACTCCACATTGTAGGATACGAAGCCCATTCGTGAGTGATTTCCTCGAAGCCATCATTCAGGTACCAGTTTAAGCCTATTTTGTGTCTACGCAGTCGAACTTCACTGATAATTGCTTCCTTCTTAGGGACTGATTGAATTGTGAGGCCTGGTAACAGTTGACATTGCTTTGTTAGCTCCAGCGATTAGGAGTACCATTCGTCTTTGTAAGCCACTTACAAAGACGAATTACACGACGTTTGAAAAATAGGACTGCCGAATCTGTGTGAGCGTTCCTTACATGACAAGATGTATTCTGGATGAAGTGCATTAAAAAATTGTGGTGAGTGGTTTTCCAAACTCTGTAATCTAATCCTCTAATAGGAAACGGTCATATAACAATCCTTGTAGACAGTTTGAATCGGAGGTAGGAATTTTAATTAACGTCGCAGTGAAGCAACACAACGGGCTATTGGCAACGATCCGGGATCAAGCCCGAAGGGAAAGATCGAGGACAATACCACGTAAATTTGAATCACGGTCGGATGATGACATCACACCTGAGGTGGTACCCCAACGCCAACGTGAGGACATTGGAAGTAGATTTAACGTGTCCCCTTTGTACACGACGGTCTTTCTTTGGATTCGATCTGGCAACCCTCCGGTTGCTAATGCGTTACTCGTCCAAGCGGGCTACCGCGGCCCATTGAACCGAAGGAGCCTACTCGTGATGAACTAAGACCTAGCTTCCGAAAGCTTACACAAAAGCTCTAGGATTGTCATGTCTTCATTGACCGGGTATTTTGCAGTGACAATGTTTTTGTTTCAGGGTTAAACATGCCCGTGAGCAGACAAAGTAAAAATCAACCTTCATAAAACCAAGACGTGTCCTGTGTGTCTTGCGTCATTTTAACTTTGCAAAAGAATGCTAGGAACAATCTTCTATGATAGCTTCCTCCCAGCAACTGAAGAGTTATTCAATCTAGAAAAGTTGGGTCCAAGGTTGCATTTGTCAAAGTCGTGACTCTGGGATGCAATAAAGTAAGATCGAATACTTTTTATTAAACCTTGTACAGTAGAGTCCCGCTAATCCGAGTCCTGTTAATCCGAGCTCCGCTTAATCCGAGGTAGCTTAAATAATGTATTTTTTTCCCTCTCGCAAGTGCGCTTAAAATTTGTCACCAGTCTGTAGAGCCGGCGGTCAGTTTTTCTTGGAATTTTCGCTTTTCTTCTCCACTTGCCATTCTGGTTCGTGCTAGTCCATTTTGCTTCTGAGGGGTGTCACATCTCCAAAACGGAGTACTGTGCTACCGTCACGAGAAAAACCCGTCACCAGACCGAGTGGTGGCGGTCGTAATGGAAACGGGTTATTCCACTGCATTTTGGGGATGAAGGCAAGTTCATTTGGCGATCGGCGCGGCAAAAGTCTCATTTAGCTATCGTATCATCACAGGCGAAACGGATTCTTCGCCAAATGAAGTGCGCTTAGTTTGCCAAATATTGCAGTCCATTTTATACCAGCTTCCCTCATCTCTTCGACTCGTCTACTCACGGCAACCCTGTTCAGGGTTTTTCTCGTGGTGGTCGGACAGTAGAGAGGTGACAGTGTCCGACTAGTGTATCATTCTAGTTCGAGAACTCATAGAAGACGATACGTTTGTGAGGAGAATGAGCGGAAAAAGGAAACACGTGTCTGTTTCGTTAGATGTTAAAAGACGAACTTCGATTTTATTATGTAGTCCGCATAATCCGAGTTGGTGTCGGTCCCGATCAACTCGGATTATCGGGACTCGACTGTAGTTTCATGTCCTGAAAAAATGATTTTCAGAATTCACCAAAATCGGCATTCGTTAACTAGAGAATTTGGTAATTTTTTTATGCATTGTTCTCAGGTATACTAATGGTGAATTTCGCTTCCTACCTGGTCGTAAAACACCCCAACCCAAAATTGTGGCTCCTCTTGCTGTCAGGTTCCTGAGCGTTCCCCGTGGCGGCAAACAAATGGGATTGAAGTTCTGAACATTCACGTCTTCCGATAGGGTCAGTATAGCGAGGTCGTCGTAGAACCGATCTTTTTCGTAACCCTCGTGAACTGCAATATGAATGATGGGATACACGCCACCCTGTTTCCAGTTCACATGGCCGATCCTTGTGGAATAGTGACTGCTTCTGGAAAACAAAAGAACATATTTATAGAAAGCCCCCACAAAGAGGATGTCACATGTTCCAGGACTAAAACTCTGAGGGAACCCGGGGAATTTCAAAAGTTTCATAAAGTGCATTACATGTTTATTTATTCGTTCTGTCGTAGAGAAAGATCGATTTCTTAAACAGTGGAAAAATACAAATAATAACAGAAAGTACGTATACACCACCGACGCCTATAAAATAACGACCACCTGGACGCCTATAAAGCTCCGGCGATTTCAACGTATTAGGTCATTAAGTATGAAATGTCCGATTACCTCAAGTACCAAGTTTGATACCAGATATATCAGATATTTCACTTTTACGGTTCTTTGTTTTTTATTGTGAAGGTACATCATCAACCTTTCAGACGCATTTTTTGGTTTGTGATTATTTGTCGAATTGCCTTTCGCAGATTAAATTTTGTAAACCATGGATAAGTCAAAAATTCGCGTTGTTTTCGGATATGAGTTCCCTGGTAAAACTAATGCAGCGCAGACAATTCGAAGTGTCAACGAAGAGTTTGGCAAGGATGTGGCTAATGAACGCACAGTACGTCGATGGTTTGAGAAGTTCCGTTCTGGTGATTTTAATCTTCAAAATGAAACACGTGGGTGACCTGAGAGCAAGGTGGATAATGATGAGCTGAAAGCTGCAGGGATGCGGATACATCTCAAACTACGCGTGAATTAGCAGCAAGGTTTGGCGTTACTATTCCAACAATATTAAACCATTTGAAACAAATTGGTAAGGTTAAAAGCCGGATAGATGGGTTCCGCATGAATTAAACGAGAGTCAGAAGAGAAATCGTTTCGAAGCTTGCCTTTTTTTGTTGTTGCGACGTAAAGGCGAACCATTTTTACACCGTATTGTTACGTGTGATGAAAAATGGATTCTTTTCGACAATCGCAAGCGTTCGGCACGATGGTTGGATAAAGAAGAATTGCCAAAACACACTCCGAAACCGAATATTCATCAAAAATAGCTAATGGTGTCTGTTTGATGGTCCAGAGCTGGTGTTTTCCACTACAGCTTCATGAGACCTGGTCAATCGATTATGGCGGATGTCTACTGTAACAAATTAGACAAAATGATGAGGGAACTTGGGATTAAGCAGCAGAGATTGGTGAATAGAGACAGGCCAATCCTCTTGCAGGACAATGCTTGACCACATGTCGCACAAATAACGTTGCTCAAACTACAGGAACTGGACTTGGAAACTCCCTGTCACCCACTATATTCCCCAGACCTTGTACCAACTGACTACCATTTCCTCCAGGCATTGGACCTCTTCTTGCAAGGAAAAATATTAAATTCCCAACAGGCTGTAGAAAACGCCTTTCGCTATTTTTTCACCACTCGCTCTCCAGGCTTCTTCGCTGCCGGCATTAACAAGCTACCGTTAAGATGGCAAGACTGCATCGAGAGTTTAGGCGCATACTTTGATTAATTATACTGCTTCTTGCTTGAGATATAATAAACCAAACTTTCAGTTCGAAATCGAACATTTCATACTTAATGACCTAACACGTACAGACAAGAGAGACGTCTCACACGATCATATACGCATTAAGGTTCATTGTAAAATTTCTCTTCTTGCGCTATCAATGATTTCATCAATGAACTCGGAATCCCTTAACCTCGTGCGGGGCCTCTGAAAAGGCCACAACTGGTGTCCTCGGAACGTTGCTTTCGAATTTCAAGGCATCTTTATTCAACAACGTCGCAAATTCTTCATGGTCAACTAGAAAAATCCTCTAAATTCTGACGCCAGGGTTGAAAATTATCCACCTCTGCCCAAGGACAAGTTGAAATTAGCTGTTAACAGTACGTAAAGTTTGACCAGATATCCAAAATTTTTCTTCTTCCAAGTCGAGACTAGTTTTGCTGTAGTTAATGTTATCTGGAAGAATCGACATCTAACAAATATCTCCTCTGGATTACAGATACGAGTCGCTGATTTCGTATTCAATCCTCCCAAAGGACTCACCCTACAATTGGAAGAGCTTACCATAAGATAAAATACAGTTTCTGTAGGTCTTTCGAAGTGGGCTGCAACTAGATCACGATAAGCACCTGCTTTCAAAGATGACAGGAGTGATATCACCGAAACGTTCCTCAAAAATTCTTTGACTAAGATCGCAGTCAAACATTCAAGCCATTCTGAGAACTAGTACCTTGCTTCTGGAATAAATAGCTCCGAATGCAGATAAAATCCGACATTTCTGATCTTTTGCATCTGATTGCTGTTCGATTCCTCCCTGGACGTATTTCTATCATTTGTGTCTGCAAACCTTTCCTTGTGCGGATGTCAATTATTTTTTTCAGACCCACACCTCTGCGACTCACCAGAAGGCGTAGAGTCATAGAAGTGGGGGAAGCGACTTCCAGCACAAAGGGGTCCAACAGGGATCCACCCCGCCGCACACGGAGAGCATCGCTTCTCCCCGTGTGGGCGCGTGCAGCATTTATTGAAAATTAAATAGGATTACAGATTATACTTCATTACAATTGTTATGAATTGTCCATTATTTTATGTTATCTGTCTTGTGCTTGGCGCAGCTTGGCCAAATATGGCACCTTAGGCCATAAAACCCAATCAACCATCCAGCCGTTTGCAGCATAAAACCCTATTCCGATCCAGATCTGAGTAAACTTCACAAACAAGTCCAGGACTGATCCAAAACGTTTGTTCAACTATCTAGGACACGCAAAACCCGGAGCAGAACCCTAGCGAGAACCCTTCCAGTAGAAGAGGCATGAGACTCAAACAAAACGCACCGTCCTCTTATCAAAAGTGTTGTCTCCAACACTGTTGATAAGAGGACGGTGCGTTTTGTTTGAGTCTAGGACACGCAATACCAGGAGCAGAACCCTAGTGAGAACCCTTCCAGTAGCAGAGGCATAAGACTCAAACAAAACGCACCGTCCTCTTATCAAAAGTGTTGTCTCCAACACTGTTGATAAGAGGACGGTGCGTTTTGTTTGAGTCTAGGACACGCAAAACCAGGAGCAGAACCCTAGTGAGAACCCTTCCAGTAGAAGAGACATGAGACTCAAACAAAACGCACCGTCCTCTTATCAACAGTGTTGTCTCCAACGTTGTTGATAAGAGGACTGCGTTTTGTTTGAGTCTCATGCCTCTGCTCGAAAATGTAAATTGCCTTGCAATTATGAAACGGAAAACTCAGCAAGACGAGAATAGAGACGTCTTATCCTGGTTCAAGTTTAGAAGGATGCCGACTGATTCTGACGGATCGTCTATCTAAATGAATGTTTTCTTGAGCTCTGGATCTAATTTATTGCTGATAATGGCTACTTTGAAAGTTAAGTCTTAAATCTTCTAGATTAGAATTAGTTGCTGCAAATGAAACTAAAATCTTAATTTACGGTTCGAAGCTTATCGCTCTTTATTTTGATCTAAATTTTCAAATGTCCCTTTGGTAATTGCAAATGTTAAATGTCCAACTATTGGGACATATTTTTTCATTTGGGTTTTTTAATAGATTTGCCAACAACAATAAAAAGACTTCCATCAAACTCAAGGTATTAAAGCTAAATACAATGTTTCAATACAAACATTATCCGAGAATTACAATTATGCAAATTCCAGTAAATGCAATCCCATTATCAAACAGAACTTTAAGCTGTTACAATTCAACATGGTACTGTAAGTTACATTCATACTAAATGCCCACTTCTGTTTTTGCTAAGGCATGCAGAATGTCCTCGAAACAACTCAAAATCCTGAAAGCTGAAATTTAATTTATTCTCGAATAGGGTATTCGTAGACAATCCAAAAACCATTTGTCCTCGCCACTCCATATTGATCGATACAAAAATAATGATTGGCTCAACTCAACAATTGAAGTATTATGTGGATGGAATTTGTGTTTTGCTTATTTAAACAGTATTTTAATCACTAGAAATAACATGAAAAACATCTTCGAGAAATGTTTTCTTGCTTAGAAAAATACGGCGTGTCAACAAATGTTTCAAAAATGTAAATTTGGAATAAAAACAAAAAAAATAATTGGATAAGTAAATATTGAAGGATATAAACCTCGAGAACGAAAAAGGTTATGAAAGATTTCCTGTCCCATAACTATTGCTTAGTCACATAATTCTCAAGGATTATTTAGCTTTCATTGCTTATTGATTTAGATTTCATCGATTGTTATCGATGAACTTTTTATTTCTCTAAATGAATCAGTGGAATGTTCTAAAATAAAAGAAAAATTTATTGGATCCTGACACGCATTACACAGTGTAATGAAAGTAAGCTATCTGCAGGAAATGCAACTATCTTGTGTCATCCATTGAAAGCATTTCTTGTTGGTACGTCTAATGTTGCAAAATAGGAGCGAGTTAACAATGAAAAATGTCTATTTTCTATACAAATTTCCCCCGTTTGACCAATCCACACCAAAATTGGTGTTCTTCAGAACTCTGCGGGTAACATAGGCTACATATTAAACCTCGTTCAATTTGTTCTTGATGTAAGTATTGCCGGAAAAATATTTTTTCCCAAAAACTTATATTTAAAGAATTTAAATTGTAATATTTATGTCTGAACTTATTTTTTATTTCCAAATTATCAATAATTTATAAATATTTGACTGATGATATGAAAAGATTAAAAACATTTAACTTTGCATAACCTATATTTTGTGAAGAGATAAGTCTATTTAACACGAAAGGCGCAAGAGAAAAACTAACTTATTATGAGAGTGTTATGCTATTCGGTTTTTGGTAACGTCAGAATTAATTTTCCATTTTCTAATTTCATAAAGGATTTTGACTTTTGTATATGAGTAAAGACAGCGAAATAGTCCGGCCATATTCAAAAATGTCTAACATTTAAGCGTTCCAATGTTTTACGTGTTGTAAGTAAACTATTTAGGATTAAAATTTTAACGAATTATTTATTTCCTGCAAAACATCTCTAAAGACATGGTTTCTTAGAGATGGTTTCTTAGTTTCTTTCTTCATGAAATTCATTGCTTCAGTACATAATGATGTGTAGAATTACGTTTCATAGAAATAAATCAAGAGTACCAAACAAAACCTTTTAAAATAAGACGGGTAATCATGTGTTGTAATAGAAAGGTTTTTAATTTTGATTTATGTTTCCAATAAAAGGCAATTAAAATTGGTAAAACCTGCATTTGTTTTTCAATTATATCAATGAAGTATCTTGGAAAGTGGACTCAATAATCAAGGAACAACACCTATCATTCTAAACAGGCCAGTGGTTTCCATTCAGATAACGGATCTGTGAATTGACAAAAAAACGTGATACATGCAGAATCAATTTAAAACTTCATGCCAAGTAGAGTAAAGCGAATTTATATAAATAAAAAATTGAGTGTTTGTACATTGAGTATTTTCGATCCATTTCAAGTTATTTATCCGTTTTGGGTCCTTCTGATGCTAAATCAGCTTCTTGCGCGTTTGGTGTCTATCTGTTTGTATGTGTGTGCCCGTGCTACGTCTAAACGGTTGAATATATTTTCATGAAACGTTGCATACTGTGAGCACTTACATTAATTTAGTGACTGAATTTTGTTGTGTAAGGCTGTCGGTCCGTCTTCCCTTTCAATGTTTGATTTTGTGTTTGTGTGTTTGTACAAGTATCGCATAAAATTTATTCAACATATTGTAATGCAATATTTTGTATTTGATATACCATATTTTAATTTAGTGAATGCATAATTAAATATTTCTTTGCTTACATATTTTGGCAAGTTTCATGTTAAAACATCTGAATAACTATGCTTAAATCAACCATAATTTGATAGTTTTGGAGTAGATGGAAGGTATATTGAGCATTGCAATTACTTGGATTGTTTTACCAGTGCCGTGAAAAATCAATTCTTTTTCCCCAAATTATTTTTACGGAATTTAAATTCTAATAATTTATTTTGAGCCTTATTTTTTACGTAATATAAAAAAATTCTAAATATTTGGGACAGACGATAAAGAGAATAAAACATTATAAATAAAATATACAGAATAAGACTTTTTAAAATAGGACTGGTAGCTAATATGGCATGCTTGGTATTTTTTAATCGTCTGATTTTTAAAATTTGTGTCCGTTATATTCCAAGAATCTATTTTGTAGTGAAAAAGCAGATGCATTCATTAGAGGCTTTTTTAGATCTGTTTAAGCTTTGGGTTAGTTAATTTTAAAAACATTTTTAATCATTGTATGATAATTTTGGGAACTATTGTTTTTAAATGACATACAAGGCATTTTTATGCATACTCTGAACTATTCTATGCATTCTGGGTAACATTGCACATTCTAGAGACTTCTTACTAAAAATTTCAATTCTACAAAAATGTAAATTGTTAACAATTTTGTACCTTTATTAGTGTGGAACATGTTACATGATGAATAGAAATTACAATTTATTAATGAAATCGAAAGTTAGTTAACCAATTGAATAACGCGGGTAATTCTGTTAGTCAATCGTAATTTGGTAGTTTTGGAGTAGCTGGAAGGAATATTGAGCATTGCGATTGCTTGAATTGCTTTACCAGTACTGCTAAAAAATCAATTATTTTTCAAAAACTATTTTTAAGGAATTTAAATTCTAATACTTTTTTATTTTGAGCCCTATTTATTTTCTTTGCGAAATATAAGCTGTTTCCGAATATTTGGGACAGACAATATTTCGCAACGAAACGGAAACTCGTGTTCGTTTGCCACATGCAGGGATATTTTCGTTTTTTTTCGCTCGGTAGGTAGTTAATTAACGTCACACTGGAGCAACACAATGGGCTATTGATGACGGTCCGGGATCAAACCCAAGTACAGCACCACGTAATTTTGAATCACAGTCA